>JBBBDQ010001127.1:10242500-10350000 GCA_037127315.1 Ascarosepion bandense | reverse complement strand
AAAGGAAATTAATACTGAGCATTAGAAAGAGACAGGCAATGAGGAAGAGGGGCTTGGAGAACCTGATACTAACAGGCCAGACAGAAAGAAAAAGATACAGGGGAAAGCAACGGATAACATATTTGAAGGACCTAATCAGATGGAAGACAGAACGAGGATTGCATGGTGTAACAGGAGAAGGCGTGCTCAGAGTCACAAGAGATAGGGAAACGTGGAAAGCCATGATCGCCTACGTCCTGAAGGGACAAAGCACATAGAAGAAGAATCAGTTTTAATTGTTTAGAAATTTTTTTTTATTTTGGAAAGTCCCCCGTATTAAAAATCGACAACTTAACACTGAACAAAATGTATTACGAATGTAGCATGAACGTATTGAGTGCATGTAACAGACATTTAATGCTATTTTACATTGCATTTTTTCCGGTCAACTCACTCATTTTGAAACGCTTGTCTTAAAGAAAATTCCAATGCTTCCAAAACGAAGCTGCTATCTATTAACCATCATAGACAATCGCTCCTATCCCCCATTAGCATGGACCAGGCTAGCCTCCCTGAGAGCAAAACACTACGCCTCCTTGGCCTAACACTCTCAGCAGACCGCAAGTGGAATGACTATATAGAATCCATAGCTAAATCCGCTGCTAAGAAGGTGGGTTCACTGTGCAGGGCAAGGAAGATTTTCCCGTCTGAATCCACCTTGCACATATATAAATCTACTATTCGCCTGTGTACTGAATACTGCTGGTCGGGTACCCCTACTTTTCACCTCGAGATACTTCACAAAATCCAACGGAGAATCTGTAATATGACTGATACCGACTTGGCAGCTCGGCTGCAGTCGCTCTTTCATCGGCGTAATGTGGCTTCTCTTTGTCTCTTTCACAAATACTTTAACAGCTTCTGCTCCAATGAACTTAGCTCACTGGTGCCCTCTATGTATGAATTTACACGAGCTACTAGACTAGCAACTAGGTCTCAATCTTTTACAGTGAAATCGATCAGATGTAACCGCAATTTCTACTCTAACAGCTTCTTTTTTCCCACTTTCCGCCTGTGGAATTCCCTTCCGTATACTTGCTTCCCTGGCAGCTACAATCTCCAAGAATTTAAATGTAAGGTCAATAGGCATCTCCTATCTCACTAACTCGCATCCTTTCTCTCAAGCTCTTTCTACCATCCACTTCACCCTCATCCTACCAGTATTTTCATCCTTCTATTTACCCTCCTCTTGACAACACCCCCTATAACCTACCCCTCTTTCTCATTACTTTCCCATATATAACCCTCTGCGCAACAGTGGGTTATATTAATCATTTCACCCCTTGCTTGGGGTGAAATGATTAAGAAAAAGCTACAACGGATGATAAAATTTTAAAATAATTATTCAGTTAAATGCCATACGTGATACACGCTTTGGGCGATCATGTCTGGAAAGAGACATGACTGGCTGGCAGGAAGATTATCCCACACTAGGTTGCCATTGCTTTCTGCCAAAAAAAAATTATTATACCGCGTTTGGAAACAAAAAGGAAATTAATACTGAGCATCAGGAAGAGACAGCTGAAGTTCCTGGGACACGCAGCGAGGAAGGAGGGCTTGGAGAATCTGATACTAACAGGGTAGATAGAAGGAAAAAAGATACAGGGGAAAGCAACAGATAACATATTTGAAGGACCTAATCAAGTGGATGACGGAACGAGGATTGCATGATGTAACAGGAGGAGGCGTGCTCAGAGCCACCAGGGATAGGGAAACGTGGAAGGTCATGATCGCCTACGTCCTGAAGAAACAAGACACATAGAAAAAAAAGAAGAATGCATATATTAATTTCAACTCTCCTTATTAATAGCAGCATTATTTTTTTTTTTGTTTTTTCCTAGTTAAATTGCCATCTGACCATTAAAAGAAGTCGCTTCATCCTGTTGATAAAAAAAAATCATCTTCACAGATATAACTTCGTTATCACTTCGATACTGGTTCATGCATGTTTTTTTATCCCCATCACAACGAAATGTAGATGTTATCCCAGTTACAATAAGTTTGTCTTTGTAACTCCCCAATGACGATGATTTTTTTTCTTTTAATTATTCCACCACAGTCAAGGCGTGACCGCCATTATTTTGTAGGTAATTACAGCGAGAGAAAAATAGGGAAAGGTTAAAGATGAAAGGATTCAAGAAGATAGAAGATGGCAATTGAAGTTGCATTTGAATTTTTGTAGATTGTATCTATCAGGGAAGCAAGTAAACGGAGGGGAGTTCTACAAACGGAAAATGTGAGAAAAGCAACTGTTGGAGTAGAAGTTACGGTTACATTTAACTATTTCAACAGTAAAAGGGTGGGACCTACATGTGGTCGGAAACCAGAGGAAAATTATTGTCAGAGAAGGTGCCATGAAAAGTAAATGGGTAGGAAAAAATAACGGCATCTTCCTTGATGAATTTCATCTTAACATCAATAAACTGATTATAAAAATGGAAAAGATCAGTATAAAAATGAACACAATATGTCTATATTAGTAAAAAAAATGCACACACACACACACACATGTATGTATATGTGTGTGCGTGTATGTGTATGTATGTTGGACAATTTTTGTCTTTATTTTCAAATGAAATTAAGGCCAAAATACGATGTTTAGAACAGCTCATGATTAAACTTAATAAACATTAATTGTCTGTTATATTTAACAATATATGCTTAGAAATATATATATATATATATATATATATATATATATATATATATATATATAAAGAATACCTAGAGAGCCAGACAACCTACCTAGGTTTCACCTAAACGGATCGTCATGGAAGGCTGGCTAACAAGGAAAGAAACAAACGACAAATATGAAGGAAATACAATCAACCCACGTGACCAAGAAAGAATACACCAAACACAAATAGGGGAGAACTTTATTAAGAAAACAAATTTCATATATATTAAATTTAATATATATGAAATTTGTTTTCTTAATAGATCGTGTCGGGGTTATTTCATTGGGCTACTGCTGACTCGGTCTGAGCTCTTTTGAGCGATGTTCATGTACTTAGCTCTTTTTTAAAATCATTTTTCCCTTCTTCGTAGATAAGTGGAAGGTTTTTCGACACGAGTATAGTTATTATCTTTTAAATATATACATATATATATATATATATATATATATATATATATATATATATATATTGATTTGATATCGCAAAGTTTTGTTATTGCCCTAAATATGATAGAAGTCAACATCTTTATACTAAAAATATGGTGAAATATCTGAGGAACCTTTCAGTCATCAGTTCGTAAGAGAAAATCATTATTAAAATTATTACTGATTTTCATTTTTTTGTAACAAAAACGATCAAAAAGTATTTAAGGGAACTAAACGGAAAAACAGCACTGACACACGATTCGCATATGAAATCGTAAAAAGTTGATAAACCAATTCATTTTCTAAATATAAAATTGAATAAAATTGACAAAATACAAATAGGTCATATATAATATACTTACTTCAGAAGTATGAAATACATCATTTTTTTTAAAAACACTGGCGTGATCTAATAATTATGACCGGTAGTATATATATATATATATATATATATCTGAAATTTGTTGTGAGGATAAGAAATAATCCTTGAAGCTCCAAGTAATGCTGGATCTATCATTTGCAGCTATTAAGCAAAGTCGTGGTATTTATCTATTCCTTTTTCTCTTCTTTTCAAAAATATATTGTAAATGATGAAAGATTTTTTCATAGCTAAAGACAAAAACGAAAGCTAAAACGGGGTGAAAACGTTTCTTTCATTTTATCCTAATGTGTATCTTTTTTTTTGGGGGGGGGGGGGGCTGGCATTCGACTAAATGATTGATAAATTGGATACAGAAAATGTTAATATAAACGGAAATTGCTCAGTAGCATGTGATGATTTCTAAAAAACGTTTTCAAATAATACCTGCGGATTTGGTTTTTTTTGTTTTTGTTTTTGATAAACACACTTTACACATAGCGAAATATTTTTAATTATAATCGTGATACAAAGCAAGGACCTTTTAGTCGTCATGGGAATATTAGGTTCAGATTGATGAGAATATAGCGTTTGGTTGAAAGAAAGAAAGAAAGAAAGAAAGAAAGAAAGAAAGAAAGAAAGAAAGAAAATATTCAGCCTATTTCGAACATGGCGTTAAAAGAAAGAAAGAAGAAAAAGAAAGAAGAAAAAGAAATCATTTTGAAACTAAGTTGTACATGGATTCATAAGAAAGAAAGAAAGAAAGAAAGAAAGAAAGAAAGAAAGAAAGAAAGAAAAATATTCAGCCTATTTCGAACATGGCGTTAAAAGAAAGAAAGAAGAAAAAGAAAGAAGAAAAAGAAATCATTTTGAAACTAAGTTGTACATAGATTCATAAGAAAGAAAGAAAGAAAGAAAGAAAGAAAGAAAGAAAGAAAGAAAGAAAAATATTCAGCCTGAGTCGAACATGGCGTTAAAAGAAAGAAAGAAGAAAAAGAAAGATGAAAAAGAAATCATTTTGAAACTAAGTTGTACATGGATTCATAAGAAAGAAAGAAAGAAAGAAAGAAAGAAAGAAAAATATTCAGCCTGTTTCGAACATGGCGTTAAAAGAAAGAAAGAAGAAAAAGAAAGATGAAAAAGAAATCATTTTGAAACTGAGTTGTACATGGATTTATGAGAAAGAAAGAAAGAAAGAAAGAAAGAAAGAAAGAAAGAAAGAAAGAAAGAAAGAAAGAAAAATATTCAGCCTGAGTCGAACATGGCGTTAAAAGAAAGAAAGAAGAAAAAGAAAGAAGAAAAAGAAATCATTTTGAAACTAAGTTGTACATGGATTTATGAGAAAGAAAGAAAGAAAGAAAGAAAGAAAGAAAGAAAAATATTCAGCCTGTTTCGAACATGGCGTTAAAAGAAAGAAAGAAGAAAAAGAAAGAAGAAAAAGAAATCATTTTGAAACTAAGTTGTACATGGATTTATAAGAAAGAAAGAAAGAAAGAAAGAAAGAAAAATATTCAGCCTGAGTCGAACATGGTGTTAAAAGAAAGAAAGAAGAAAAAGAAAGAAGAAAAAGAAATCATTTTGAAACTAAGTTGTACATGGATTTATGAGAAAGAAATAAATAAAGAAAGAAAGAAAGAAAAATATTCAGCCTGAGTCGAACATGGCGTTAAAAGAAAGAAAGAAGAAAAAGAAAGAAGAAAAGGAAATCATTTTGAAACTAAGTTGTACATGGATTTATAAGAAAGAAAGAAAGAAAGAAAGAAAGAAAGAAAGAAAGAAAGAGAGAAAGAAAGAAAAATATTCAGCCTGAGTCGAACATGGCGTTAAAAGAAAGAAAGAAGAAAAAGAAAGAAGAAAAAGAAATCATTTTGAAACTAAGTTGTACATGGATTTATAAGAAAGAAAGAAAGAAAGAAAGAAAGAAAGAAAGAAAGAAAGAAAGAAAGAAAGCATTTTGTGACTGAGATTAAAGCGAACATTTCGTTAAAAGAAAGACAGAATAATGCGACTTAGGGGAAAGCGGCATAACTTAAATAAATAAAGAAGTATGTTTATATTGTCGCTAACATGGTGTTAAGTAGAAAGAAAGAAAGAAAGAAAGAAAGAAATAAAGAAAGTCTTACAGAGTCAAAGTTGTTTAGATTTCATATATAAGTTTTCAATTACATTCAATAGGTAATGTGCCCTGATAAGAAGAGAGAAAAAAATCCCTGGTGAAAGATGTCATATAAATCGACTTATCGGGTCTCCTGCAATCGAAAATGTGGATAGATTAAAAAGCGTATGCAAATTGTCATAGTGACCTCTATAGATCTGGTACGTGTTGATCAGTTAACATTTCCAGTTCTCTCGCTAGTTCTAGGTACTTTTTACAATGATGTTCCCAGTGTACAAGCCCTAAGAGCCTCTCGAGGTAGAGGGTTACAGAGTAAGATACGGATATGTGGAGAAGGTAACGGTCAACACGAGAGTTGAACAGGTTAAGGTTTATTCGTGAAATATCCTTTTGGGATATTTGGTTCCACAAACCATTGATCGTGGAAAAAAATTGCTCGAGTAGCACTTACATCTCAATACGAGGGGAATGAGGGTGGTTCGCTACAATGTGCCTCGCATGCTGGGTCTGAGACATGAAGGTTAGAACTGACAGAACTAAAGAAATATACTTCGCCTGACACTTCCAATGGAAATAACGATAAAGCAGAGAGAAGGTTATATTTCGTCTCTGGGAAAGTGGTTGTAGGGTGGGAAATCATTCGTTACCTACAAAGACGCAGAGACATTTTTCGACTCTACCCCTTATTGCAGATGCACCCATATATCGGATGTGCGTTGTGGTGCAGTGGATATCGACTTGGAACGAGAGCTCGGGGTGTAGAGTTCGAATTCCAGTTGAATTCCTTGCATTTCCTTACGCACAAATACTCTTGGGAAAGGTATTAATCATTCTCTTCCCTCCACTTAGGGGTTAAATAGTCGGACAGATTGCCTTGGCTGGCAACCAGTCTACCGCAGAAAGCAATGGCAATTTACTTCGGGATAATCTCCTGCTCAGTCAGTCATGTCTCTTTCGAGGCATGATCGCCCAAAGCGTGTATCACGTATGGCACTTAACTGAATGACCTATATATCGTTGTAACGTCAGCATATTCACAAAAGATCGGCGTAAACTCTTAGGCAGATCATGCATGTAAAATAGAAAGAGGGTGGAACCGAGAAGCAAAACTTGGAAGAACACTTGCGTTGATTGATTGATTGATTTGGGCCTACCTTCAGGGAACTACTGGTTAGGAAGGACTAGATAATTGAGAATACTCTTTTAAGGATTCCATAGCTAGAGTGCTTGTGAAGAAACCCTATATGCCACAACAAATCTTTTGAAATATCTAATACAATCATCTGTTTTGAAATAAATAAGACACTCGCGGTAGTACAAATAAACTAGGCAAAACATCTTAAATGAGAGTTCAGAGAGAGAGAGAGAGTTCCATTCGAACTCTAAGCTGTCACAAAAGCTCTGTCTTCGGGTACATAACGACTGACTCAGACATGCTCTCTATCCTCGGGCAGAGTTCAACTCAGTCGAAGCTCCGTTTACGGACAGAGACTCGGCTGAGAGGAATAGACTGGCTTAGTGCCCGATCGAGAGTATTTTTACCCTTGGCCCGAGTGTCCGCGCTCGGGTTCCCTACGTAAAGCGCAACTTTGTATCACATCAGAGTTCCGCTCCAACTCGAGCTTGTTAGACTCTCTGTCTTTTGGACAGAGTTTATATCTACAGACAAAGGCTTATCTGGGGTTGAGGGATAGATAAGAACCCGATCCTACATATGAATAAGGAAATTTTGTCCTGAGTGTATGCGCTCGGGGATTCCTAAAAAAACTGACTTTGTATTGCATCCTGCCTCATTGGGGATGATTTGGTTAAATAACTAGTGTTTCAAGAGGGTTCTGATAGAGTGTTCGCTGGAGTACCGTTGGAGGCTATCAATTTTTTTCCACGATCAATGGTTTGTGGAACCAAATATCCCAAAAGGATATTTCACGAATAAACCTTAACCTGTTCAACTCTCGTGTTGACCGTTACCTTCTCCACATAACCGCATATGATAACCGTTGGTAAGTAGTGAGTTATAACAGTGGCAACGAGGAATCGAAATTTATACGGAGTCGGAAAAAATACTTTTATTGCAGCGGTGCGCATAATAACATTGACGACGAGAAATTAGAACCATGTTGGTGTAATTATTTTCTTTGATGTGCTTAAAGAAAAAACATATTCTCAAATATGAAAGAATTATTATCCCAAGTGGTAAAAATATAACAACAGCAACAACACCAGCAGTTCTTTAAATTCCAGAAGGAACAACAAAAGTTAACAGAAATAATTCGAAAGAAAACTGAAAATTCTCTAATTTCTTTCACTCACAACTTGGCGCAAATACCATCGTTGAATTCATATACCATTCAGATAATAGAATTGCTTTTTCTACTTATTTTCGTAGATACGAGCAATCTTTTTTAATCATATCACGCCGAGCAAGGCGGTAACGCCACTGATGTGCAGGGGGCTACGTAAGAGTGAAAAGATTGGAAAAGAGAACGCTGGAGACCACATCCTAGACAGGGAACAAGGGATGAGCCTCTTCGCCTGTTCAATAGACGTGGGTGGAGTATGAACCGGGTGATAGTTTAGTCTATCTACTCTAATTGAAAAAAATAAAGAGAAGAGTGAAAAGATTGGAAGAGAGAAAGCCGGAAAACACATCCTAAACAGGGAACAAGGGAAGAGCCTCTTCACCTGTTCAATAGACGTGGATGGAGTATGAACCGGGTGATAGTGTAGTCTATCTACTCTAATTGGAAAAAATAAAAAAAAAGAAGAGTGAAAAGTTTGGAAGAGAGAAAGCCGGAAACCACATCCTAAACAGGGAACAAGGGATGAGCCTCTTCGCCTGTTCAATAGACGTGGGTGGAGTGTGAACCGGGCGATAGTTTAGACTACTTATTCTAAATGAAAAAATAAGAAAAGAAAAGTGAACGGTTAGAGGTGGAGGGGGAGTGGTAGAGGAAGAACAGATAGCTAATCGATCTAAGAAGTGAGAGACGCAAGCACATGAAAGCGTGATCCAGGGATTCGAGGCGAAGAATGCACTGACTGGGAAGACAAGAAAAAATTCTTTTGTTGAGAAATTTAGCACCAGTAGAAAATTAAAATTACAGCAATGATATACTACCGAAGAAGCCAGAAGTTTGCTTTGAAGAAACCGTAAATATTTTGACTAAAACTTTTAAGTCAAAAAAAAAGTTTGTTATTCAATACATGTTGGAAGTGTATGCATCTGAAAAAAAAAAAGGGAGAAGATTTTGTCACATATGCTGGAATCGTTAACGAGGAGTTGAAAGCTTCAAATTAAACGACGTGACTCCGGTTTAAAAGATTCATTTTCGTTTAAAGATTAACAACAAAAACAGACGCAGAAATACGTGCTAGAATCCTAAAGAAACTGAAACAGAATCATAAACTAACACTACAAGAAATATCAGACGAATGTCAGAGAATCCAAAATCTGAGACGTGATACGGAGGAAACTGAAGAAAAAGAATGCATATATATACAAGCCAAAGAAAAATGTGAAAAAAGAATAATTAATCCATGTTTCAGATGTGGAAGGTTACATCTCGGAGACGACTGTTCCTTTAAGAATTTAAAGTCCGACAATTTTAAAAGAATTTAAAGGAAAAATGGGAACACGGAAGATATTGGAAACGGTTAAAGAAAAATTTTACCGATTAAAGTCTCGCGAGAGAGAAAAAATCAAATACAAGAGGATGACAAAAAAGGACTACAAATAAACTGCAAAATAACCGAATGCATGGTCATCAGCAAAAAGTCAGTCAGTTAAGTGCCATACGCGATACACCCTTGGGCGATCATGTCTCGAAATAGACATGACTGACTGGGCAGAAGATTATCCCGCAGTAGGTTGCCATTGCTTTCTGCGGTAGACTGGTTGCCGACCAAGGCTATAGGACCCAATCTGTCCTGCTAATTAACCCATAACTGGAAGGAAGAGATGGATTAATACCTTTCCCAAGGGTATTTGCGCATACGTGAATACAATGAATTCAACTGGAATTCGAACTCGGCTTCCCGGTTTCTTGTTCCGAGTCGATATCCACTGCACCACAACGCACATCCTTCATCCATCAGCAAAAAGAGCAAACCAAAATACCATGGGGGATATTAAAGTGTGACTTTATCAATGCAAATGCACGGGTTTTATTTTTGTAACAAGCATTTAATAATGTTATTGGCTTTTCAAAATCTAACCTGAATATTTATGAGTTTCATAAGCTTAATTGTTTTGAAATAAAAAAAAACATTTAGCTCTTGTATATAAATACGTGTTACAAACTACACTCCTTGCATTTGCCTTGATAAAGTCCCGCTGAGGACGAAACACTTCGGCTAAGATTAGATTTATTTTTGTTTTCTTTATATTGTCCTTTTATATATATATATATATATATATATATTATACCAGCGGATAAAGAGAGACAGTATACTCTTGAGGAAAGATGAAGATTCTACTGATTGTGTCGCTAGATTTTCCTGGGTACATTCGTTCGGTCTTGAATCGTTGTCGTTATCAAAATCAATGTTGTTAATAACACTTTTTTCATCATCTTTGTTTGATTCCGTTACCGATTCTGAAGGTTCATATCGACTTTAATTTCATTTCAGAGACCACTTGGCGACAGTTGAGCTTCAAATATTTTTATAGTCTGTCATTCAGAAACATCTTAAGGCATTTGGTAGATATATATGACCTTCGCCACGGAATATTTCGAATTGGCGTATTTGGAAAAGGTGTTTTTTGGCGAGTAAAACGAAGATTCAAGGCTAGTGTACTCATATTTACGCCATGATCTACAGAAATCATTCTGTACAGAATGTAATTATTATCCAAACGGCTTTTTAGTAGGTTTGTATTAGGTTAATTCAATCTACCCAAAGCAATCATTTTAACATTTCTTCTTTTTCCTTTAACTTTCTTTTTCTTTCTTCATTTCTTTCTCTTACATATATCTCTTTTTCGTTCTTTCTTTTTTCTCTATCATATATCTATGTTTTCTTTCTTTCTTTCTCTTTCATATATCTCTCTTTCTTTCTTTCTTTTTCTCTTTTTTATATCTCTTTTTTTCTATTTTTTCTCTTTAATGTATCTCATTTTTTCTTTCACTTTCATATATCACTTTTTCTTTTTCCTTTCTTCTTCATATAGCGATTTTCTTTCATTCTTTCTTTTTGATATATCTCTTATTCGCTCTTTTTTTCTTTCTCTTTCATATATCACTTTTTCTTTTTTCTGTCTCTTTCATATGTCCTTTTTCTTTCTTTCTTTCTTTCTTTCTTTTTCTTTCATATATCGCTTTTTCGTTTCTTCCTTCTTCCTTTCTCTTTCATAAATCCCTTTTTCTTTCTGTGTCATATATCTCTATTTCCTTCTTTCTTTACTTTCATATATCCCTCTTTCTTTCTTTTTCTTTCATATATCTCTATTTCGTTCCTTCTTTTCTCTTTCATATATGTCTTTATCGTTCTTTCTTTTTTTCACTTTAATATACCTTTTTTCGTTCTTTCTTTTTTATATACGTCTTTTCTTTTTTCTTTTTTTTTTGTATATCTCTTTTTCTTTCTTTCTCTTTCGTATATTTCATTTTCGTTCGTTTTTCTCTTTTATATATTTGTTTTTCTTTCTTTCTTTCCTTCTTTTTCAGATTTTTTTTAATCATTTCACCCCAAGCAAGGCATTCCACTGCCACTATTGCGCATGGGGCTACATAGGGGAAGGTAAAGAGAAGGAGTGGTTAGATGTAGGAAATGTCAGAAGGAAGGTGATAGATGGGTAAGGATACTGAGGATGAGGGTTGGTAGATGGGAAGAGTGTTTGAAAGAATGGGAGCGAGTTAGTGTGTTAGAAGGTGTCTATTGACCTTACATTTAAACTCCTGAAGATTATAGCCGTCGGGGAAGCAATCATGTGGAAGGGAATTCCACAGTCAGAGAGTGCGAGAAAAGAAACTGTGGGAGTAGAAGTTGCGGTTGCATTTTATCGGTTTCACTGTAAAATGGTGGGATCTAATTGCTAATCTAGTATCTCGTGTAAATTCGTACCTAGGGGACACCAGTGATCTAAGTTCATCGGAGCAGAAACCGTGAAAGTATTTATAGAAGAGACACAGGGAAGCCACGTCGCGCCGGTGAGAGAGAGACTGCAGGTGGTCTGCCAAGTCGGTATCGATCACATTACAGACCCTCTGCTGTACCTTGTCGTGAGGCCCGAGGAGAATAGCAGGAGCACCCGACCAGATATGGCAGCAGTATTCAAGGCACGGGTGGATGGTAGACTGATATATGTGCAGGATAGATTCAAACGGAAAAAACTACCAGGCCCTGCACAGAGAACCGACTTTCATAGAAGCGGATTTAGCAATGGATTCGATATAGTCATTCCACTTGAGGTCAGCTGAAAGTGTGAGACCAAGGAGGCGTAGTGTTTTACTCTCTGGGAGGCAAGCCTGGTCCATGCTAATGGGAGGTAGGTGCGATTGTCTATGATGGTTATGATCACTTATTTTTTCTTTCTTTCTCTTTGATATATCTTTTCTTTTTTCTTTCTTTCTCTTTCATTAATCTCTTTTTTTTTCACTTTCATATACTTTTTTCATTCTTTCTTTCTCTTACATATAGCTTTTCTTTGTTCTTTTTTCTATTTTATATATCTTTTTTCTTTCTTTCTTCCATTCTCTTTCATAAATCTCTTTTTCCTTTTTTCTTTCTTTTTCATATATCTTTCTTTCTTTCCTTCCTTCCTTCCTTCTCTTTCATATATCTTGTTTTCGTTCTTTTTATCTTCTTTTTCATATATAATTTTATCTTTCTTTCTTTATTTTTCTCTTTCATATATCTCATTTTTTCTTCCTTTCTCTTTCATATATATCCCTTTTTTCTTTCTCTTTCATATATCAAATTTTCGTTCGTTCTTTCTCTTTAGTGTATCTTTTTTCTTTCTTTCTCTTTCATATATATCTAGCTTTCGATATTTCTTTCATTCTCTTTTTCTTTCTTTCTCTTTCGGATATATCTTTTTTCTTTCTTTCTTTCTCTTTCATATATCTCTTTTTTCTGATTTCTTTCTCTCTCATATATCTCTATTTCTGTCTTTCTTTCCTTCCTTCTCGAGCATATATCTCTTCTTCGTTCGTTCTATCTCTTTCATATATACCTTTCTTTTTTTCTTTCTCTTTCATATATCACATTTTCGTTCTTTCTTGTATTTTTCTTTCTTTCTCTTTCCTATATCTCGCTTTCGATATTTCTTTCATTCTCTTTTATATATCTCTTTTTTCTTTCTTTCTTCTTCATATATCTCTTTTTATTTCGTTCATTCTTTCTTTCTCTTTCTTATATCTCTTTTTCTTTCGTTCATTCTTTCTTTCTTATATCTCACTTCTTTCTCTCGCTTTCGTGTATCTTTTTTCGTTCTTTTTTCTATTTCATATATCTATTTTTAGTTCTTTCTTTCTTTCTTTCTCTTTTTTATATCCCGTTTTCGCTCTTTCTTTCCTTCTTTTTCCTATATCTCTTTATTTTTCTTTCTTTCTCTTTCTTATACCTCATTTTCTTTCTTTCTCTTTTATATATCTTTTTCGTTTTTCTTTTCTTTTTCTTTTTCTTTTTCTTTTTTCTTTTTTCCTTTTTCTTCTTTTTTCTTTTCTTTTTCGTTCTTCCTTCCTTTCTCTTTCATATTTCTTTTTCTTTCTTTCTACCTTTCTTTTTCATACATCACTTTTTCGTTCTTTCTTTCTATCTTTCTTTCTTTCCCTTTTATGTATCTTCCATTAGTTCTTTTTTTCTTTCTTTTTCATATATCTCTTTTTCTTTTTTTACTTTTCTCTTTCATATATCACTTTTTTGTTCTTTGTTTCTCTTTCATATACCTCGTTTTTTATCTTTCTTTATTTCTCTTTTGTATGTCTTTTTTCTTTCTCTTTCATATTTCTCTTTTTCATTCTTTATTTCTCTTTCATATTTTTCTTTTTCGTTCTTTATTTCTATCTCTTTAATATACCCCTTTTTCATCTTTCTTTCTCTTTCATATATTTCCTTTTCTTTCTTTCTGTTTTATATATCTCTTTTTTCTTTCTTTCACTTTCATATATATCTTTTTTGTTTTTCTTTTTCTTTCATATATCTCTTTTTCTTTTTTCTCTTTTAAATATCTCGTTTTAATTCTTCCTTTCTTTCTTTTTCATATATCTCTTTTTCGTTGTTTCTTTCTCTTTCATTTATCACTTTTTCCTTCTTTCATTCTTTCTTTCTTTCTCTTTCATATATCTCTTTTCCTTTCTTTCTCGCTCTTTCATATATCTCTTTATCATTTTTTTTTTTGGTTTTAGAAAAAGAATAAAAGAAAATGGGATATATGAAAGAGAAATAAAGAATGAAAATAGATATATGAAAGAGAAAGAAAAAAGATATATATAAAAATGAAAGAAAGAAAGAAAGAACAAAAAATAGTTCTTTTTCTCTCTTATTCTATACATTTTCTTTCCTTCGTTATTCATATCTTATTTTTCCTTTTTATATCTCGTTCTTTTGTGACGTAACAACTCACTCTATCTTTCTCTCCTTCACTATTTCTTTCATTCTTCTATCTCTTTCTTTTTCTCCCCTCTCTATCTTTCTGTTTGTTTTTCTCTGTGTTTCTCTCTCTCTCTCTCTCTTTCTGTTCTCTCTCTCTCTTTCTTGTTGTCTCACTACTTATCCATCTTTTCTTTTTTTACAGCATAGTTCACTCTGTACAAAGCCCTTAGGTCGCTCAAGGTAGAGTGTTAAGTTAAGAAGTAGTTTTTTTATGGATAGAAGTGAGAGACAACGGCGGTTGAATCTAGATATGAACAGTTCAAGATAGTATTGCTCAAGTAAATATTATCTTGGGAGTCGGTTCCCTATAACAGAGGTTCGCGAGGAGAATCTGTTTGAGTGGAACTTACTTCTCACCGATAGAATGCAGAGGAAGAGTGTAAGTGGCATGGTGAGTATTAGCCTTAAAGGTCATACCTGGTGGAACCAGGCGATGCAGTTCTTCCGAGCCCTTTCCATGGCCGTAGCGATAGAGCAGTGAGAGACTCGCCACATCCCACCTATACGCGATAGGTGAGATGATGGAAAATAATTCCACTCCAGCAAGGTCTTGGAAACGCTTTTGAACTCTTTATCAATCTACTTCTCTATCTTTTTACCCCTTCTCTCTCTCTCTCGCTCTCTCTCCTCCTCCTTCTTTCGTTCTCCCTCTTCTTTTCTCTCTCTTACTTTCTCTTTCTCTTCCGCCTTCTCTCCCATCACACCCTCTTACTTTCTCAGCTAATATTTCTCTATCACTCTCAATGTTCTCGCCACTCTCTATCTTTCCACAATTTCTTCCTACTTCCCTCTCTTCTTCTTCTTTTCCACAATTTCTTCCTACTTCCCTCTCTTCTTCTTCTCACGCTTTTTCTCTTTCTCTTTCTTTCTCTCTCTCTCTTTCTCTTTCTCTTTTTTAATCTTTTTCTTATCTATGTATCTCGCTCCATCATTCTACCTTATCTTTCTCCATTTATCTACATCTTTATATTTACTTCTTCCCTCCATCTCTCTCACACATTCTTTCTCTCTCTTTCTCTACTTCTCTCTCTCCCTCTCTCTCTCTTCTCTCTCTCTCTCTCTTTATATATATATATATCTTTACATGCGTATTAGTATGGTCATCGTGGTTAGTCAGGTTGATCATTGATACTGAGTAGTGAGTTTGATTCTTACTGGGTGCCCAATACGAAATTCGTTGACATGTTGTAAAACCAACCAACCTAATTACAACATGTTGTAAAACCAACCAACCTAATTATTTTCACTAGAAACTGAAAACACTTTAGAATAGTAAAATATGCTTTGCAAAAACTAAGCAAAGTTTTAAGAGGTTTCTTTAGAGACAAAGGAAGGAGTACTGAAAGCGTTGTGGTGCATTGGATATCGGCTCGGAACGAAAAGTCGGGAAGCCGAGTTCGAACTCCAGTTGAATTCATTGCATTCACTTACGCGCAAATACCCTTGGGAAAGGGATTAATCCGTCTCTTCTTTCCAGTTATGGGTTAAATAACAGGACAGATTGGGTTCTACAGCCTTGGCTGGCAACCAGTCTAGCGCAGAAATCAATGGCAACCTACTGCGGGATAATCTTCTGCCCAGTCAGTCATGTCTCATTCGAGACATGATCGCCCAAGCGTGTTTCATATATCTCTTTTTCGTTTTTTTTTTTTTTTTAGAAAAAGAATATCTCCTGAGTGACTGATATGTTATATTATTTCTTCATCGGTTAAGATGTGATTTGAAACAACAAAGTTGTTAAGAATGCTAAGAAGGTCATTGACAGAGCATGTAAACAACGAGGAAGGTTTTAAAAAATGCGAAAAATGATTTCTTATACTTACAAATCAGAAATTTCTGCGATAGATTTTGAGGGAAAAGGGATTTATATCATGAAATTTGGTCATCATTTCAGCCTCATGTTTTCCTTTGACTGCTGTCAATAACGAATTATTTCTAGATTTTTCAACTGTTTTATCCGATATGCTACGATTTTTCTATTACAAAGGTGGCAACTTCATTATTGGTTCTGTTGCCTTGATTTTTTTATGGAATTGGCTACCAGGAATCTATTGGCTACCAGGAGTCTACCGAAAGTTTTTTTTTCAATCAATCCAAATGCTCCAACTACAACTCCGCAGTTTTTAGATTTCCACTTCAAGATTATTATTATTGTTATTTTTCATCATATTTCGATTTCTGCTTTGGTCTCACTACCAACCAAGTCTGCGGGGAGACCTAAGGCAGGTAGTGGCGTGTTGTTATGGCTCCATTTCATGTTTTTCTATCTTCCCTATCATCCCCAGCATTACATAGATAAAGTTTTCCTTAGTGTGTGGGCTGTACTTAATAAGACAATTTTTTGTATATCTCTTAAGCTGGGGTTTCCAGGGATTCTTTCAATGTGTTGTTTTGTTCCATTTTTTATCATTCCAAGTGCACCTACTATCACTGGCACAACTCTTGTTTTCAATTTCCACATTTTTTTCTATTTCAATTTCCAGGTCTTTATATTTTGACAGTTTTTCAAATTCCTTGATTGCTATGTTACAATCCGCTGGACAAGCCATATCAATTAATAGACAAGTTTTCTCCTTCTGGTTTTTAACAATAATGTCTGGCCTTTTTACTTCAATTTTTCTGTCTGTGTAGATGGTGTAATCCCATAGAATGGTTACATCTTCTATTTCTGTAACCTGTGCTGGGTGATGTTCATACCAGTGTTTGTTTACAGCTTTTCCATAATGTTTGCATATTGCCCAACTCTATCGTGGCGATTTTTATATTCATTTGGGGCAAGCACAGAACAGCCTGAGATTAGGTGGTCTATTGTTTCTTGGTGTTTATCACAAAACCTGCATTTTGGATCCATATTATTATGCATAATATTTGCCTGAAAGTTTCTAGTGAAAAGACTTTGGTCTTGTGCTGCAAGAATAAAGTCTTCAGTTTCAGACTTTAATCCAGATGCACGTAACCATCGATGAGTATTAACTTTGTCAACACTGGATTTATTGGCACGTTCTGGATATTGGCCATGCAGAGGTTTGTCTTGCCAGCGCTGTTTCATCTGTTCAAGAGCTTTATCTTTGGCTTTCATTTTCATATTTTTTGTCGCAATAGTTGGTTCTTGGCTTCTGTTTTGCTTTTCTACAGAATCTACTAACTGTAAATCTTGTTTGTATTAACTGCCTTCTTTTATTATTGAATATTTTTTCTTTCTTTCTTCATGTTGTCTTACTAATTGTATCATCCAATCCTTTGTTGTTTCTATGTATGTTAGTAAGCCAATAGTTGTTGTCTTGTATGACAATTCCAGCTGAATAAGACCTCTTCCACCTTCTTTACGGGGTATGTATAGACGGTCTACATCAGCCGTTGGATGATGCATCTTATGCTTAGAAAGAAGCTTTCTTGTTTTAGCATCCATTCGCCTGATGTCATTTAGAGTCCAGTTTAAGATGTTAAAGCTATACTGGATAACTGGGATTGCAAGGCTATTAATGGCCATAACTCTGTTCTGTGAATTTAATTCAGTTTTTAATATCATTCGTAGCATTCTATAGTACTCTTTACGCACTATTTCTTTCATTTTTTTATGGTGAATGTTTTCGCTCTCATTTACACCTAGGTATTTATAAGCTTCTTCTGGTTTCAATTCTTTTATTGTTACAGCAGGGTCTAAGCTAATTGAGGATGTTTCTTGTATTGATCCATGTAAAACTGTAGCTTTAGCACATTTATTCAAATTAAATTTCATTCCAATGTCTTCGCTGAAGCATTTTACAGTTTGCAGAAGACCTTCCAGCTCATTATCATTCTTAGCATATAACTTTAAGTCATCCATGTAAAATAGATGGCTTATTTTCTTTTGGCCTATTTTATAACCACATTCTGTCTTATTAAGTTGACTGGTTAGTGCTATTAATGATATGCAGAATAGTAAGGGAGATAAAGAATCACCTTGAAATATACCTCTTTTGATGTTTATTTCATCAGACTTATAGGTTCCATTTATATGATTGAGGTAAAGGGTTGTTTTCCATATAGACATGCACTGTTTGATGAAATTGATGATGACGGGCGATAGCTTGTATATATTTAAAGTCTTTAAAATCCAGGAATGTGGCACACTATCGAATGCCTTTCGATAATCTATCCAGGCAGTACTAAGATTTTTCTTTGTACTGTAGCAGTTTTCCAGGATCATTTTGTTAATTAGCAATTGGTCTTTACAACCATAACAGCCACGTTTGCACCCTTTTTGTTCAAGCGGTATCATGTCATTTCTTTCTAAGAATAAATATGTCTGTTTTGATAAAATAGATGTTAATAGTTTATATGTTGTCGGAAGACATGTAATTGGTCTGTAGTTTTTCGGGTTGTTTGTGTCACCATTCTTGGGTAGAAGAAATGTAATTCCTTTGGTCATCCATGCAGGAATTTTAGTGGGATCGTCAACCATTTCTTGAAGTTCTTTGGCTAGGTTTTTATGTGCTGCATTTAAATAATATAGCCAAAAGTTAGGAATTTTATCTATACCTGGGAATTTCCAATTGTGTGCTTTTTTTAGTGCAAATTTAACATCATCTTCTGTAATTCCAGACCATGTCTGTTCTGGTTTATTTTTCATTCGTTCTATCTCTTGCGCAATCCAATGTACTTCCTTGCTATGTTCTTTAGGGCAAGCCCATATCTTTTCCCAGAACTGTGTGACTTCTTCCATTCTGGGGGGGGGGGGGACTGTCACTTCAATTCTTTTTTTACCTATTTCCCTGTAAAATCTCTTTGTATCAGTCTGAAAAATCTTTTTTTGTCTGTAAAATCTTGCTCTTTTTTCATAGCGTCTTATTCTTTGAGCCTTCAGTTGGATTTTTTGCTTTATTTTTTCTTTATTTGATAAGACTTCATTTTCATTCCTAATGTTATATTTTCTTTCGGCTCTTCTGCTTTTCCTAGTTCTTACATTTATTCCTCTACTCAGTTCATCCAGTACTAATAGTTCACTTCTAAGTTGTTCGATTTCTTTTTCTATTTTTCTTTTCCAAGGTGGATCTTCACGTCTGCGAGACTGCCTTGTTTTTATTGTGATATTCAATTTTTTTGTTGCTGCTGTTGCTGATGCATATATTACTTCGGACTGATGCATATTATTATTATTATTATTATTATTATTGTTATTATTATTATTATTATCTCTTCTACCCCACAGTTTTTTTTCTTTTTTTTTTTTGTTTTGTTTTGCTTTTGTTTTTAACGGAAGATCGCGTCTTATAGATCAAGACGTACGACATCGGTGAGATTGCAACATTCACTTAATAGTAACAGTGCCATCAATGCGAATTTATGTAACTATTAAAAATGTAGTTTTATTCCGATTTTCTCAATGTTCGGTGGTATAAAAGAGATTTTTTTATTAACATATAACCTCAAGCAAAGCAGTACTGCCACTGGTGCGCAGGGGGTTACATAAGAGGTGAGTGATGAGAAAGAGGAACAAGTTACAGGGGGGATATAGAGAGCTGTATGTAAAGGAAGAACTTGAACCGACGGTTGTCAGGGAAAAGAGTGCGAGTCAAGAAGATAAGAGATGGCAGGTGACATTGCATTTAAATTCTTGGAGATTGTAACTGTCGGGAAAGCAAGTATGCGGAAGAGAATTCCACAGGCGGGAAGTGCGAGAAAAGAAGCTATCTGTTATATTATAACAGCCAATGTTTCTTTTTTATTCTGTTTGAAGAGAATTCAGTCGGTGTAGCATTCACTCATTACAGGAATTATTTTGAAGCGACAAAACTACTGTCCACAACAAACACCTTCAAACAATCGCGAGAAGATAACAGATCTGGTTGCGTTCAATAACACGATATTTGCAATAACTTGTGATATATTTATTCCATCACTAGCCAATGAGGATGAACACTTATTCGTTTGCCGAAGGCCATTGACGTCGTGCGCCAGTGTAAATAAATTCTGTACGCACATATAAGATTTAAAACAGAGTTCTGGCGGGCAAGTAAAATCCGGTCTCCTGTGTGATAAGCGGTAATACAATCAAAGACTGGAACACTTGTTATGAACTTTTATTGTTTGCGGGTTGGTCATGGAGAGATTTTGCATGCGTTTCTTTATTAATATTAAAGCTGTGGAAAAACAATGTTAACACACACACACACACACACACACACACACACACACACACACACACACACACACACACACACACATATATATATATATATATATATATATATATATATATATATACGTACTTAAACAGTAATGTGCCTCAATAAACACAAATGCACAGATACAGACATACATATGCATATATGAAAAGAATGGGAGAAGGGTAAATGAAAATGAAATAAACAGACATGAATAAGAAAGAAGGGATATGAAAAGGGAAGGGACGAAGATTTATGAAAAAGAAAGAAAAAATGAAAAAGAGAAAGAGAAAGAAAGAAAAAGATCTAAAGAAAGAAAGAAAGAAAGAAAGAAAGAAAGAAAGAAAGAAAGAAAATCCTCAAATGGTTCCGTCTCTGCTTCACAAAAGAAGAGCGGAAGGGAGAGATGCAAGAAAGAAAGAAAGAAAGAAAGAAAGAAAGAAAGAAAGAAAGAAAGAAAGAAAGAAGGCTTTTAAAAAAATAAATCCTAAAATGGTTCCGTTTCTACTTCACAGAAGAAGAAAGAAAGAAAGAAAGAAAGAAAGAAAGAAAGAAAGAAAGAAAGAAAGATAAAAGGTATTTAAAAGAAAAAGAAGAAATCCCAAAATGGTTCCGTTTCTACTTCACAGAAGAAGAAAGAAAGAAAGAAAGAAAGAAAGAAAGAGGAATAAGCCTGGTTCACACTCTTCCCTCTTCTTTTGTACAGGAGTAGAGAAGCACGCCTTGTTTCCTGTTTAGGAGGGGGCTCCCGGTTTCTTTTCTCTCCTCCGGTTCTAGTCCTATTGATGTCGCAAGTGTTTTGCAGTGTTTGCGGATGGTGGCAACGTCTCTTAATTACTGGGTTGGCAGTTTCCTGGTGGCTGCTTCTGACTGGTAGTTAGGAGCCCGAACTCGTGCGTAGCGTCATGAGAGGCTGCTCTGATCAACAGTTGAATAATATCGGCGTCCCTGCATGAACCTCCGGTGGGCAACCCTGAGGCCACATTATGCTGAAGTCTGCACCAGTTTCCCTCCCACACATGCTGCATACAGCGACCGACTGATTCTACTCTAGGCCTCACTCCTAATAAAACTTTCATGAATACACACTATGATAATTGCAAATCTAAACCAGCTAACCACAAAATACCCAAATCCATCAACATCTTCGCTAACATACGCACCAACTTTTACAGTGTCGAATCGTTCCTCCAAGTCAACTCACCTGACATCCTAGCCCTCTGCGAACTAACCTTGATCCTTCTATCCTCTCTTCTGAATTCTATGTCCCTGGTTATCTTTCCCTCTTCAAGAAGGACTCCAATAACCACATGCATGGGCTTGGTGTTTACGTCAGTGAACACCTCCCTCTAGCTCGGATGATCTCTCTTGAATCCCTAGATCATTCTTATATGTGTTTCGTCTCTTCCTACTAAGCCCAGTTAGCTATCTTTTCTTCCTCTACCGCTCCCTCTCATCTCCCAACTGTTCCATTCTTGACAGCATCTCTATTAATATTGACAAAGCTATTTCCTCAAATCCATCTACCCATATATTTGTGTTTGGTGACTTTAACGCCCACCACGCCAAGTGGCTAAAAAACTCTGTCACAGATCTTGCTGGTGTCCACACCATGATTTTTTCAATCACTCAGTCCCTTACGCAAGTGGTGGATTTCCCCACGCGTTTCTCTATTAACCATAATGAACCTAACTCACTGCTAGATCTCTGTTTTACTTCCATCCCTGACTCTTGCAATGTCAAGCAAATCTGGCCCCTCGGAAACTCTGACCATGCAGTGATTTCCGTTAATATTTCCTTCCACTCCCACTCCACACAAGAATCCTCAGACTAGTAGAATATCTTACTGCTACCAAAGAGCCGATTGGGACTCATTCTCCGTGTGACGTCCCTTGGAACAAAGTCTTTAGTTTTCATATTGAAGACTGTGCGGCTGAGGTTTCTTCTTGGGTTAAGGCTGGCATCGAAGCTTTCATCCCAGCCAGGAAGTTGAGACTTAAATCCCACTCGTCTCTTTGGTTCTCCCCCGCTTGCACAGCCACCATCGCCCATCGAAATCACTTCTTCCGGCTTTATCGGAGTCGTGCGTCGGACCATAACAGCCTCTGCTCTCAATAAGTGCAAGAAGATACTTAAAGAAGCCAAGTTGCTGTTTGCAGCCAGAATGAAGCAGCGCATAGCATCCCGTATGTTCGGTTCCAAAGACTACTGGAAGCTCTGTAAAAGTGTACTAAACAATAGCAAACCCTCAATCCCCCACTCTAATTAATGAATTTGAGGTTCTTACCTCTACAACAGACAAAGCTGGTTCCAATATATAAAAACACTGGTGAACCCTCGGACCCTTCCTATTATCGCCCATTAGCCTCCTACCGATTTTTGGCAAAGTGTTCAAAGCCAGCATCATCAATGCCAGGTGATTCAACATATCACAGTCTACGGATTCTTCTCTGACAAACAGTATAGTTTCCGCTTCACCAGATCTACTGCTGATATGCTCACAATCATCACTGTGTATATACACCAGGCTCTCGACAAAAACGGCGAAGCCCGAACTGTTGCCCTAGATATCTCCAAAGCTTTTGACAGAATCTGGCATGCTGATCTTCTACGCAAGCTGGAAGGCTATGGTATAACTGGACAGTTGTTTGACCTTATACAGTCATTCCTTTCAAATCGCACAATAAAGGTAGTATTGAACAGACATGCCTCCCAATATCATCATACGAATGCGGGTGTCCCTCAAGGCTCTATTCTAAATCCTATGCTTTTCCTTATCTAAATTAATGATCTCCCAGATGTAATATGATCCCAAGTAGGCATATACACTGACGACACTACGGTTTACTCTCGCATCGATCAAAAATCAATGGAAGATGACAAAGCAAACCTCGCTGCCGAGCTTGAAAAGGACTTCCAATCCGTGGCGGACTGGGGTAAAAAATGGCTTGTGAATTTTAATGTTTCTAAAACGAAGCTGCTATCTATTAACCATCGCAGACAATCTCTCCTACCCCCTCCCATTAGCATGGATCAGGCTAGTATCCCTGAAAGCAAAACACTGCGCCTCCTCAGGTTAACTCTCACAACAGACCTCAAGTGGAATGATTATATAGAATCCATAATTAAATCCGCTGCTAAGAAGATCGGTGCTCTGTGTAGGGCCAGGAAGTTTTTCCCGTTTGAAACAATCCTGCACATGCATAAATCTACCATCCGCTCGTGCATTGAATATTGCTGCCATATCTGGTCGAGATCCACCGAGGTGTCCTTTACAAAATCCACCGGAGAATCTGTAATGTGATCAATCCTGACTTGGCAGCTCAGATACAGTCACTTTCTCTCCGGTGCAATGTGGCTTCCCTGTGCCTCTTCTACAAATACTTTCACGGCTTCTGCTCACTGGTGCCCCCTACATATGAATTTTTCTCGAGCAACAAGCTTAGCAACTAAGTTCCAACCTTTTACTGTGAAACCAATAAAATGTAAACACAAATTCTACTCCAGTGTCTTCTTTCCTCGCACTTCCCGCACGTGGAATTCCCTTCCATTTACTTGCTTCCACGACAGCTACAATCTCCAAGAATTTAAATATAAATTCAATAGTCATCTTCTATCTCACTAACCTGCATTCTCTCTCTCTCTCTCTCTCTCTCTCTCTCTCTCTCTCTCTCTCGTGCTTCTTTCTCCGTTCACTCCACTCTCATCAGTAATCTGACACTTCCTGACACCTCCTATAACCCGTCACTCTTTCTCATAATTTCCCTTCTATGTAACCCCCTGCAAAACAGTCGCAGTAAAATGCCCTGCTTGGGGAGATATGATTATAAAAAAAGAGATGGTTAATGTTTACTGATTCGGCCTTGTGTTATACATAACCAAACTCCCAACAGCTTAGGATTTATTCGTTTTCATGAGAAGGTTATTGGCAGGTTGTACATTTTGGAAGATTAAAGTATACATTTTTGCATGTTAAAATAGAAATTTATTGAGAGAGAAGGATAGCATGAATTGTAGAATTTAATGTTCAATGAGAAAGTCAAGAGTTATAGAAATGTTCGCAGTAGTAACTTGTTGAAAAGAGTTTGTACCTATGTATCTATGTATGTATGTATTTTTGTATGTATGTATGTATGAATGAATGACTGTGTGTATGAGCGTAAAAGGAAGTAAAAGGAATCAGCACAAAAGAAAGAAGGAGGAAGAGAACGAATATGCGAATCGACCTTACGTCCGGGTCGACTTTAACTTTCTCCCTTGTTATATTTTAGTGTATCGTCTCGCTGCTCCCATCTACCTGTCTGACTGACACTGACCGAAGCCTTTCATAGCCATTTAGTTTTCTCTCACTGGATTGCTAAGTCTTGCAAATCGTTTCCATAGGTCAGATACTCATTTTAACATATACTCGCGAAATCCGGTTTCGACTTTTTTTAAGCACATGGCCATTCCATTTTCTACTTAGCAAAACCAAGATTTCACGTGTTATTATGAATATTTGTAAAAGTGAAGTCGCTTTTAATTCTTAATTTCCTATACACCACAGATATATTAAAAATAAAAAAAGAACGAAACAAAAAGAAATATGGAGAAAAAGAAAAATGAAAGAAGAGCTTAAAAAGAACAAACAAGAAAGAACCAAAAAGAAATATAGAGTAAAAAAAAGGATGAAAGAAGAGCTTAAAAAGAAAAAAAGAAGAAAGAACGAAAATGAAATATAGAGAAAATTAAAGAATGAATGAAGACCTTAAAAAGAAGACAGAAGAAAGAACCAAAAGAAATATAGAGAAAAAGAAAGAAGAAAGAAGAGCTTAAAATGAAAAAAGAAGAAAAAACCAACAACAAATATAGAGAAAAAGAAAGAATGAAAGAAGAGCTTAAAAAGAAAAAAGAAGAAAGAAAAAAAAAGAAATATATAGAAAACGAAAGAATGAAAGAAGAGCTTAAAAAGAAGAAAGAAGAAAGAACCAAAAATAAATATAGAGAAAAAGAAAAAATGAAAAAATGCTTAAAAAGAAGAAAGAAACAAAAAGAAATATAGAGAAAAGGAAAGAATGAAAGAAGAGCTTAAAAAGAAGAAAGAAGAAAGAACCAAAAAAGAATAGAGAGAAAAAGAAAGAATAAAAGAAGAGCCTTAAAAGAAAAAAAAAGAACGAACCAAAAAGAAATCTAGAGAAAAAGAAAGAATGAAAAAGGGCTTAAAAAGAAAATAGAAAAACGAACGAAAAAGAAATAAAGAGAAAAAGAAAGGATGAAAGAAGAGCTTAAAAAGAAGAAAGAAATAAAAAGAAACATAGAGAAGAAGAAAGAATGATAGAAGCGCTGAAATAGAAATTAGAAGAAAGAACCAAAAAGTAATATAGAGGAAAAGAAAAAATGAAAGAAGAGCTTAAAAAGAAAAAAGAAGAAAGAACCAAAAAGAAATATAGAGAAAAAGAAAGAATGAAAGAAGAGCTTAAACAGAAAAAAGAACCAAAAAAGAAATATAGACAAAAAAGAAAGAATGAAAAAAGACCTTAAAAGAAAAATGCAGAAAAACCAAAAAGAAATATAGAGAAAAAGAAAGAATGAAAGAAGAGCTTGAAAAGAAAAAAGAAGAAAGAACCAAAAAGAAAGAAAAAGAAAAAGAAAGAATGAATAGAGAGCTTAAAAAGAAAAAAGAACCAAAAAGAAACATAGAGGAAAAGAAAGAATGAAAGAAAATCATAAAAAGAAGAAAGAAGAAAGAACCAAAAATGAATATTGAGAAAAAGAAAGAATGAAAGAAAAGCTTGAAAAGAAAAAAGAAGTACGAACCAGAAAGAAATATAGAGCAAAAGAAAGAATGAAAGAGCTTAAATAGAAGTAACAATAAAGAAACAAAAAGAAATCTAAACAAAAAGAACGAATGAAAGAAGAGCATATAAGAAAAAAGAAAAACGTACTAAAAAGAAATATAGAGAAATAGAAAGAATGATAGAAGAGCTTAAAAAGAAGAAAGAAGAAAGAACCAAAAAGAAATATGGAGAAAGAGAAAGAATGAAGAAGAACTTAAAAAGAAATAAGAAGAATGAAACAAAAAGAAAGAAAAAAGAAAAAAAATAAGAAGAAAGAAGCAAAAAGAAATATAGAGAAAAAGAAAGAATGAAAAGAACAAAGAAGAAACAACTGTAAAGAAATACAGAGAAAAAGATAGAATGAAAGAAGAGCTTAAAAAGAAAAATGAAGAAAGGACCCAAAAGTAATATAGAGAAAAAGAAAGAATTAAAGAAGAGCTTAAAAAGAAAAAAGAAGAAAGAACCCAAAAGAAATATAGGGGAAAAGAAAGAATGAAAGAAGAGCTTAAAAAGAAAAATGAAGAAAGAAACAAAAACAAGTATAGAGAAAAAAGAAAGAATGGATAAGCATAAAAAGAAAAAAGAACAAAGGCTCCAAAAGATATATAGAGAAAAAGATGGAATGAACGAAGAGCGTAAAAAGAAGAAAGAAAGTACCAAAAAGAAATATAGAGATAAAGAAAGAATGAAAAAAGAACTTAAAAACAAAATAAAGAAGCAAAATGAAATATACAGAAAAAGAAAGAATGAAAAAAGAGCTTAAAAAGAAAAAAGAAGAAAGAACCAATAAGAAATATAGAGAAAAAGAAAGAATGAAAAAATAGATTAAAAAGAAGAAAGTAGAAGGAACTAAAAAGAAATATAGAGAAAAAGAAAGAATGAAAGAAATATTAAAAAGATAAATGAAGAACGAACCAAAAAGAAATATATAGAAAAATAAAAAATAAAAGAAAGTCTTAAAAAGAAAAATGTTGAAAGAATCAGAAGTAAATTTAGAGGAAAAAAAACTGAAAGAAGAGCTTAAAAAGAAAAAGGAAGAAAGAACCAAAAAGAAATATAGAGAAAAAAAAGAATGAAAGAAGAGCTTAAAAAGAATAAAGACGAAAGATCCAAAAAGAAAAAAAGAAAAAGAAAGAATGAAAGAAAAACATAAAAAGAAAAAAGAAGAAAGTACCAAAAAGAAATATATAAAAAAAGAAAGAATGAAAGAAGAGCTTAAATGAAAAAAGCATAAAGAACCAAAAAGAAATACAGAGAAAAAAGAAATAATGAAAGAAAACCTTAAAAAGAAGAAAGAACCAAAAACAAATATTGAGAAAAAAGAAAGAATGATAGAGGAGCTTGAAATGAAAAAAGAAGAACGGACCAAAATGGAATGTAGAGAAAAAAGAAAAAATGAAAGAAGATCGTAAATAGAAGAAAAAAGAAAGAATCAAAAAGAAGTCTAGAGAAAAAGAATGAATGAATGAAGTGCATAAAAAGAAAAAAAGAAAAACGAACCAAAAAGAAATCTAGATAAAATGAAAGAATCATAAAAGAGCTTAAATAGAAGGAAGAAGAAAGAACCAAAAAGAAATCTAGAGAAAAAGAAAGAATGAAAGAAGAGCATGAATAGAAGAAGAAAGAACCCAAAAGAAATATAGAGAAAAGAAAGAATGAAAGAAGAGCTTAAAAAAGAAATAAGAAGAAATAACCAAAAAGAAATATAGAGAAAAAAGAAAGAATGAAAGAAGAGTTCAAAAAGAAAAAGATGAAAAAACCAGTAAGAAATATAGAGAAAAAGAAAGAATGAAAGAATAGCTTAAAATCAAGAAAGAAGAAGGAACCAAAAAGAAATGTAGAGAAAGAGAAGGAATGAAAGAAGAGATTAAAAAGAATAAAAAAGAAAGAACAAAAAAAATATAGTGAAAAATACGAATGAAAGAAGAGTTCAAAAAGAAAAAGATGAAAAAACCAGTAAGAAATATAGAGAAAAAGAAAGAATGAAAGAATAACTTAAAATGAAGAAAGAAGAAGGAACCAAAAAGAAATGTAGAGAAAAAGAAAGAATGAAAGAAGTGCCTAAAAACAAAATAAAGGAAGAACGAAAAAGAAATATACAGAAAAAGAAAGAATGAAAGAAGAGCTTAAAAAGAAACAAGGTGAAAGAACCAAAAAGAAATATAGAGAAAAAGGAAGTATGAAAGAAAATCTTAAAAAGAAAAAAAGAAGATCGAACCAAAAAGAAATATATAGAAAAAGACAAAATGAAAGAAAGTTTTAAAAAGAAAAACGAAGAAAGAATAAAAAAAAATTAGATAAAAAGAAAATATGAAAGAAAAACTTAAAAAGAAAAAAGAAGAACCAAAATAAATATAGAGAAAATTCAAGAATGAATGAAGAGCTTAAAAAGAAGAAAGAAACAAAAAGAAATATAGAGAAAAAGAAATAATGAAAGAAGTGTTTAAAAAGAAAAAACAAGAAAGAACAAATAAGAAATTTAGAAAAAAAGAAAGAATGAAAGAAGAGCATAAAAAAAAGAAAAACGTACCAAAAATATATAGAGAGAAATGAAAGAATGAAAGAAAAGCTTACAAAGAAAAAAGAAGAAAGAACCAAAAAAAATAAAGGTGAAAAGAATGAATGAAAGAAGAGCTTAAAAAGAAAAAAGGAGACACAACCAAAAAAAATGTAGAGAAAAAGAAAGAATGATACAAGAGCTTAAAAAGAAGAAAGAAGAAAAAAGAAAGAACCGAAAATAAATATAGAGAAAAAGAAAGAAAGAATACAGAGCTTAAAAAGAACAAAGAAGAAAGAACCAAAAAGAAATATACAAGAAAAAAAGAATGAAAGAAAAGCTTAAAAAGAAAAAAATAAGACCGAACCCAAAAGGAATATAGAGAAGAAGAAAGAATGAAAGAAGAGATTGAATAGAAGAAACAAGAAAGAACCAAAAAGAAATCTAGAGAAAAAGAAAGAATGAAAGAAGAGCATAAAAAGAAAAAAGAAAAAAGAACCAAAAAGATATATAGAGAAAAAGAAAGACTGATAGAAGAGCTTCAGAGGAAGAAAGAAGAAAGAATCAAAAGGAAATTTAGAGAAAAAGAAAGAATAAAAGAAGATCTTAAAAAGAAATGTGAAGAAAGAACCAAAAAGCAATATAGAGAAAAATAAAGATTGAAAGATGTTAAAAAGAAAAAAAAAGAACCAGAAAGAAATATAGAGAAAAAGAAAGAATGAAAAAAAAAGCTTAAAAAGAAAAAAGTAGAAAGAACCAGAAAGGAATATAGAGAAAAAGAAAGAATGAAAGAAGAGCTTGAAAGAAAAAAGAAGAAACACACAAAAAGAAAGATAGTGAAACAGAAAGAATGAAATAAAACCGTAAAAAGAATGAAGAAGAAAGAACTAAAAAGATATACAGAGAAAAAGAAAGAATAAAAGAAGAGCTTAAAAAGAAGGCAGAAGAAAGAACCAAAAAGAAATATAGGGAAAAAGAAAGAATGAACGAAGAGCTTGAAAGAAAAACAAGAAATAACCATAAAGAAATATAGAGAAATGAAAAAATTTAAGAAGAGCTTACAAAGAAAAAACAAGAAATAACCAAAAAGAAATATTGAGAAAAAGAAAGAATGAAAGAAGAGCTTACAAAGAAAAAAGAAGAAAGAACCAAAAAGAAATATAGAGGAAAAGGAAGAATGAAGAAAAGCATAAAAAGAAAAAAGAACCAAAATGAAATATAGAGCAAAAGAAAGAATGAAAGAAGTGCTTAAATAGAAGAAACAATAAAGAACCAAAAAGAAATCTAAACAAAAAGAATGAAAGAAGAGCATAAAAGAAAAAAGAAAAACGTACCAAAAAGAAATATAGAGAAATTGAAAAAATGAAAGAAGACCTTAAAAAGAAATAAGAAGAAAGAACGAAAAAGAAATATAGAGAAAAATAAATAATGAAAGAATATCTTAAAAAAAAAAGAACCAGAAAGAAATATAGAGAAAAAGAAAGACTGAAAAAAAAAAGCTTAAAAAGAAAAAAAAAAAGAAAGAAGCAAAAAGAAATATAGAGAAAAAGAAAGAATTAAAGAAGAGCATGAAAGGGAAAAAGAAGAAAGAACCAAAAAGAAAGATAGAGAAAAAGAAAGAATGAAAAGAAAAAAGAAGAAAGAACTGAAAAGAAATACAGAGAAAAAGATAGAAGGAAAGAAGAGCTTAAAAAGAAAAAAGAAAAAAGAACCCAAAAGAAATATAGGGGAAAAGAAAGAATGAAAGAAGAGCTTAAAAAGAAAAATGAAGAAAGAAAAAATAAGAAATTTAGAGAAAAAGAAAGAATGAAAGTAGTGCTTAAAAAGAAGAACGAAGAAAGAACCAAAAACAAGTATAGAGAAAAAGAAAGAATGGAAAAACTTAAAAAGAAAAAAGAACAAACAACCCAAAAGAAATATAGAGAAAAAGATAGAATGAAAGAAGAGCTTAAAAAGGATAAACAAGTAAGAACCAAAAAGAAATATAGTGAAAAAGAAAGAATGAACGAAGAGCTTACAAAGAAGAAAGTACCAAAAAGAAATATAGAGAAAAAGAATGAATGAAAGACGAACTTAAAAATAATATAAAGAAGCAAAATGTAATATACAGAAAAAGAAAGAATGAAAGAATAGCTTAAAAAGAAAAAAAGAAAAAAGAACCAAAAAGAAATATAGAGATAAAGAAAGAATGACAGAAGTGTTTAAAAAAAAAAGAAAAAAGACCCAATAAGAAATATAGAGAAAAAGAAAGAATGAAAGAAATCTTAAAAAGAAAAAGCTCGAACCAAAAAAGAAATATATAGAAAAATATAAAATAAAAGAAAGTCTTAAAAAGAAAAACGTAAAAAGAACCAAAAAGAAATATGGAGAAAAAAAAAGAATGAAAGAAGAGCTTACAAAAATAAAGACGAAAGATCCAAAAAGAAAAAAAAAAAGAATGCACGAAAACCATAAAAAGGAAAAAGAAGAAAGTACCAAAAAGAGATACAGAGAAAAAGAAAGAATGAAAGAAGATCTTTAAAAGAATAAAAAAGAAAGAACCAAAAAGAAATATAGTGAAATTAAAGAATGTATGAAGACCATAAAAAGAGGAAAGAAGAAAGAAACAAAAAGAAATATACAGAAAAAGAAAGAATGAAAGAAGAGCTTAAAATGAAAAAAAGAAGAAAAACAAAAAAAATATAGAGAAAAAGTAAGATTGAAAGAAGAGCTTAAAAAGATAAAAGAAGAAAACCCAAAAAGAAATATGAAGAAAAAGAAACAATTAAAGAAGAGCTTAAAAAGAAGAAACAAGAAAGAACCCAAAAGAAATATAGATAAAAAAAGGATGAAAAAAGAGCTTAAAAAGAAAAAAAGAAGAAAGAACCGAAAAGAAATATAGAGAAAAAGAAAGAATGAAAGAGCTTAAATAGAAAAAAAAGAACACAAAAGAAATATAGAGAAAAAGATAGAATGAAAGAAGAGCTTAAAAAGAATAAACAATAAGAAACAAAAAGAAATATAGAAAAAACAAAGAATGAACGAAGAGCTTAAAAAGAATAAAAAAGAAAGGACCCAAAAGAAATATAGAGAAAAAGAAAGAATGAATGAAGATTATAAAAAGAAAAAAGAAGAAAGAACGAATAAGAAATATAGAGAAAAAGAAAGAAACGAAAAAGAACTTAAAAACAAAATATAGAAAGAACCAAAAAGAAATATACAGAAAAAGAAAGAATGAAACAAGAGATTAAAAAGAAAAAAAGAATAAAGAACCGTAAAGAAATATAGAGAAAATTAAAGAATTCAGGACAAACGTAAAAAGGAAAAAGAAGAAAGATCCAAAAAGAAATGTAGAGTTAAAGAAAGAATGAAAGAAAAGCTTAAAAAAAGGAGAAAGAACAAAAAAAATAGAGAGAAAAAGAAAGAATGAAAGAAGAGCTTAAACAGAAAGATGAAGAAAGAAATGAAAAGAAATATACACAAAAAGAAAGAATGAAAGAAGAGCTTAAAAAGAAAAAAAGAAGAAAGAGCCGAAATGAAATATAGAGAAAAAGAAAGAATGAAAGAAGAGCTTAAAAAGAAGAAAGAAGAAAGATCTAAAAAGTAATATAGACAAAAAGAAAGAATGAAAGAAGGGTTTACAACGAAAAAAGAAGAAGGAACCAATAAGAAATATAGTGAAAAAGATATAATGAAAGAAGAGCTTAAAAAGAAAAAAGAAGAAAGAACCAAAAACAAATATAGAGAAAAAAAAAGAATGAAAGAGCTTTAAAAGAAAAAAAGAGGAAAGAACCCAAAATAAAAGATCGAATGAAAGAAGAGATTAAAAAGAATAAACAAGTAAGAACCAAAAAGAAATATAGAGAAAAAAACAGAATGAAAAAATAGCTTAAAAAGAAAAAAGAAGGAAGAACCAAAAAGAAATATAGAGAAAAAGAAAGAATGAAAGAAGAACTTAAGAAAAAAATCATGAAAGAACCAAAAAGAACTATACAGAAAAAGAAAGAATGAAAGAAGTGTATAAAAAGAAAAAACGAAGAAACATCCAAAAAGAAATATACAGAAAATGAAGGAATTCAAGAAAAAGAAGAAACAAGATGAAAGAACCAAAAAGAAATATAGAGAAAAAGAAAGAATGAAAGGCGTGCTTAAAAAGAAAACGAAGAACGAATCAAAAAGAAATTTAGATAAAAAAGGTATGAAAGAAAAACTTAAATATGAAAAAGAAGAACCAAAAAAGAAATATAGAGAAAAGAATCAATGACAGAAAACATTAGAAAGAAGAAAGAAGAAAGAACCAAAAAGAAATACACAGAAAAGGAAAGAATGAAAGAACAGCTTAAAAAGATGAATGAAACAAAAAGAAATATAGAGAACAAGAAAGAATGAAAGAAGAGCTTAAAAACCAAAAAAAGGACCCAAAAGAAATATAGACGAAAAGAAAGAATGAAAGAAATGCCTATAAAAAATGAAGAAAGAACCAAAAAGAAATATAGAGAAAAAAGAAAAAAATGGAGGAAAACCATAAAAAGAAAAAAAAAAGAAAGAACAAAAAGAAATATCGAGAAAAAGAAAGAATGAAAGAAGAGCTTAAAAAAAGGAGAAAGAAGAAAAAAGTAATATATTGAAAAATAATGAATGAAAGAAGAGCTTAAAAAGAAGAAAGAAAAAAGAACCAAAAAGTAATATAGAGAAAAAGGTAGAATGAAAAAAAAGCTTGAAAAGAAAAAAAAAGAAAGAACCACAAAGAAATATAGAGAAAAAGAAAGAATGAAAGAAGAGCTTAAAAAGAAAAAAGTAAAACGAACCAAAAAGACATCTAGAGAAAAAGAAAGAATGAAAGAATAGCTTACAAAGAAGATAGAACCAAAAAGAAATATAGAGAAAAAGAAAGAATGAAAGAGCTTCAAAAGAAAAACGAAAAACGAACCAAAAAGATATATAGAGAAAAAGATAGAATGAAAGAAGAGCTTAAAAAGAATTAAGAAGAAAGAACCAAAAAGAAATATAGAGAAAAATAAAGAATGAAAGAAGGGCTGAAAAAGAAAAAAAAAACCAGAGAAATATAGAGAAAAAGAAAAAATGAAAGAAAAACATATAAAGAAAAAAGAAGGAAGAAGCAAAAAGAAATGTAGAGAAAAAGAAAGAATGAAAGAAGAGCTTAAAAAGAAAAAAATAAGAAAGAATCAAAAAGAAATATACAGAAAAAGAAAGAATGAAACGAGAGCTTAAAAAGAATGAAAAAGGAAGAACCAAAAAGAAATATAGACAAAAAGAAAGCATGAAAGAAGATTTTAAAAAGAAAAAATAAGAAAGAAGCAATAAGAAATATTGAGAAAAAGAAAGAATGAATGAAGAGCTTAAAAAGGAAAAAAAGAACCAAAAACAAATTTAGAGAATAAGAAGGAATGAAAGAACTTAAAAAGAAGAATGAACCAAAAAGAAATATACAGAAAAAGAAAGCATGAAAGAAGAGCTTAGAAAGAAAAAAGAAATAAGAACAAAAAAGAAATACAGAGAAAAAAATGAATGAAAGAAGTGCTTAAAAAGGAAAAGAAAAAAATAAAAAGAATGAATGAACCAAAAAGAAATATAGAGTAAAAGAAATAATGAAAGAAGTGCTTCAATAGAAAACAGAAGAAAGAACCAAAAACAAATATAGAGAAAAAGAAAGTATGAAAGAAAAGCTTTAAAACAAAAAAGAAGAAAGAATCAAAAAGAAATATAAAGAAAAAGAAAGAATGAAAGAAGAGCTTAAAAAGAAAAAAGAAGAAAATAAAAAGAATGAACGAACCAAAAAGAAATATAGAGAAAAAGAAAGAATTAAAGAAAAGCTTGAAAAGAAAAAAGAAGAAAGAACCAAAAAGAAATATAGAGAAAAAGAAAGAATGGAAGATGAGCTTAAAAAGAAAAAACCATAAAGAACCGAAAAGAAATACAGAGAAAAAAGAAAGAATGAAAGAAGAGCTTAAAAAGAAGCATTAGAAAAAAACAGAAAGAAATATAGAGAAAAAGAAAGAATGAAAGAAGATTTTAGAAAGAAGAAAGAAGAAAAAACCAAAAAGAAATATAGACAAAAAGAAAGAATGAAAGAAGTGTTCACAACGAAAAAGTAGAAAGAAGCAAAAACAAATATAAAGAAAAAGAAAGAATGAAAGAAGAGCTTAAAAAAAGGAGAAAGAAGAAAAAAGTAATATATTGAAAAATAATGAATGAAAGAAGAGCTTAAAAAGAAGAAAGAAAAAAAGAACCAAAAAGTAATGTAGAGAAAAAGGTAGAATGAAAAAAAAGCTTGAAAAGAAAAAAAAAGAAAGAACCACAAAGAAATATAGAGAAAAAGAAAGAATGAAAGAAGAGCTTACAAAGAAGATAGAACCAAAAAGAAATATAGAGAAAAAGAAAGAATGAAAGAAGAGCTTCAAAAGAAAAACGAAAAACGAACCAAAAAGATATATAGAGAAAAAGAAAGAATGAAAGAAGAGCTTAAAAAGAATTAAGAAGAAAGAACCAAAGAGAAATATAGAGAAAAATAAAGAATGAAAGAAGGGCTGAAAAAGAAAAAAAAACAAGAGAAATATAGAGAAAAAGAAAAAATGAAAGAAAAACATATAAAGAAAAAAAGAAGGAAGAAGCAAAAAGAAATATAGAGAAAAAGAAAGAATGAAAGAAGAGCTTAAAAAGAAAAAAATAAGAAAGAATCAAAAAGAAATATACAGAAAAAGAAAGAATGAAACGAGAGCTTAAAAAGAATGAAAAAGGAAGAACCAAAAAGAAATATAGACAAAAAGAATGCATGAAAGAAGGTTTTAAAAAGAAAAAGTAAGAAAGAACCAATAAGAAATATTGAGAAAAAAGAAAGAATGAATGAAGAGCTTAGAAAGAAAAAAGAAATAAGAACAAAAAAGAAATACAGAGAAAAAAATGAATGAAAGAAGTGCTTAAAAAGGAAAAGAAGAAAATAAAAAGAATGAATGAACCAAAAAGAAATATAGAGTAAAAGAAATAATGAAAGAAGTGCTTCAATAGAAAACAGAAGAAAGAACCAAAAACAAATATAGAGAAAAAGAAAGTATGAAAGAAAAGCTTTAAAACAAAAAAGAAGAAAGAATCAAAAAGAAATATAAAGAAAAAGAAAGAATGAAAGAAGAGCTTAAAAAGAAAAAAGAAGAAAATAAAAAGAATGAACGAACCAAAAAGAAATATAGAGAAAAAGAAAGAATTAAAGAAAAGCTTGAAAAGAAAAAAGAAGAAAGAACCAAAAAGAAATATAGAGAAAAAAGAAAGAATGGAAGATGAGCTTAAAAAGAAAAAACCATAAAGAACCGAAAAGAAATACAGAGAAAAAGAAAGAATGAAAGAAGAGCTTAAAAAGAAGCATTAGAAAAAAACAGAAAGAAATATAGAGAAAAAGAAAGAATGAAAGAAGATTTTAGAAAGAAGAAAGAAGAAAAAACCAAAAAGAAATATAGACAAAAAGAAAGAATGAAAGAAGTGTTCACAACGAAAAAGTAGAAAGAAGCAAAAACAAATATAGAGAAAAAGAAAGAATGAACGAAAAGTTTAAAAAGAAAAAAGGAGAAACAACCAAAAAGAAATATAGAGAAGAAGAAAGAAAGAAAGAAAGAAAGAAAGAAAGAAAGAAAGAAAGAAGATCTTAAAAAGAAAAAAAGAAGAAATTATAAAGTTTTTTTCTTCAGGGTGAAGATAAATGGTTTTTCTCACATAAAAGCTTCCAGCAAAAAACTGTTAACTCTGTATTCAGTCTGTAATTTTCCCCAAAAATGATTACTAGGAACTTTCGCTTGAGCCGAATGGTGGTTGGTAATGTTGCTGATCAAGGAATATCTTGTGATTGTGTGTGTGTGTGTGTGTGTGTGTGTGTGTGTGTGTGTGTGTGTGTGACCTTACGATTTTATCTAAGAGAGAGAGGGTGCTTACAAGTTTTTTCTTTTTTGGTGTGCGCCCTTAGAAGTTGTCTTTTGTGTGTGGGGGGGGGGGGTGCGCGCGCGCGTCCTTTCAAGTTTTTTTTTCTTTTTGCAGGTGTGTCTGAACTAGTTTTTTTAGGCTGCGTAATACTACTTGTTGTTCTTTTTTTATTTGTTTGTTTTGTTTTTTTGTTATTGTTTTTTTTTTTTGTTTGTTTGTTTTTTTATTGGTGGGATGGATGGATCCGTACAAGTATTTGAGAGTTTTTGTACGTGTTTGTGTGTGTCTTTACAAGTTTTCTGATTTTTAATTGACTAGAATAATTTTCCTTGCTAACGATGATTTGTATTATACATTATATTTCTATATTATATTACCTGAGAAGCTTTGGGGGAGGTGTTTTCTTTGATTTTTGGTTGTTGTTTTTTTCATGGGAGTTTGTCAGGAAAATTAGATTTATTTCTGAAGAATGTGAGAATAATGCAGAAAATATACTGGAAGCAAACCGTTTGCAAGGGATAAATAAGGAATTGATTTGGTACACAAAAATAAAAAACGACATAAGACAATGATAAGCCTTCTCCCCGGATCTATTTTAAACTCTACAGCAAGGTTATCCCAAGGGAACTGGAAATCCTACCTGGATCTATCATCGGTAAGTCTAATCTTAACAGTATAAAATACACAGTTGGCACTGTGTTGATGACAGAGACAGACGGAAAACTACATTAAAACTAGGGCAACAGAAATGTGGTTCTACAGAAGGCTACTGAGAATTCTATGGACAGTGCCCGTCAGCAACAAAGAAAAATGGAAACATAAAGAACACTTATAGTCAGAACCAGAAAGATACATCAGGAATTTCTTGGAGATATAATGAGGAAAATTACTGATAAAAATAAGAATCTGCAATGTTATTGTTCCTGACCTGGCACCTCGGCTTCAGTCACTTTCCCACAGCCGTAACCTAGCTTTCCCGTACCTTTTCTGTAAATGGCAGTTGTTCGGATGAACTTTCCTCAATGGTATTCAATGAAACCTTAATGAATACTGTAACTATTATAAGATACGCAGATGTTACAGACACGGAAGAGAAACTACAAGACCTCCTACAGAAGGTAGCTGAAGTGAGTGACAAGAAAAGACTACAAATAAACTGCAAGAAAACCGAATGCATGGTCATCAGCAAAAATAGCAGCCCAGAATGCCAAATACAGGTGGGGGATACTAAAATCAAACAGGTACAAAAATTGAAATACCAGGGAAGTGTTCTAACAAAAGACCGAAAGTGCAACACAGAGATCCGAAGGCGAATCGGAATGGCGAAAGACACATTCCAGAAGCTGAGTAGAGTATTAAGAAACAGAAAAAATTCACTAGAAACAAAGAAGAAAGTACTGAATTGCTATATGATGTCAATCTTCAATGTGGCAGTGAATGATGGACAATATCATCAAGCATGAAGGAAAAACTTGAAGCAACTGAAATGTGGTTCTACAGAAGGATGCTGAGAATATCATGGACCGGGTATGTGAGCAATCATGAGGTTTTGGAAAGGATGGACACGAAAAGGTAATTAATACTGAGCATCAGGAAGAGATAACTAAAGTTCGTGGAACAAGCAATGAGGAAGGAGGGATTGGAGAACCTGATACTAACAGGTCAAACAGAGGGGAGGAGAGACAGGGGAAAACAGCGTGCAACGTACTTGACTGGCCTGAGCGAGTGGATGGCAGAACGGGGTTCATTGGAGTATCATTTTTAAAAGTTGTTATTTTTATTCTGCTCCCACCCCCAGACAATATTGTACATATAGCGGCTGTAGTAAGAATTGTAAGTAAGAATGTGCTGTTTTAGTGTAAGGAAAACAAATACTATATTTTGGCTCAGTAAAAGTGGCTAAGTAAGTTTAATTATAAGAAGGGCAATGGTCAGCTTTTCATCCTCCTTTAGGCCTTGTGCCACACCTTTGTATTTGCACAAAATAAATATCACGTTCCTCGATGGGAACTAGAATGAATTGAATTTTCAGCGAAGTACTACGGTGTACATTGTCGTGCAGTGGATATCGGCTTGGAACGGGAAATCGGAGTGCCAAGTTCGAATTCCAATTGAATGCCTTGCATTCACTTACGCGCAAATACCATTGGAGAAGGTATTAATCCGTCTCTTCCCTCCAGTTATGGGTTAAATAACAGAACAGATTAGGTTCTATAGCCTTGGTCGGCAACCAATCTATTGCAGAAAGTAAAGGCAACCTACTGCGGGATAATATTCTGCCCAGTCAATCATGTCTCTTTCGAGACATGATCGCCCAAGCGTGAATTATCTATGGCACTTAACTGACTGACTACATGGGCGACAAGGTCGCATCATTTTACAGTTGAAATGGTCAGATGCAACTGCTGGTTCTATGCTAACAGTTTCTTCTGTCACACGTCTTGCTTGTGGAACTCTCTAGCGAGTTCTTGCTTTCAAGTCTGATTTTCAGAAATGTAAATACAGTGTGACACTTTTGCCCAGGCCTGCTCGTTATGACGCTTGTTCTCGTCGATGGTCGTGACGGCACCAGTTGTGACACTGCCACCCGGCTGGCCAGTTGGTTCGGTCGCTGGTTCGGGAACGGATCTCGCTGCGATGATGTCGAAACGGTACCCGCTGTGTCGACGCTTTCGGCCGCTGTTGCTGGTCGTGATGATCTCGTCACAAAAGCTTGTTTTCAAGACGTCTATTGCAACCACGGGCCACTGCCCATGTTGTGAATTGATCTCAGAAAGCTGCGTTGTGCAATTTTAGTAGCCGTCTTTCCACCAAAATCAGACCGGACGCTGGTGTACACTTGTGGTTAAAAATAAACACGGCACCCCAAAAAAAATAAAATAATAAAATAAATGAATACGGTCAAACACGTCTGGAGAGTTACGAAGAAGGTCTTTATATAAAGAAAAACAATTATTAGTCACAGGAGTAGATAATACAGTTGTCAGAGTGATAATGCAGTTGTCGGACCGCCAGTTTACAACGGAGAGAGAGAGTTCGTTTAAAAATATCAGAGCTTTCAATCCTTAAATAAAAATGTCTTTTCCAAGTTTCGTTAAAGTAAACAGAGCTCTTCAAATTTTCACTAAAGTCTTTTCACGTATTCATTAAATTATATTCTCTATAATCAGGACTGTAAATTCTCTATGCAACTTCTAAAATAACAAAGTCCTTTCGGGTTCTTATCGGAGTTTAACGGAGTTTACCGAAGTAGAGCGAACGAAGACTCAGAAATTTCGATTCTCCCATGATTTAAAAAACAATAACGTTCTTTCAGCATTCTTATCGAAGGCACATTATTTCAAAATAACTCTTTAAGTTAATCGGCGGCAGGCTTCATTCGACATTAACTCTTTAGCCATAAGTTCTGTGGTAGGCGACCGACCATGGGCCATGGCTCCCCAGTTGGGAACCTTTTTTCACAGTCGTTACATTTCGACTTCAACTCTTCAGCAACTAAACTGAGTTTTCTCGCCGAGTCCGGATTTTTATAACCATCTTTCCAATCCTCTCGGGGGACTCGGCCGATTCAAAGCTTTTGACCAATGAGACCGTTTTCCACCCACTAGATTTGCGGGAGGGCCGTGGCTCGGCGAATGGAATATCAACAGCTCACTTCTTTTCGATTAGATCATATTTAGATTTTCCAATTCCCACAAATTTCTGTTCTCAGGAAACATCTGTTGGGGGACTTTAACCCCGCCTGACCCCATCAAACAAATCCTGACATTTTGTTTTGGCTACTTATAAAATTTTAGCTTGCCCAAAATATCCGCTTCGAACACGAAAGAAGAATAATTATATTTCTACCTTTCTTTCCCATCTAGTAAAATAGTTAATTGTTCTATTCCCCGGATTTTAGAAGTACATGATAGTATTAAAATAGTTAATTTTTCTATTCCCCGGATTTTACAAGTATATGATAGCATTAAAATAGTTAATTTTTCTATTCCCCGGATTTCACAAGTATATGATAGTATTAAAATAGTTTTTTTGCATAAGCTCACATCGCGAATTACAATAGAGCACAACTAATAATACTACTAATATTAATTCCTCTCCCTCCGTTGTATTAAACCAAACAAAAGAAAGTATACACGCGGGAGATAGTGTCACAACAGTGCCAATTGTTATTTTCTGTCTTCTTGATTCTTGTTTTTTCTTTTTTTGTTCTCTCTCCTTATTTTTCTCTTATTCGTTAACACTCAGTAACCCCCCCCCCCCCTTTGCGTCTTAGTGGCTTTATTGCCCTGCTTGGGTCTAAAAGATTTTTAAAAAATATTTTCTAAAACTTGCTACGACATATTTTTCAAATTCTGAATTTTACATTAACGATAACCATTATTTTTTGTCTTTTTCTCTCTCATATTTTTTAACGATTTATGTTTGTTTGTGTGTTTATTTTCTGAAAAAACAGTTTTATGGTTTTTCTTTGTTATTTATATATAATTTCCAAAAGTTTGCTTTTAATTTTCTTGCCTGAAACTAGTTTACCGGTACCTCCAAAAAATAATGTTAGAATTTAAAATAAATTTTCACTTGTATCTTCTGCGTGAATAATCTAGGATTTTTATCGATAAAATTAACTCTATTGTCGTATATCAGAGAGATTTCTGCTTTTTGAAACATTAAAAGTTTAAAACGAATAACAAAAATGATCTAACATGACGCATATCACAAAAAAACGGCAGCCATTTTAAATAATTTTGCAATTACATTAGAAATCTTTTCTACACGATTAAACTTGGGTTTTTATCGATAAAATTAACTCCATTGTCACATGTGCGAAAGAATTCTGCTTTTTAGATAATTAAAAAAATATATATCTAAAAGCAAATCTAAGGCAAAATAAAAGAATCATAGAACGCAGTATTAGAAATCTCGTATTCGAAGCTTGTTCGTTTAGTAATATCGAATAAAGGTTGCTTTTACCAAGACACCAGAATACCTCATTCGTGGAAGAGATAAGTGTGACATGACGGATAAATATTAAAAGTCGCATCGTCTTCTATATTAGAGAATAGATTAGGATTAAACTGATTTTGACTAAAACTTATTTTCAAATTCATTGAAAGAAATTAATTTATTTTTAATCGATTTGTATTTATTTTTAATTGATTTCTGATAATAGTGAGTTCTTCTCAAGATGTGATCGTAATTTTTTTTTTTTTTCGTTATTTTTATTGTGGAGAACGAGTAGAAAACCCCTTTACTCCGAAAACGGGTTCGTGATGTTTGGGCGGTCTGCTGAAGGAGGGGGAAGAAAGAATAAATCTTTCTTCTCTGTTTGGTGTACGTTATTTTTTAACTGACTTTATTTCAGGCAAATGAAAGCATGTGCGTTGTAGTGCAGTAGATATCGGCTCGGAACGGGAAATCGGCGAGCTGAGTTCAAATTCCAGTTGAATTTATTGCATTCACTGACGCGCAAATACACTTGGGAAAGGTATTAATCCGTCTCTTCCCTCCAGTTATGGGTTAAATAGCAGGACAGATTGGGTTCTATAGCCTTGGCTGGCAACTAGTCTACCGCAGAAAGCAATGGCAAACTACTGCGGGATAATCTTCTGCCCAGTCAGCTATGTCTCTTTCGAGGCATGATCACCCAAGCGTGTTTCACATATGGCACTTAACTGATATGACTTTGCCACTGTCTTGGTCAATGATATAATTAGTCGACTTTATAAAAGAATTTGTTTTTTATCTGAAGAATCATTAGTTCTTTGAGATAGGGGCACCTCGAGGTGATATAATGGTTAGCAAGCTTGTTCTCGCTAGAATCATTACAATTGAGTAGTCCCGACTGGGTACCCCTTACTTTCGGCTTTGTGTCACATCTAAGCTGAGCTTAGAAAATAGATTGCGCGATCATTTTTGATCATGCTCTCTATTGTCCGTCTCTCTGTTTTTGAACAGAGAGTGACCCAAACGACGCCCTGCCGAAGGGTAGAGTTTCGCTTGAGGTGCAAAAACAAGAGCCCGAACCAGCCTTAAACTGGATCTACGGGATATTTTTGGCTGACCTTAAAGACTCAGAATCTTCACTTAATTGACCTTGTTTCGCATGATGAGAAGGTGGTAAATCCCGCAGTTTTTGAAATAGTGTATTTTGAGTGTTAGTGGAGCGAATTAGCCGTGTGATATCCAATACGGTCGAACGTTTCTGCTTCGATTTCTCTTTCCAAACAGCTTTAAATTTCTTTTTCTCTTTTAAATTAAAAATAGTTTTTTCTTTTTATTGTTTTTATTTAAAATTAACATACATTTCGACACAGAAATCTCTATGTTTCAAGATTTTTACCTCGTCATCAGACAATGTTAACTCATTGTTGGGAAAATGATTTTCATTTGAATATAAGAAACAATACGTTTGTAATTTATGAATGAGGGAAAACAGAAAAAAAATTATGTGCATGTTCAATTTAACTAATCGGAATAAAGACCCACTTTACATTTGAAAAATTGTGATATTTTGGGGAATACATGATTTCTTCTTTCAAGATTAACGGCAGTCGATCAAAACCCTTGTCTAGACTGTATGTCCGTTAATGTATCTATTATTGTTACATAATTATTCTCTGAGTTTTCTCTGTATCCCATCATCTAAAACTAAAAAGAAAGAAAGAAAACATTTTATATTTTTGATCTGGCTTAAAGGAACCTTTGAGTGTAATTATAATATTATTATTTCGATTCAGAACGCATTTTATTCTAATTTTTCATAAAACTCTTATTTTGTAAAAAATTTAATATCTATTTATTCATTAAAAATTCATAAATCCATCTTATTATTTTTATAAAATCTGTTTTTTATATTCTAATACAATTTTTTTAATATCATAATACAAATTTTTATAGCTGTTTAATTATTAAAAATTTAAATATCTATTTGATTGTTATTTTTTAATAATATAAAACAAATTATGAGATATATGCGAGTTAATAAATATTTTTATGAAAAATCTTTATATATATATATCTATAAACTTATAAATGGAACTTTTTCTGTGTGTGTGTGTGTGTGTGTGTGTGTGTGTGTGTGTGTGTGTGTGTGTGTGTGTGTGTGTGTGTCCGTTACCTATAGACTGCAAAACGGCTGAACCGATTTTCTTGAAAATTTACACAGTTGTACTATAAGCGTCTGCGAGTATTCTTAGCTCGGTTTTGTGTCGAGATACCCCAGATAAATATCGAAAATCGACAATCGAAATTGGCTTATAGAACGAGTGGTCCGATTTTAATCAAATTTGATACACTCATAGACAAAGACATAAGAAACGATATTCAGAAGTTTCAAGGTTGCAGTTCTTAGAATAGTGCAGAAAATCGATAATATGTATATGTAAAAGGCAAGATGTTTGTGTGTGTGTCTGTTTATCTGCCTGTACGTCTGTATTTTTTTCAGCCCTTTTATTTTAGTTTTTGCTTCGGGCTTGGCTCTAAGTAGGTATAATTGTAGTTCTTAGTCTCAGCCATGATACCATTTACTCAGAGGACTTATTTAGCCTTCAAAATTCAGTTTATGACAAAAACACTTATTTGATATCGATAGCAGGAAATCAAAATTTGACTTACATCCATTCATTTTTCTTTCAGTCTACGGTTTCGCTTTAACTGGAAACAACTATTGCTTTTTAGTCTTTCGTGCCAATGTCCAAAGAGTTTGAGCTCCAGGACCATGGATTAGTTTTAAAGCTTTCATTACACCCGAGCAACGCCGGGCTATACTGCTAGTATATATATGAGAGTGGACAGAAAATTGCCTTGGTTGACTATGAAGTAATAAAGCTAGAGCTGTGAAATCTTCCATGCGTTAATTTCATTTCTTCTTATTCATAACTCTATTAGACGTATATCTGACGGTTCAAAGAAAACTGTTCATCCTATTGTTCAAAAAGTCACTGACAGCAGATATGACACCATCACCACTAGGACACTGGTTCCCAATCACGTGCTTTTTTATGTTAGGCAACTGATGATAGGCAAATCAGGAGGATAGGGTGGTTGACCCATAGTCCTTTCGTCAGTTTTCCTGGGTTTGCGGTTTTGATAACCTTTCGTAACTGCCCCAGAAAGTTAGTATCTTTCCAGGTATACTAATATCGGACTGTTCAATGAAGTCAGTTTGTCCTGATGATCAAAAGAATTCATCAACAGTAGATACGACGTCATCATCACTGCGATACTAGTTGCTAGTCAAGTATTTTTCTTTGTAGTGGAACAGATGATAGGCCAATTAGGAGGCCAGGGAAGGTGATCAACCGGTTCATACCTACAGTCATGTACAACAGCCATTGAAATCATGGACATGTGTACAAAAGCATTGTCCTGATGAAACAAGACCTCTTTCGTCAATTTTTAATTAACGGCTGGTTTTGATAGTCTTTCGTAAGTTCTCATAGTACTCTCCATTGAGTGGCCTTTTTTAAGATAGTTACTAAACAATGTCTTTTGCCTCCCAACAAACTGAGGACATCACCTTCCCTGCAGATAAAACGATCTTGACCTTCTATGGAGCAGGTGAGGAGGGGTGGTCTCACTGCATAAATTTTGTATTTGGTTCATAGTCATAAACCCAACACCTGAGTTAAGAAATCAACTGGATCAGCCTCAAACAATGTCAGATAAAGATAATACAGTATTTCAACAAGATAGAGTTCCTTGTCACTTTGTTCTGCGTGTTAGACAGTTTCTAAATCAGGAATTTTCTAACCATTTTATTAGCCTCCACGTTCGCCAGATTTGACTCAGATTTGTTATGGGGACGTGAAAACAATTGTGTATGCAACCAAACCTAGTTCATTAGAAGGTTTGAAAGCTAAAATAAGTAATGTGATTTCAGGCATGACTGTAAATCAATTGGCAAATGTTTCCGTGAACTGCAGAAACGTATTATTATTTGTATTGCTAATGATGGAGAACACATGGAAACTTAAAGAAAATTTGAATAAAACCTTAAAAATATAAATTTACTTCTTTCCAACCCCTTTTACAAATTATTTCTATCACAACTACAAATAAAGTTAAAAATATGTGCACATGAACTTTATGGACAACCTGTATATATATATATTCACTCAAAAAACCTCTACAATAATTTTCAACAAAACCGTTAACGCCTACCCTATAACCATTAGGTTAATACAGACTTTCGTTGCTTGATGTTGACCTCAGTAGCGATTTTCGGTAAAGAAGCCAAAATCATCGAAGCAAATTCAAATTCCAGCTTAGATTGTTTAACTTATATTCACTTTAGCGTGAAGAAATTTCGCCCTTTCTAGGCTGTCATCAGTTATCTTGACAAAAACTGTTTAACCAGTAACTCTCCCACATCAAATGTTACATTAGTGCAGGTTGACTTTTAACGTTTTTAGACAATCAACCTTGCACCCAGTGGGGAAACTGGATTTTAATGTAACAAGTAATCAAAGCAAAAATTAGCTTTATAGCTTTCACTATTTTTTGAGCATTTAACTGGAAACAGGATGTGCTTGTGATGCAGTGGATATCGACACGGAACGACAAATCGGGGTGCCGAGTTCGAATTTCAGTTGAATGCCTTGCATTCACTTACGCACAAATAACCTTGGGAAAAGTATTAATCCGCCTCTTCCCTCAAGTTATGGGTTAAATAATAGGACAGATTGGGTTCTGTAGTTTTGGCTGGCAACCAGTCTACCGCAGATAATAATGGCAACTTACTAAGGGGTAATTTTATGCACAGTTAGTCATGTCTCTTTCAAGACATGATCGCCTAGAGCGTGTATCACGTATAGCAACTGACTGAAAACTGCGTAAATAACTAGTAAATAACTTCTTTATCTGTGCCGTGTCCCTTCAGGACGGAGGCGATCATGGTCTTCCACATCTTCCTTGTTAATACCCCTTATCCCACTCAATCCCCGCTCCAACATCCATCTGCTCAAGTCTATCAAGTATACCATGCATTGCTTTCCTTTGGCTACCTCTATCCGTCCCATGAGTTTCTCAAAGCATTCCTATCTCATTACTTGTCCCCAAATCTTCAGCTGTCTTTTCCTAATGTTAAGCATCAGTTTCGTTCTTGTGTCAATCCTCTCCAAATGCTCGTAGTTGCTCACGTGCTCTGTCTATGATATCCTCAGCATCCTTCTGTAGAACAACAGTTCGTTTGCTTCTAGTCTTTCCTTCATCTTTGATGAGATTGTCCAGCCTTCGCTTCCATACTGAAAGACAGACATCACATAACAATCCAGTACTCTCTTCTTTGTTTCCAGCGAAATTTTTCTCTCTGTTAATATTCTACTCAGCTTCTGAAAAGCATCTTTGGCCGTGCCAATAATAAAAAAGGTTAGGCAATGAATAATATTTGTTAGATCATTTTTGAGATCATAATTAATAAAAACTAAAAGAAGATATAAGTGTATATAACACCATGACAGCTCGGCTGCAGTCGCTTTGTCACCGGCGTGACGTGGCTTCCCTGTGCCCCTTCTACAAATATTTTCGCGGCTTCTGCTCCAATGAACTTAGCTCACTGGTGTCCCCTAGGTACGAATTTGCATGAGATACTAGATTAGCAACTAGGTCCCACCCTTTTACAGTGAAACCGATAAAATATAACCGCAATTTCTACTTTAACGGTTTCTTTTCTCGCACTTCCCGCCTGTGGAATTCTCTTCCGTATACTTGCTTCCCCGATAGATACAATCTCTAGTCATTTAAATGTAAGGTCAATAGACATCTCCTATCTCACTAACTCGCACCCTTTTTCCATCACACCAGTATTCTCATCCTTCTATAACTCTTCTCCTGACATCCCCTATAACTTAACCCCTTTTTCTCATCACTCGCCTCTATTTAACCCCTTGCGCAACAGTGGCAGTAAAAAAGACTTGCTTGGGGTGAAATAATTTTAAAAAAAGAAAGGTACAAATTATGAGACAAAATATTTTAAATTTGCATTGTTTATTAAAAATCGCGCAAAACCTACTGTACTGTATAACATATTACATCATAATATATAGCTAAAGTGTTCAGCTTTCCTTTGAGGTAAATGAAGGTCTTATTTGATGACACACTGATTTAGTAATAATGCGTTTGTGTCAAGTAAAGCTTCAGTAAATTCTAAATTTTATAAGGTTGTGTTAATAAGGTTTTCACTGATATCCAGAATGAAATTGCAACGCTACGATTTTGAAACTAAAACTTAATCTTTAAACACGTTTCTTCAAAAAATAGTAACAATTTGGGAAGCAATATTTCTCGCATTATTTATCATAACCCAACTTTCAAACTAAGGGCATTTTCACGGTTTCAAAATCGACCTGCACTGTTACATGTTCAAGCAGTAAAAACCAATTAATCTATTGCCACTATATTCAACCTTGACAACATCTGTTCAATATCTGCAACAGCAGTGATCAACTTGGTGTTATTAAAATGACTCCATGAAATCTAATTTATGCAAAGCCTTATAGCCCATATTTAGCATCTAATTTGAACACCGGCAAATTCTCATACCGTTAAGTAGACTTAATTATTGCTAATGTCTGCAATTAACCTTAACGCCTGCAAGCCTAAATTATCTCAATAACCTTCCATAATGCAGAAATTATTTCTTTCTTTGGTTTTAATGCTGATTAATAATAATAGATATTACATTTAATATGATGCTATGTAATGTAACATCTGTATTAATAATAATACATATTGTATTTAATATTGTGTTATATAATGTAAAATCTGTATTAATAATTATAGATATTATATTTAATATGATGCTATGTAATGTAACATCTGTATTAATAATAATACATATTTTATTTAATATTGTGTTATATAATGTAAAATCTGTATTAATAATTATAGATATTATATTTAATATGATGCTATGTAATGTAACATCTGTATTAATAATAATACATATTGTATTTAATATTGTGTTATATAATGTAAAATCTGTATTAATAATTATAGATATTACATTTAATATGATGCTATGTAATGTAACATCTGTATTAATAATAATAGATATTGTATTTAATATTGTGTTATATAATGTAAAATCTGTATTAATAATTATAGATATTACATTTAATATGATGCTATGTAATGTAACATCTGTATTAATAATAATAGATATTGTATTTAATATTGTGTTATATAATGTAAAATCTGTATTAATAATTATAGATATTACATTTAATATGATGCTATGTAATGTAACATCTGTATTAATAATAATAGATATTGCATCTAATATTATGTTATATAATGTAAAATCTGTATTAATAATAATAGATATTACATTTGATATTATGCTATACAATGTTTGATCTGTATTAATAATAATGTATATTGCATTTAATATTATGATACATAACATTAAATCTGTATTAATAACAATGGATATCACATTTAATATAATGTTATATAATGTTAGATCTGTATTAATAATAATGGATATCACATTTAATATAATGTTATATATTGTTACTTCTATATTAATAATAATGGACATTACATTTAATATTATACTATAGTAGCAGTATAGCCCGGCGTTGATCGGGTGTAATGAAAGCTTTAAAACTAATCCATGGTCCTGGAGCTCAGATTCTTTGGACGTTGGCACGAAAGACTAAAAAGCAATAGTTGTTTCCAGTTAAAGCGAAACCATAGACTGAAAGAAAAATGAATGGATGTAAGTCAAATTTTGATTTCCTGCTATCGATATCAAATAAGATTTTTTTTCGTAGTAAACTGAATTTTGAAGGCTAAATAAGTCCTCTGAGTAAATGGTATCATGGCTGAGACTAAGAACTACAATTATACCTACTTAGAGCCAAACCCGAAGCAAAAAATAAAATAAAAAGGGCTGAAATAAATACAGACATACAGGCAGATAAACAGACACACACACACACACACACACACACACACACACACACGCATCTTGCCTTTTATATATATATATATATATATATATATATATATATATATATTATCGATTTTCTGCACTATTATAAGAACTGCAACCTTGAAACTTCTGAATATCGTTTCTTATGTCTTTGTCTATGAGTGTATGAAATTTGATTAAAATGGGACCATTCCTTCTATAACCCGATGTTTTCGATTATCGATTTTCGATATTTATCGGTGGTACCTCGACACAAAGCCTAGCTAAGAACATTTGCAGACGCTTATAGTACAACTGTGTAAATTTTCAAGAAAATCGGTTCAGCCGTTTTGGAGTCTATAGGTAACAGGCACACACACACACACACACAGAGATACACAAACACACACATGTACACACATACAAAGTTTCATTTATAAATAAGTTTAGATAGTGTTAAATTTTTAATAGTAATAATTGACATTACATTTAATATTATGCTATATAATGTTAGATCTGTATTAATAATAATGTATATTACATTTAATATTATGCTACATGATGTCAGATTTGTATTAATAATAATGGATAATCTATTTAATATTATGCTATATAATATTAGATCTTTAATAATAACAATAGATATTACATTTATTATTATGCTATATAATGTTAGATCTGCATTAATGGGTCACTATGACGTGCCAAAAGATTTTTCTCGTCAGAATCTATCTTGCACATTTATAAATCTACCATTCGTCTGCATATTGAATACTGTTGCCATATTTGGTCTGGTGCTCCTGCTATTCATCTTGAGGTTCTTGACAAAATCCAAAGGAGTATCTGCTATATAATTATTAATCACCCGCTCTCCATTCTCATATATCTCTCCATTTTTTTTATGGCAGGGAAGGTTATTCTTGATTCTATTCGGAGGAACAATGTTTAATTTTTTAATATTTTTTTAAAGAATCTGTTCAATTAATTTTTTACTAATTATTTCATACACCTGGGCATGACAATAACTACATCCGGTCGCAAGGCTTCTGATTGGGAGGTTGTGAGGAGCATGGAACCACCTCTTAATTGCTGTTGTTCCAAGGATCACCCTGACCCGGATGGGTAGCACCTGTTAGAGCTCCAGCTATAGGCAAAATAATCTCGCTGCTGACCTTGAACGGGATCTACACTCAGTGGTGAATTGGGACAAGAAGTGGCTTGTCAATTTCAATGCATCTAAGACCAAGCTGTTGTCTGTCAATCATCACAGGCAACCTCCCCTGCCTCCCATAAGCATGGACCAAGCGATTCTCCTTGAGAGCAATACACTGCGCCTTCTCGGCCTTACCCTCTCTTCTCAAATGGAACCACTACATCGAGTCCATAGCTAAATCCACTGCTAAGAAGGTTGGGTCACTGTGTCGGGCCAGGATGTTTTTTACCGACTGAATCCATCCTGCATATATACAAATCAACCATTCGTCCGTACTGCTGCCATATATGGTCGGGCGCCCCTGCCGTTCATCTCAGTGTTCTTGACAGGATCCAAAGGAGAATCAGTAATGTGATAGGTACTGACTTGACGGCTCGACTACAGCCTCTTCCCCACCGACGAAATGTGGCCTCCCTTTATCTGTTCTATAAATACTTCTATGGGTTCTGCTCGAACGAACTTGGGTCACTGGTGCCTCCTCAACAGGTGTTTACTCGTGCAACCAGATTGGCAACTGGGTCCCACCCATTCACAGTTAGGTTAGCCAAATGCAGACGACAATTCTACTCCTGCAGCTTCCTCTCTCGCACTTCCCGCCTGTGGAACTCGCTCCCATATTCTTGCTTTCCTGACGGCTACAACTTCCAGGAATTTAAATGCAAGGTCAATACTCATCTATTAACCACTTGACTCTAGTTCTTTCCCCACCCCGTATATCCTTTCCTTTCTCTCCACCCTTGAAACTGTCATCACACCTGCATTCTCATTTTTCTATTACTCTTTTCTATTGCTTCTAGTGCTTCCTCTCTAACTGGTTCGTCTTCCTCTTCACTCTCTTCTAATTAATCTTTTTACACTTATGTAGCCCCATACACATCGGTAGCATTACTGCCTTGCTCGGGGTGATACGATTAAAAAAAAGAAAAATAGTTAACCCCCTAAACTGGGGTCAAAACACTATGAAGTAGACTTTTATAGAAATATATACATAAAAATGAACTTTTATAGAAAAATATACATTTTTGAAGGAAAAAAAATTATTACCACCAGTTCATTTTTTCATACAAAACTGGGAGATATTTTCAGTTCTCTAAAATTAAAAATTAAAAAAAAATTATTTCATCTCGAGATGCACAGTTAGAGGACTACACCAGATATGGCAACAGTATTCAATGCACGGACGAAAAGTACATTTATAAATGTGCAAGATCGCGTTAAGTCGGTGAGAAAGTGACTGAAGTCGAGATGCCAAGTCAGGATTGATTACATTGCAGATCCTTCTTCGGATTTTGTCAAGAATCTCGAGATGCACAGTTAGAGGACTACACCAGATATGGCAACAGTATTCAATGCACGGACGAAAAGTACATTTATAAATGTGCAAGATTGCGTTAAGTCGGTGAGAAAGTGACTGAAGTCGAGATGCCAAGTCAGGATTGATTACATTGCAGATCCTTCTTCGGATTTTGTCAAGAATCTCGAGATGCACAGTTAGAGGACTACACCAGATATGGCAACAGTATTCAATGCACGGACGAAAAGTACATTTATAAATGTGCAAGATCGTGTTAAGTCGGTGAGAAAGTGACTGAAGTCGAGATGCCAAGTCAGGATTGATTACATTGCAGATCCTTCTTCGGATTTTGTCAAGAATCTCGAGATGCACAGTTAGAGGACTACACCAGATATGGCAGCAGTATTCAATGCACGGACGAAAAGTACATTTATAAATGTGCAAGATCGCGTTAAGTCGGTGAGAAAGTGACTGAAGTCGAGATGCCAAGTCAGGATTGATTACATTGCAGATCCTTCTTCGGATTTTGTCAAGAATCTCGAGATGCACAGTTAGAGGACTACACCAGATATGGCAACAGTATTCAATGCACGGACGAAAAGTACATTTATAAATGTGCAAGATCGCGTTAAGTCGGTGAGAAAGTGACTGAAGTCGAGATGCCAAGGCAGGATCGATAACATTGCAGATCCTTCTTCGGATTTTATCAAGAATCTCGAGATGCACAGTAAGAGGACTAGACCAGATAGATATTCAATGCACGGACGAATGGTAGATTTATAAATGTGCAAAATGAAATTCTGATCAAAAAATTTCTGGTACGACCAATTTGTCTTGTAATAGACGAAGTAATTGATTTTATAAAATTGCTCTATTCAGTTATATCCAGCAATCTCTCTCTCTCTCTCTCTCTCTCTCTCTCTCTCTCTCTCTCTCTCTGTGTGTGTGTGTGTGTCTTTACTCTCTCTTTCTGTCTCTCTCTCATTATACCTTTCTTCTTTGCGCTGTCTATTTCACTACCTACCCCTCATATTCAGGATCTATTTCGTTAACTCTCTTTCTCTCTCAATCTCACTCACCCAGTCCCTCTTTCTATCACTATGTACCGCTCTCTCTCTCTCTCTCTTTCTCTCTCTCTCTCACACTCACTCTTTTTCTGGTTTTAATCTCACTTTTTTTTCACTATCTTTTTCGTTGTGTCTCTTTATCTTTCTGCCCATAGTATTCTCAGCATCCTTCTGTAGAACCACATTTCTGTTGATTCAAGTCACTTTTTCATCTGTGAGCATTCACTGAAATGTAGAGGGATATTACGTTACAGTTAATTCCTCTTTTGATTGTTTCTGATTAAATTTTCCTGTTTCTTAATGCTTTGCTTAGCTACAACCTCTTCAAATGTTTCGATTTTTGAGAAAAACTGTGCAAATATGACTATATGTGGATCTTGCTCAAGAGAAAAATTTTCCTTTTGAAGTAGCATACCTTGCTTTAATATATATATATATATATATATATATATATATATATATATATATATTATAGGAATTTCTAAAAAATTAGTGTATTTATTTTTAATCGTATATTTCTTTCTTTTATAGGGCTAATTGGTTAATTAGTTAAGTGCCACACGTGATACACGCTTGGGCGATCATGTCTCGAAAGAGACATGACTGACTGGGCAGAAGATTATCCCGAAGTAGGTTGCCATTGCTTTCTGCGGTAGACTGGTTGCCGACCAAGGCTATAGAACCCAGTCTGTCCTGTTATTTAACCCATAACTGGAAGGAAGAGCCGGATTAATACCTTTCCAAGGGTATTTACGCGTAAGTGAATACAATGGATTCAGCTGGAATTCGAACTCAGCTCCCCGGCTTCTCGTATCCACTGTACCACAACGCACATAGGGCTAATACTTCGTCATAAAAATACAGTCCCCATTGTTTGGGCTTCGGTGATGATCGGTTAATTGGCCGCGTACCAAACACGTCCGAAGTCCCCACAATTTAAATATCAGAAGGTCGAAGGTTGGTTGTTGAAATGTGAAAGGATAAAATCTTTCGTGTGCACATTAAAGCAATGATTTATTTACAGAATGACAAAAGTGTAAGAAGGAAAATGTAAGTGAAATAATATAGTTGCGAAAAGAAAATTTTCATTGAGAAAATGCATGCCGTTTTGTAGTTAAAATTGTTCATAGAGGAATGTAGATATTTAAAATTTCCGCAGAAGTTTAGAGTTCATGGTTGTGTAGTAGCGAAATGTAAGGTCTTTGTTCCTTCCTCTATTTAGTAGGTCGCGACAGGTTGAGAGAAAGAGAAAGCAAAACAAATAAAGAAGTACTTAACACGTCTATTTTGTCGCTGTGTTGTCCTCTTTAGCGGCGTAGTGTGAGAATGAAGAAAAGGACGTTAGAAAAAGAGTTCGAATGAAATTGTGGCGTGAACTACGTCCGGGTTGGCGTGGAGTAAAAAAAGAAGAAAAAAATTGGCAATGAGGGCGAGTCAGCTTGAACTTTCTTCTTTATATGGTGAGATTGTGTCAGCTCCTGCTTCCATCTGACGGACTACCTTTGACAGGTTAGCGTCGTGGTTTAAATGGTAAAGCATGATGCCGGCTCCAACGAAGCTTTTTACAGCTAAGTGTGAAAATATGAATTTGCTGTTTTTAATCCAATCAAGATTCAGAATTTGCTTTTCGCACTGATTTGTGAATTTTTCTTGGTTTGGTTTTTCCAAGGTCGTTTGAACCGCCTTTTGCGGGTGTGCAATTTTACTTTGGGTTTTTCTCAAATGCTTTTGGTCGTCTGAATCCGATTCTGCGGGTGTGCAATTTATTTTGTGTTTTTCAGTTGGTTGATGGTTTATATAGGATTTGTATCCTGTACCATTTTTTCTATTAAACAGTTTACTGGCCTTTTCACATTAGAGTCGATCCTTATCGGGGAACGTATTTTTCTTTACTAATATTACTCGAATATGCAGGCCGATAGACTTAATAAACACTTAATAGAACAAAATGATTCATCTGTCTTAAATACAAAGTATCAACAATAATAACGTTTGAAATGGTTATATTATATTTACTTTTCTGTAATAATTTACATTTTATTTCATTATATAATTTTATTGTTATCATATAATTTTATATTATATTATATTATTAACTTTAAATATTTATGTCGTGAAAATGAGGAGTGATATTAAGTTTATAAATTTGAGAAAAATGTTATCTAAAATTAGCGATTTTGTTAATTATTCGTTGGTTTAAGCTTATAGATGTGCGTCGTGGTGCAATGGATATCGACTCGGAACAACAAATTGAGGAGCTTGCATTCACTTACGCACAAATACTCTTGGGAAAGGTATTAACCCATCTCTTCCCTCCAGTTATGGGTTAAATAAAAGGACAGATTGGGTTCTATTGCCTCGGTTGGCAACCAGTCTACCGCTGAAAGCAATGGCAATCTACTTCAGGATAATCTTCTGCCCAGTCAATCATGACTTGTTCTAGACATGATCGCCCAAGCGTGTATCACGTATGGCACTTAACTGACTGACGAAATTAATATGGATAACCCTTAAAATATGTAATTGCATTTTGTATTTTGTTTCATTAATTATCCGAGTTCGAAATCCACGTAAATTCGTTTTATTCAATCACGTGTCCGTAACCTTGGGAAAGGTATGAATTCGTCTATTCCCCCATTCAGTTATGGGTTAAATAACAGGACAGATTTGATTCTATAGCCTTGGTTGGCAACTAGTCTGCTGCAGAAATTATGGCAAGCTACTGCGGGGAAAATCTTCTGCCTAGTTAGTCATGTCTCTTTCGAGACATAATCGCCCAAGTGTTTATCACGTATGGCACTTAACTGACTGATCTGGATAAAAGAATTGAATAGAGATTAGGTTATATAAGCTTAGTTGGCAACCATTCTACCGCAGAACGAAATGACAACCTACTACGGGAAAATCTTCTATCTAGTCAGACATGAATCGAAAATAGCACGATCTCCCAAGTGTTTATCACGTATGGCACTTAACTGACTGATCTGGATAAAAGAATTGAATAGAGATTAGGTTATATAAGCTTAGTTGGCAACCATTCTACCGCAGAACGAAATGACAACCTACTACGGGAAAATCTTCTATCTAGTCAGACATGAATCGAAAATAGCACGATCTCCCAAGTGTTTATCACGTATGGCACTTAACTGACTGATCTGGATAAAAGAATTGAATAGAGATTAGGTTATATAAGCTTAGTTGGCAACCATTCTACCGCAGAACGAAATGACAACCTATCTAGTCAGACATGAATCGGTACAGTAACATCCCCAAGTGTATCACGGTATGGCACTTAACTGACTGATCTGGATAAAAGAATTGAATAGAGATTAGGTTATATAAGCTTAGTTGGCAACCATTCTACTCGCAGAACGAAATGACAACCTACTACGGGAAAATCTTCTATCTAGTCAGACATGAATCGAAAATAGCACGATCTCCAAGTGTTTATCACGTATGGCACTGCACCGACTGATCTGGATAAAAGAATTGAATAGAGATTAGGTTATATAAGCTTAGTTGGCAACCATTCTACCGCAGAACGAAATGACAACCTACTACGGGAAAATCTTCATCTAGTCAGACATGAATCGAAAATAGCACGATCTCCCGCGTATCACGTATGGCACTTAACTGACTGATCTGGATAAAAGAATTGAATAGAGATTATAAGTTTAGTTGGCAACTATTCTACCGCAGAACGAAATGACAAGTACTACGGAAAATCTTCTATCTAGTCAGACATGAATCCGAAAATAGCACGATCTCCCAAGTGTATCACGTATGGCACTAACTGATCTGGATAAAAGACTAACAGTGATTGCCATAAGCTTAGTTGGCAACCATCTACCGCAGAACGAAATGACAACCTACTACGGGAAAATCTTCATCTAGTCGACATGACCGAAAAATAGCACGATCTCCCAAGTGTGTATCAATATGGCACTTAAACTGACTGATCTGGATAAAAGAATTGAATAGATTAGGTTATATAAGCTTAGTTGGCAAACATTCTACTGCAGAACGAAATGACAACCTACTCGGAAAATCTTCTATCTAGTCAGAGACATGAATCGAAAATAGCACGATTCCAAGTGTGTATCACGTATGGCACTTAACTGACTGATCTGATAAAAGAATTGAATAGAGATTAGGTTATATAAGCTTAGTTGGCAAACTATTCCTACCGCAGAACGAAATGACAACTTACTTCGAAAATTCTATCTAGTCAGACATGAATCGAAAATAAGCACGATCAAGTGTATCAATGTTTAACCGACTGATCTGGATAAAAGAATTGAATAGACAGTTATATAAGCTTATATAACCATTCTACCGCAGAACGAAATGACAACCTACTACGGGAAAAAAATCTTCTATCTAGTCAGACATGAATGGTGGGCTAGCACGATCTCAAGTGTGTATCACGTATGGCACTTAACTGACTGATCTGATAAAAGAATTGAATAGAGATTAGGTTATATAAGCTTAGTTGGCAACCATTCTACCGCAGAACGAAATGACAACTCACTACGGGAAAATCTTCTATCTAGTCAGACATGAATCGAAAATAGCACGATCTCCTGGCAAAATACGTATGGTACCCTTAACTGACTGATCTGGATAAAAGAATTGAATAAAAGATTAGGTTATATAAGCTTAGTTGGCAAACTATTCACTGCAGAACGAAATGATAACCTACTACGGGAAAATTCTATCTAGTCAGACATGAATCGAAAATAGCACGATCTCCCAAGTGTATCACGTATGGCAATTTAACTGACCGATTCGATAAAAGAATTGAATAGAGATTAGGTTTATATGTTTAGTTGGCAACCATTCTACCGCAGAACGAAAACACAACCTACTACGGGAAAATTCATCTAGACATGAATCGAAAATAGCACGATCTCCAAGTGTTTATCACGTATGGCACTTAACTGACCGATTCGATAAAAGAATTGAATAGACAAGTTATATAAGCTTAGTTGGCAACCATTCTACCGCAGAACGAAATGACAACCTACTACGGGAAAATCTTCATCTAGTCAGACATGAATCGAAAATAGCACGATCTCCCATGTGTATCACGTATGGCAATTTAACTGACCGATCTGGATAAAAGAATTGAATAGAGATTGGGGTTATATAAGCTTAGTTGGCAACCACCTCACCGCAGAACGAAATGACAACTCATTACGGGAAAATCTTCATTTCAGTCAGACATGAATCGAAAATAGCACGATCTCCCAAGTGTGTATCACGTATGGCACTTAACTGACTGATCTGCCGTTAAATTGGAATAGAGATTACAAGCTTAGTTAAGTAACCATTCTACCGCAGAACGAAATGACAACCTATACTGGAAATTCTCTATTCATCAGACATGAATCGAAATAGCACGATCTCCAAGTGTATCAATGTGCTAAGTACTTAACCGACTGATCTGGATAAGAATTGGAATAGAGATTAGGTTGTTTATAGTTGGCAAAACTATTCTACCGCAGAACGAAATGACAACCTACTACGGGAAAATCTTCATCTAGTCAGACATGAATCGAAAATAGCACGATCTCCCAAGTGTGTATCACGTATGGCACTTAACTGACTGGATCTGGATAAAAGAATTGAATAGAGATTAGGTTATATAAGCTTAGTTGGCAACCATCTACCGCAGAACAAAATGACAACCTACTACGGGAAAATCTTCTATCTAGTCAGACATGAATCGAAAATAATGATCTAAGAAAAATACGTATGGTATAATTCTAACTGACTGATCTGGCTAAAAGAATTGGAATAGAGATTAGGTTATAAGCTAGTTGGTAACCATTCTACCGCAGAACGAAATGACAACCTACCATGGAAAATTATCTAGTCAGACATGAACGAAATAGCACGACTTCAAGTGTGTATCACGTATGGCACTTAACTGACTGATCTGATAAAAGAATTGAATAGAGATTAGGTTATATGTTTAGTTGGCAACCATTCACCGCAGAACGAAATGACAACCTACTTTCGGAAAAATTCTATCTAGTCAGACATGAATCGAAAAATAGCACGATCTCCCAAGTGTTTAACATTCTACGTATGGCACTTAACTGACTGATCTGGATAAAAGAATTGAATAGAGATTAGGCTATATGTTTAGTTGGCAACCATTCTACCGCAGAACGACAACCTACTACGGGAAAATCTTCATCTAGTCAGACATGAATCGAAAATAGCACGATCTCCCAAAATACGTATGGCACTTAACTGACTGATCTGCTAAAAGAATTGAATAGAGATTAGGTTATAAAGTGTTTAGCGGCAACCATTCTCTCAGAACGTAAATAACCTACTGGAAAAATCTTCATCTAATGCATATGAATCGAAAATTGTTAACGATTCCAAGTGTGTATCACGTATGGCAAGTAATTTAACTTTAATTGATCTGGATAAAGAATTGGAATAGAGATTAGGTTGGGTGGCGTTGTTTATATATAACCATTCACCGCAGAACGCAGTGACAACCTACTACGGGAAAATTCTATCTAGTCAGACATGAAAAATGATCTCCCGCGTGTATCACGCCGGCACTTAACTGACTAAAATGAATTATTATTGTGTTGTTATTGTAATGTTTGTATTTCGTTAAAATGTGTTGCAGTATTGCGGTTTGAAAAGAAATTATGACAATTCTAAGAGCAGATATACCTCAGTCAAAAAATATATATATTCGATCCCGGCCAAAAGCAAGTGGATGTGTCTAGCCACACTGATGAGCTGTGATACAGTGAAATAGGCTTGTATGTGGACTAATATATATATATATATATGATGGGGGCATTGAGGCGGAAATCAGAAGAGACTAGTAGCAAAGCAATTTAGTAAGTTTTTGGATACATGCAAAACTAATTTCGACAAATTCAACACAATATTCTAGTTAACTAAATTACCATATATATATATATATATATATATATATATATATGATGGGGGCATTGAGGCGGAAATCGGAAGAGACTAGTAGCAAAGCAATTTAGTAAGTTTTTGGATACATGCAAAACTAATTTCGACAAATTCAACACAATATTCTAGTTAACTAAATTACCATATATATATATATATATATATATATATATATGATGGGGGCATTGAGGCGGAAATCAGAAGAGACTAGTAGCAAAGCAATTTAGTAAGTTTTTGGATACATGCAAAACTAATTTCGACAAATTCAACACAATATTCTAGTTAACTAAATTACCTATATATATATATATATATATATATATATGATGGGGGCATTGAGGCGGAAATCAGAAGAGACTAGTAGCAAAGCAATTTAGTAAGTTTTTGGATACATGCAAAACTAATTTCGACAAATTCAACACAATATTCTAGTTAACTAAATTACCATATATATATATATATATATATATATATATATATATATATATATATATGATGGGGGCATTGAGGCGGAAATCAGAAGAGACTAGTAGCAAAGCAATTTAGTAAGTTTTTGGATACATGCAAAACTAATTTCGACAAATTCAACACAATATTAGTTAACTAAATTAAATATATATATATATATATATATATATATATATATATATGGTAATTTAGTTAACTAGAATATTTTGTTATTACAATGTTTTTTAAAAGCATAAGATCATTATATATTCCAAAAATGAATCTTCGCTCTGATTAGTTAAAACAAACACGCGTTTTAAATCTTCCCACATACATACACAGCAAACCGAAGGTATTTAAACGTAAATCATCTGTACAACCAACATCAAACATTGCCTGATGAAGTGAATATATCTCGAAACATAAAATTTTCCGTGTCGCAATGGACAATTAATTCATAACTATACAATTATATTAAGCTCTATAATATTTATTATATTGAGCACTGTTCATAATAAAAATAAATGCGAGGGCACTCAAAATAGTAAAACCTTGAATTCTTTTCACCTGGAATTATATATATAATTTCTGAAAGGATTTTTCTGTTGCTGAGGTGATGTGTTATCCCCCGTGGGGATTTTCATATCGAAATGGTCATTAAGCATCATTGAATTAATCCTTTTTTAATTTATATTTGCTCTGTAATATTTTATTAAATGGAGATCTCTTCCTGTATCATTTTTTAATATTAAAATAAATTTTTAATATTAATTAGGATCGGGTTTTTGGAATTTACCTTCCTGCTTTTTTCACTTGGATTAAAGTATCTGAATTAAAATATATATATATATTGTCATTTCACGGGACCGCCACCAGTGATCAGGGGGTTACAGTAATGGGAAATTACTGGTCGGAATGGGTATTGAAGAAATGATAAAAGATGAACGGGGTTCAAGAAGATAGAAGATGTATCATGTGGCACATGACTTGAAGTAGAGAGCACCGAATGAGTTTCAAACTCACTACTAAAATCGTAATAGATCAAGCGAGAAAGACTTGCTAACTATTAAACTAGATCGAAGTGATGCGATAATTTGCATAGCGTAGCTTTCATATAATGTATGACGACTTAACCACGCGTATAAGTAAATTAATATTTTAAACCTTCTTTTCTACATAGAAAACGAAACAAAAATATCTGTAATTCTTATGTAAGGGAGATAATTCATAAAAAATTTTCCTGAGTTGGGTCCCTTACAAATTTTGCACTTTCTATTCTTGTTCTTTTAAATTGATAAAGTCAAATTTATCTTTTTGTTTATCCAAACATTATTTTTTAATCTTTTTAAAAACTAAACTAAATCATGTATACATTAATATCCTACCGAATTGAAAACTTTACCTCTCAGTTTAAAATAAATATAAGTTTATTTATATATTCATTTCTTTTCTAAGGACGGCAAATATTTATTTGATAATCCTCTTTATTGTAATAAAAACCGATATGTAGTTATTTGAATATATATATATATATATATATATATATATGTACACACACACACCTCCTGTAACGCTCATGGAGATGAAAACAATAACGTGGCAGCAACGGCTCATTTCATTCTCTTTACCCCCAGTTATTAGAATTTTCTACCAGTTATGAAAGCTCTTGCCGCGTGTTTCCTCTTTAACAATGCCTTATTATTTTATCTATCTATTTTTTTATTTTTTTTTTTTTGTTAACGTTGCATTTATTTTCTTCGTTCCTTATTCATTTATATATATATATATATATATATATATATATATATATATATATAAAAGTGTGTGTGTGTGTGTGTTTGTGTGTGTGTGTGTGTGTGTGTGTGTGTGTGTGTGTGTGGACACCAGATAAATCAGACAGATAAAACAACAGTAATGAAATTGATCCTCTTCAGCCCGGTCAAACAGTCAAAGGAACGGTCAGGTCACACTAAGATAAAACCACACATACAAGCGGACTGATATCATCAAACCAAAAAGCCCCCAACTAGAACACACACACACATACAGCAGCAGCAGCAGCAGCAGACAGCCAGCCAGGAATAGCCATTCTTTGAGTTTGTGACCCTGGGTTTCACACTATAACTACATAGTTATGTTTGTGTGAGCCCCGATGTGCGAGAGCATGTGTGTGTGTGTGTGTGTGTGTGTGTGTGTGTGTGTGTGTGTGTGTGTGTGCGTGTCTCAACGTACGTCAATCGGTGTACAAGTGTGTATCTGTGTCTGCGTTTGTATGAGAGATGTCATGACGACAAATTTTCCTCCCAATTTTCCATCCACTACCAGAAAAATACACCAATATACTAAGCCCTATATATATCCAATAATATTTTTTAAAAATTAATCTGTTTGCCTGACGATCGCAAGAGCGTGAAACCAAAGGTCACAAACACACCCCTATCTAACTGAATATATATATATATATCCTGTCACGCTGACGGGTTTGGACGATTGAATTTTTTATTTATACATCGCACTTACTTACGGGCACATACTCTTGAAAAGGGTATTTATCCATTTCTTCTCCCTCTAGCTATGGGTTAAATATCAAGAGGGATTGGGTTTTAAGGACCGGATAATAAAACGGGATGTGCGTTGTGGTGCATTGGATATCGGCTCGGAACGAGAAATCGGGGTTCCGAGTTCGAATTCCAGCCGAATTCATTGCATTCACTTACGCGCAAATACCCTTGGGAAAGGTATTAATCCGCCAATTCCTTCCAGTTATGGGTTAAATAACAAGACAGATTGGGTTCTATAACCTTGGTCGGCAACCAGTCTACCGCAGAAAACAATGGCAACCTACTGCGGGATAATCTTCTATCCAGTCAGTCATGTCTCTTTCGAGACATGATCGCCCAAGCGTGTATCACGTATGGCACTTAACTGACTGAATAAAAGGGGTTTACAAAGACTGAACACCCTTACATGTAATAAAGACAAGTTACAGAAGGATCAGCAGCCCCTCATCGATGGTGAGGCGTTGTCAACAGCCTAAGCTTCACGGAGAGCTATAAGTTCCTTCATTTTTGTTTTTTTTTAAGTTTTCATACAGTCGATTTTTTTCTTTTATTTGTTGTCCTACTTTCTTTTGCTATTCATTCTCTTTTGTTAGGATTTCAAACAATTAAAAACTTTGTGACACAAATTCAACTGAATAAACTGGAAGCCGTGTTGACATCTGTTATTCATTGTATTTTTTTTCTTTTTAATTACTATCAGTATAGCCCGGCGTTGCTCGGGTGTAATGAAAGCTTTAAAACTAATCCATGGTCCTGGATCTCAGACTCTTTGGACGTTGGCACGAAAGACTAAAAAGCAATAGTTGTTTCCAGTTAAAGCGAAACCGTAGACTGAAAGAAAAATGAATGGATGTAAGTCAAATTTTGATTTCCTGGTATCAATATCAAATAAGTTTTTTTCGTAGTAAACTGAATTTTGAAGGCTAATTAAGTCCTCTAAGTAAATGGTATCATGGCTGAGACTAAGAACTACAATTATACCTACTTAGAGCCAAACCCGAAGCAAAAACTAAAATAAAAGGGCTGAAAAAAATACAGACATACAGGCAGATAAACAGACACACACACACAAACATCTTGCCTTTTATATATATATATATATATATATTATCGATTTTCTGTACTATTGCAAGAACTGCAACCTTGAAACTTCTGAATATCGTTTCTTATGTATTTATCTATGAGTGTATCAAATTTGATTAAAATCAGACCACTCCTTCTATAACCCGATTTTTTCAATTATCGATTTCCGATATTTATCGGGGATACCTTGACACAAAGCCTAGCTAAGAACACTCGCAGACCCTTATAGTTCAACTGTGTAAATTTTCAAGAAAATCGGTTGAACTGTTTCGGAGTCAATAGGTAACGGATACACACACACAGAGACACACACACACATACACACACAGAGACAAAGTTCCATTTATAAATAAGTTTAGATTTTCAATGCTTTCTCCCCTGCATAGTGAATTTCATTATTCATTATCCCTTTCTCCGAAATAGGGCACAAATTGTTTGAATTCTATCCTCAATGTACTTTCGCCTTTATGTCACATCTAAGCTAAGCTTAGAAAATCGCCAGGGCTTTCGACGTGGTGTAATGGGTAGCGGACTGATACGTTATGGGGCAATCGATATCGGCTCGGAATGAGAAATCGGAGAGCCGAGTTCGAATTCCACTTGAATTCGTTGCATTCACTTACGCGCAAATACTTTTAAGAAAGGTGTTAATCCATTACTTCATCCTAAAGCTATAGCAAGACTAATTGGGATTTATAGCCTTTGTTGGCAAACAATCTACCGCAGAAAAAAAATGGCAGCCTACCGTGGGAAAATCTTTGTCTCTTCATAGACCAGTCATAGATCGTGATTGCCCCACTGTGTATCAAGTGTGGCACTTAACTGAGTGAGTACGATCCTTTCTGGAAGCCCTATACTTTCAGCCTTTTTTTCATATTAAAGCTATGCTCAGAAAATTATTGGGGTATTTCGACGTGGTATAATAATTAGCAAATTGGTTTCGCTAAATCCATTACGACTGTGTAATGAGAACGATCCTCCCTGGGCTCCCCATACTGTAAGTTTTGTGTCACACGTACCCTCGACTTACAAAATTACCGGGGTATTTCGGCATGTTATAATAATCAGCAAGTTGTTCTCGCTAAATCTATTACAAGTGAGTTCGATTCTTCCTGGGGGCTTCATACTCTTGCCTTTGCGTCAGATCTACTCGTAGAAAATCATAACTATTAAGATCGTAAAATTGTTTGAGTTGAGGTTTAAAGACCTATCAATCCTTATGGGATCATAACCAATGATTTTGGGTAAGGTTATTTTATTTTTTACTTTTTCTTTTCGAGTATCAAGAGTCATTGGGATTTGTTTTTAAGAGCAGGGTCCCCAAGTTCTACTTGAACCCTTGTTATTTAGCCCATAACTGGAAGGAAGGGACGGATTAATACCTTTCCCAATAGTACCAGTGCTTAAGTGAATGCAGGGTATTCAACTGGAATTCGAACTCGGCTCACCGATTTCTCATTCCGAGTCGATATCCACTGCACCACAACGCACATCAGTAACTATACGCTTACAACACCTGGTATTCCCAAGCGGTCACCCATCTAAGTACTGACCAGGCTCAGCGTTGCTTAACTTCGGTGATCGAGTGAGAACCGGTGTATTCAACGTGACAGGCTGTAAGCCTGCTAGAGTTGGTGCCAATGCTAACGTTACAGTCTTATCATTTTTGGTTCTTTTATTAAATACCACCTCAATTTCTCTGTCTGTCTGTCTGTCTGTCTGTCTGTCTCTCTCTCTCTCTCTCTCTCTCTCTCTCTCTCTCTCTCTCTCTCACTCATCTGAGAGAATCTTTTTTGTCTTCCCTCATCATGGCTTGTGTTAACTTCCTGACGTGTGACTCATTGCGACTTTTCTGGTTAACGTTTTTTTTTTCTGCTAACACGAAATTAAATGACTGGAAAGCATAGAGCCAGAAGAGAGTTCCACAAACGAGGAGTGTGATAGAAGGAACAGCTAGTCTAAAGCTTTCTGTTACATCTTGTCTGTACATTGAATATTGTTACAATATCTTGTCGAGTGCTCCTGCTATTCCTCTCGTCGTTTACAACATGATCGAAACGAGGATCTTCAATGTAATCGATTCCGATAGATTTCGGTCACTCTCTTACTGCCGCGATGTCGCTTCCCTCTGTCTTTTCTCCAAATATTATCACGACTTCTGCTCTCATGAGCTTCTTTCTCTGATGCTCTGACCACATTAATTTACTCGTGCTACTGGACTGGCAACTAGGTCTCACTTTTTATCGTCAAACTAGTCAAATGCAGACGCCACTTCTACTCCATCAGTTACTTCTCTCACACTTCCCGCTTGTGGAAGGTTCTTCCATATACTTGCTACCCTGATAGCTACAATCTCAAAATTTTAAGCATAAAGTGAAGTGCCATCTATCTTCTTCATTCCTAAATTTCTTCTGTCCTTTCTACGACATTCCCGTTAATTTTTCCCTGTTTATTTTTTATTTCTTTTCCTTCCTTTTCTTTTCTTTTCTTTTGCCTTTTCTTTTCTCTTACTGCCCCCGCCCCAACATCACTGGCAGTCCTGCTTTGCTTGAGGCGGGGGACAATTTTAAAAGAAAAAATCATTTCAATTGTAAAATGATGAGACCTTGCCGCCAGTCTAGTCAGTCAGTTAAGTGCCATACGTGAAACACGCTTGGGCGATCATGTCTCGAAAGAGTGGGTAGAAGATTATCCCGCAGTAGGTTGCCATTGCTTTCTGCGGTAGACTGGTTGCCAGCCAAGGCTATAGAACCCAATCTGTCCTGTTATTTAACCCATCACTGGAAGGGAAGAGACGGATGAATACCTTTTCCAAGGGTATTTGCGCGTAAGTGAATGCAAGGAGTTCAGCTCAATCTAGTCAGTCAGTCAGTTAAGTGCCATACGTGATACACGGTTGGGCGATCATGTCTCGAAAGAGGCATGACTGACTGGGCAGAAGATTATCCCGCAGTAGGTTGCCATTGCTTTCTGCGGTAGACTGTTTGCCGACCAACGCTATAGAACCCAGTCTGTCCTGCTATTTAACCCATAACTGGAAGGAAAAGACGGATTAGTACCTTTCCCAAGGGTATTTGCGCGTAAGTGAATACAATGGATTTAACTGGAATTCGAACTCGGCTTCCCGGTTTCTCGTTCCAAGCCGATATCCACTGTACCACAACGCACATCCCTCTAGTACTTCGCTTAAATTCATGAAGTCTTACTACTATAGTGTAACGTTTGTCAGAACAGGTCTATTATATTTTTGTTTTGTTTTTTATTTATTTTGTTTTTATTTCATTTATTTTTAATGTTACACCGAGTGGGTTAATGGTTAATAGCGCGTAAAAGGGAAATTAAAACTTAAAAGTTTGGCTTAGAGTTTGTTATCACCGTGCAGGGCCTTTGAGAACTGAACCCAAAATCTTGTTCTACAATTGAAAACAAACTGAATTGTACGTTATAAGTGAAATATAAAAGCGTAAATTCTCATTCAGTTTTTTTATTTTTTTATTTTTAGATAGCCTTCGTTTTAATATAATTTTTGGGTGTGTGTTGCGGGGGAGTGGATATCGGCTCAGCGTAAGAAATTGTAGGAGGCGTGTTCGATTTCCAGTTGATGTTCGTTGCACTCACTTACGCGCAAATACGTTTAGGAAAGCTGTTAATCCATCTCTTCTCTCTCCAGCTATGGGTTGAATAGCAGGACAGATTAGGTTTTATAAACCTTGTTGGCAACCAGAAAAAAATGGCAACCTACGCGAGAAAATCTCCTTTCTCCTTCCTAGTCAGTCATAGATCGAAAGAGACATGATCGCCCAAGCGTGTATCAAGTTTGGAACTTAACTGACTGAATGAGTGCGTACGATCCTCTTTGGAAACCTTATACTTTCAGCCTTGTGTCATATCAAAGCTACGCTTAGATAATTATTGGGGTATTTCGACGTGGTATATTAATTAGCAAATTGGTCTCCCAAAATAAACTCCAAATGAATAGTGAGTTCGATCCTCCCTGGGGGCCACATACTCTTAGCTTTGTGTCACATCTACTCAGCGCGTATAAAATCTTAACTTCTGTTGTCCTATTTAAATCGTTAAATTATTTGAGTTGGTGCCAATGCTGACGTTAGAGCATATATATATATATATATATATATATATATATATATATATATGCTGTCTGCGGATGACTATATATATATATATATATATATATATATTCTGTCTCTCTTTCTTCTCTCTCTCTCTCTCTCTCTCTCTCTCTCTCTCTCTATCTATCTATCTATCTATCTCGCTTGTTCTCTCTCTTGTGCGAACATTTTTTCATTTAATGAAAAACTGTTTCTTTTTAACACAGTTCTTTTACTATGCCTGTCTGCTAGAATGGCTCATAAATCCCTAATGCAGACGCCTACTCAGGCATATTTGCGTTTTTTAAACACCCACAAAGCCAACTTTTGTTTTATACAAACAGCTGAACCGTCGAGGAATAAAAAATGAGGAAAGAGTTCTTGTAGAATCTAACACTCACAAGACACTAAAAGCAAGCGAAGCAGGGGAGAACAGCAAGTAAATTACTTGACACCGTCACGTGAAAAAAATGGCAGAACCGGTGCAATGAAGAATTGCAAATGATAAAAAATTACAACAACAAAAAGACAGATTGCCTACGTTCTGAAATGACTTCGCATATAAATAACTCAGAGGTAATGGTTCGAACTCTGGTAAAACCAATGATTTCGAACACACTGATTTTTTTTTCAAGGGAAGCAGATCCTGACCAAAATACCAACTACAAGTCGGATATACTGAAATCAAGCAAGTACAGAAATACCTGGGAAGTGCTCCAACAGAGGACGGAAAGTGAGACACTGAGATCCGAAGGCGTATCGGCATGGCCAAGGACGCATTCCAAGGGCTGAATTGAGTATTGAAAGATATGAAAATTTCGTTGGAAACAAAGAAAAGAGTACTGGACTATTACGTGATTAATCCTAGCTATACTCATTGTACAAAACTTATATATAAATTCTAAGAAATACAAAAATATTAATACAAAAATATTAAGATGGTAATTAAACTGTGCAAAAACTGAATGTAAAAAAAAAGCTCAAAATGCCAATTATAGGTCAGAGATACTAATATCAAGCAGGTACAAAAATTTAAATACCTGATAAATGTTCTAACAGAGGACGGGAAGGGTGAAATTGAAACCCGAAGGCGTATTGGGATGGCCAAGAACCCATTCCTAAAGATAAGCAGAGTATTGGGTCCTGAACTGTTATATGATAGCTGACCTCCTACAGGACAACGGATGTACAAAATAAGCAAATATAAGGAGCCGAAAATCTCAATTCCAAGTTCAGTCAGTTAAGTGCCATACGAGATACACTCTTGGGCGATCATGTCTCGAAAGAGACATGACTGACTGGACAGAAGATTATCCCGCAGTAGGTTGCCATTGCTTTCTACGGTAGACTGGTTGCCGACCAAGGCTATAGAACCCAATCTGTCCTGCTATTTAACTCATAACTGGAAGGAAGAGACGGATTAATACCTTTCCCAAGGATATTTGCGCGTAAATGAATGCAATGAATTCGGCTGGAATTTGAACTCGGCTCCCCGATTTCTCGTTCCGAGCCGATATCCAATGCACCACAACGAGGAATCCTAAAACAAATCAGGTACTGAAATTTAAATACCTGGGACATGTTTTAACGGAGGACTGAAAGTGTGACACTAAGAGCTGAAGGCGTATTGGGATGGCCAAGGACACATTCCTAAAGCAGAGTATTGGGTCCTGAACTATTATATGATATCTGTCCTCCTATAGGACAAGGGATGTGCAAAATAAGCAAATTTGAGAAACCTAAAAGGCCAATTAAAGTCGGGATACAAAACTCAAACAGGTGCAGAAAAATAAATACCTTGGAAGCGTTCTAACAGATGAGGGAAAATGCTATACTGAGATCCGATATCGTATTGGGAGGGCCAAGGATGCATTCTTCCAAAAGTTGCGTAGGGTATTGAGAGACAGGAAAAATTCATTGTAAGAAAAGAGTACTGGATTGTTATGTGATGTTTTTCTTCAATATGGCAGCTAATACTGAACAATCTCATCAAAGATGAAGGAAAGACTTGAAGCGATCGAAATGTGGTTCACCAGAAGAATGCTGGACATAGACCGAACATGTTACCAACGGTGAGGTTTTGGAGAGAATGGAAACGAAAAGGAAGCTGATACTTAATATCAGAAAAATACAACTGAAGTTTATGGAGCATGTAATGAGGTTGGAGAACTTGATACTCACAGGAGAGATAGAGGTAAAGAGAGACAGGAGAAAGCAACGCATGACATACTTGATGGATGACGGAGCAGGGTTTGTGATGAGTAACAATAGAAGAGTGTTAAAAGCTACAAGGGATAGTTGATTTACTACGCGCCGGTTAGATGTGGCTCAAGGCCGAATGTATGGGATACCCAGTGAGGATCGAACTCATTACTCAGTTGTAATAGGTTCTAGCAAGACATGAAAACCCAATCTGTCATGTTATTTAACCTATAACTGGTGGGAAGATACTGATTAATACCTTTCCCAAGGGTATTTGAGCGTAAGTGAATGCAAGGAATTCAATTGAAATTCGAACTCCGCACCCCGATTTCTCGTTCCGAGTTGATATCCACTGCATCACAATACACATCCAGCCGAGTTCAAATTTTAGTTGAATTCCTTGCATTCACTTACGCGCAAATACCTTTGCGAAAGGTATTAATACTCCCTTTCCTCCAGCTGTGGGTCAAATAACAGGGCAGATTGGATTCTGTAGCCTTGGTTGGCAACCAGTCTACCGCGGAAAGTAATGACAACCTACTGCGGGAAAATCTTCTGCTCAGTCAGTCATGTCTCTTTCGAGACATGATAGCCCAAACGTGTTTCATGTATGGCACTTAACTGACTGTTCTATCTTTCACGTCCCCCAATCTTTTTCTCCTTCTCGATTTCTATATATGACGCTTACTTTCTCAACTTCCTTGTGTGTGTGTGTGTGTGTCCTTTTAATCTTAATTTTACGTGCCAACCCTTTCAAAACTCTAACCTAGAATTGGATTGCATTTTCACGAATAATTTATGTCTCGGTTTCTTTTAATTATACCACTGTAAATCCAAAATTTAAGTACTTTGATATTTTTTAAATCTTTTTTTTTTTGTACTTTTTTTTTTTGTTCCGTCCTTTGCCAACTCAAATCTCTCGCCGCACACCTGGCACTCGACTTAAGAGAATTTCTTTTCAAACACCTAACTGATTTCAAATACTTCACTCACTCACCGATCGTGTCATTAAATTCTTTTTCTTTATTTATTTCTATCCGTCTTCCTTATTTATTTGCCGATATTTTCCAATATCTCAAATCTCAACAGTACGTAAAAAGTGACAAGACTAGCAATAAAAAAGAATGGAGAGAAAAAAAAACTTTTTGCTATGATAGTTTAACCTTATCTAAACATAAGTGCTAAAACGTTAGTCAGCAGTAAAATAAATATATTTTTGCACACCGTCGCTTGCAGTATGATGCCATAATGTGCCATAATAGGTAAAGAGGTAATGTAGCTGTGGCAGAGACACCAAAAGACTTTTAAGTAACGAAACTTCTCTCTCTCTCTCTCTCTCTCTCTCTCTCTCTCTCTCTCTCTCTCTCTCTCTCTCTCTCTCTGAGAGCTGTTCGGACCGGAATATCTGTGAACCGCGTTCGAATATCCGTCGAGTTCCCTTTTCGGCAAAGAAAAAATATTAATTTGTATTTTTCCACGCACTTGCTAGGAAAACCACAACAGCAACGCATGTTGTGTTGAGGCTGTAGCGATAGAGAGATATGTCCGAAGAAAACTACGGTTTTTTAAAATATGTTCTATTTACTCGTTACCACTGAGCAGAACTGACCGCTGAACAGAACTGTCTGTATACACTGGTGCGTAACCATTGAAAACTTTGTATTTTATTACATTGATCTCTAATGATTTGCAATTATTTAGAAATCTTTGCTCTCTATATCTCGACAGCTTGTGCTTAAACATTCTAGAATGCAGTCTCACTATATATGCCAACGGCCGGCATTCCCTATATTCCGGGCAAGTAGCACTTAATCCCGGAATTTTTTATTTATGTATTCATTTATATAATTCGTTTTTTTTTCCCTAATTATGGACAGAATGTGCTTGCTTTGAAGATTTCACATCTCGATTATACTGTTCGTCGTTATCCTTTCAAAATAAATATACCTCCACCAAACAATCAGTTTAATGAGCCACGTTACAAAACTGATCGTCCGAATCCTGATGAATAGAGCGAGAAGCAAAAGCAGACCAGAGAACAGTGCGAGTTCGTCAAAGTCACTAGAACAAGGAACGCCATATTTATGATAAGGATGGTCTCCGAAAGAGCAATACGAATGAAGAAGGACTTGTACCTATGTTTTATCGATTATGCAAAGGCGTTCGACAAAATACGCCACAAAGAATTGATGGTGATGCTCAGGAGCCTCGACATATTTGGGAAAGACATCAAAGTAATCAAGAACCTATACTGGCAACAAACTGCCTGCATAGGACAGGTAACGAATTCAGCATATATACAAAGACAGAAAGGGGCGTGAGACAAGGATGTGTCTTTTCACCGGATCTATTCAACTTGTACAGTAACACTATTTTGAGGACTCTAGCTGCTATGCCAGGATTTGTCATCGGGGGGTCACAATTTGAACAACATAAGGTACGCAAATGATACAGGGCTGATAGCAGACACGGAAAGGAAACTACAAGACCTCCTACAGAAGGTAGCTGAAGAGAGTGACAAAAAAGGACTACAAATAAACTGTAAGAAAACTGATTGCATGGTCATCAGCAAAAAGAGCAGCCCAAAATGCCAAATACAGGTGGGGAATACTAAATTCAAGCAGGCACAAAAATTTAAATACTTTTGAAGTGTACAAACAGAAGACGGAAAGTACGACACTGATATCCAAAGGTAAATTGGCATGGCAAAGGACGCATTCCAGAAGTTGAGTAGAGTATTAGGATACAGGAAAATTTCGCTAGAATCAAAGAAGAGAATATGAAATTGCTATGTGATGTCAGTTCTTCAATATGGCAGTACATTCTGGACAATCTCATTGAAGATAAAGGAAAAACTTGAAGCAATTGAAATGTGATTCTACAGAAGAACGCTGGATCGAGCTAATGAGGTTTTGGAAAGGATGGAAACGAAAAAGAAATTAATACTGAGCATCAGGAAGAGACAGTTAAAGTTCCTGGGACATTCAATGAGGAAGGAGGGCTTGGAGAACCTGATACTAACAAGCCAGATAGACGGAAACAGAGACAAGGGAAAACAGCGGATAACATATTTGAAGGGTTTATCATCACGCAACCCACGTTATATCATCTACCTACTGGTGGATGACAGAACGGGGGTTGCGTGGTGTAACAGGAGAAAGCGTGCTAAGAGCGACCAGGGATAGGGAGACGCGGAAGGCGATGATCGCCTACGTCCTGAAAGCACAAGGCGCATAGAAGATATAATATACAGGAGGTTCGGGTTAAATTTGGCAGAGTCTAATGTGTTTATTTTTTTCCGATTGGTCTAGTATAGACCAATTTGTGCGTCGTGGTGCAGTGGATATCGGCTCGGAACGAGAAATCGGGGAACCGAGTTCGAATTCCAGTCGAATCCCTTGCATTCACTTACGCGCAAATACCCTTTTGTCAGGACCAGCTCTACATTTTATATATATATATATGTATGTATGTATATATATATATATATATTAAATTATACCTTAGAACATGTACGAAATTGTTCTAAAGTATAATTAATAATAAATATTCATTGCTTTATTTTGATATTGAGCACTTTTTTAAATAAATGTTTTGAACGTTGAAAATATTTTCTTCGCTCCTTATTCATTATTTTGTCTCTTTCCTCCAGTTATGGGTTAAATAATAGGACAGATTGGGTTCTATAGCCTTGGTTGGCAACCAGTCTACCGCAGAAAGCAATGGCAACCAACTGCGGGATAATCTTCTGCGCAGTCAGTCATGTCTCTTTCGAGACATGATCGCCCAAGCGTGTATCACGTATGGCACTTAACTGTCTGACTAGTATAGCAGTGATCGGGGAACGGCATTGTGACACCTAGTTACTGCTGCTTTAGCGGTGTCAAAGTTGACATCGATAAGTCGAAGCCACCTGAATATTCGAAAAGGGTAACCTGCATTATGATTATTCGTGATAACCATCAAAATGCCGCAATCATGACAGATGCCAATGCTCTTTGAACGCATGAGAGCTGCAATGGAGATGATAAGGCCGTGGCTTACAGGAAAGAACATAGCAGAAGTTCTGATTACCTCCGCACACCAGAAGTCATCAAACAACTGAAGGAAAAAGTGATAGAAGATCCAAGCAAGGGAATAACGGATTTGGCCCGGGTAATGGGTGTTGAAATTTCCACTATAAATCTAGCCTTGAATCAAGACCTCCGCTACATAAAAATATAAAGATATTAAGGTCAAAATCTTTGTAAAATCCTCGATAAATCAGTCTGACAGACAAAAACTCCTGAACAAAATGAAACATACTGCGCAAAAGACAATCTGGCTCCTCTCTGATCAAAATAATTTTTGTCAGGACCAGCTGTACAAGAGCTTGCCTACACACTATTTGATATTGCTCTAGTAATGAAGGCCAAATTTCCCCAAACTGTGATGGTTTCTGGGTGTGTCTCCAGTGAGGATGACGTCAAGTTGCCCCAAATCGTTTCAAAATTCCAATCACCTACCTAATCGTCCTGGGTATGGAGATAAATTGCATCCGGTAACAAGGCCTCTGATTAGGGGTTTGTGAAGAGTATGGAACCACTTCTTAATTGCTGTTGTTCTCAGATCCATCCTGACCTGGAGTGATAGCACCTTTTAGGGGCTACGTTTTCCACTCACATGAAGTGAAGTGATTATACTGAATCAACTGCTGCGTCTACTGCTCGGAAAGTTGGTTTACTATGCTATGCTAAAAAATTCTTCTCATTTGAATCCTTCTTGCACATTCGTTCGTGCCTTGAATACTGCTGACATATCTGGTGTGGTCCTCCTGCTATTCATCTCGAGGTTCTTTTCACAAAATCCAAAGGAGGATCTGCAATGTAATCAGTCCTAACTTGGCATCTCGTCTTCAGTCACTTTCAGCACTAGTGGTCTTTTCTACATATATTTTTCATGGGGATTGCTCTGATGTGTTTTTCCCACCTGGTGCCCTGTTCAAGTGAATTTAAGCGTGCTTCAAGATTGGCGTTGTGGTGCAGTGGATATCGGTTCGGAACGACAAATCGGGGAGCCCAGCTCGAATTCCAGTTGAATTCATTGCATTCACTTACGCGCAAATAGTATTGGTAAAGATATTAATCCGTCTCTTCTCTCCAGTTATGGGTTAAATAACAGGACAGATTGGGTTCTATAGCTTTGACTAGCAACCCGTCTACCGCAGAAAGTAATAGTAATCTACTGCGGGATTGTTTTCTGCGCAGTCAGTCATGTCTCTTTCGAGACATGATCGCCCAGAGCGAATAACTGACTGACTAGAGTGACATCTAGGTCCCACCCTTTTACCGTTTAAATAGTTAAGTGTAGCTGACTCTTCCATCCCAATATTCTCTTTTCTTGCGTTTCCTGCATATGATGTGTTACACAAGAATCCTTCTTGCATATTTATAAATCTACCGATCGCCCGTGCATTGAATATTTCTGCCTCATCTAGTCTGGTTCTACTGTTGTACATTTCGAAATTCTTGACAAGATCCAACGCAGAATCTGCAATTTAATCGATCCTGACTTGGCATCTCGACTTCAGTTATTTTCTCACTGACTTTACGCGATCTCGCATATTTATAAATCCACTATTCGTCCGTGCATTGAATACTGTTGCCATATCTGGTCTAGTCCTCTTACTGTGCATCTCGAGATTCTTGACAAAATTCGAAAATGGGTCTGCAATCTAATCGATCCTGACCAGGCATTTCGACTTCAGTCTATTTTTCATCGACGTGACAAGGATTTCATCTGTCTTTTCTACAAATATATTTATGGCAACACACGAGGAGGATCTTTTTTCCTTGGTACCTTGGCTGCATAAATTTAAACGAGCGACTAGACTGGTAACTAGTTCTCACTGTTTTACTGTTGAACTAGCTGTAATCATCAGTACTATTCTACTAGTATATAGCCCTGTTCCTTTGTTATTCTTTCGCCTCACTAAACTCTTATCACTCACTTTCACACCATTGTAGTCCTAAGTGTCCTAGCAGTAATACCGCCTTGCTTGGGGTTAAATTATATGTATATATATTTTTTTTCACTCCAATAAACAAATAATTTCATACATATATATATATGTGTGTGTGTGTGTGTGTGTGTGTGTGTGTGTGTGTGTGTGTGTGTGTGTGTGTATTTTTGACTTGTAAACGAGTTATTACACGACCTAGTTTTCTACTATTTGGTACCTTCAGGCGATTTGCAATAATTCATTTTACCGTTTTTTTTTGTTTTTTTTTTTAAGATAGCTCACGTAACGGGGAATTTTCGAACGCTTAATTTTCAAAATTTGACTAAATTATAACGTTTTCATCTATGGTTGCATGAACTTAAAAGATATTTTATAGTATGACTACAGTTAATCATAATTTGTGTTCTTTCATTTAGTAATTCATTTTTGTTTGCGAATAACATAATAGCTAATATATATATATATATATATATATATATATTAGAACCTTGAATAAGTTCTCATTTTTGGCATCTTCATAAGAAAGAGCTGCTCAGCCAGGCCATGTGCCATCGATCGGAACAAGTGATAATCGGACGGGGCAATGTCTGGTGAATACGGTGGGTGGGGTAGGACTTCACAGCGTTTCAAATAGGTTTTCACTCGTTTTTCTTTACGTTAATCTTATTAACCTTCTATATCTATCTCGGTATCGAGAACTTTACGACAAAAAACGTGCTTGCCACAATATTTCTTTATCAATAAACCAGTGAAAAAACAGCAGTCTTGACATTAAGCTTTATTTCATCATAACTCAGCACTATACTGCCTGGTAATATTGTTTTAATACCCAAATTTATAGTTATCAAGTTGCAGTATGTCATTATTATTATAATAATAATAATTACCATACACACACACACACACACACACACACACACACGCACACAAACAAATTTTTTTTTTTCCATTTGTAAACGAGTTATTACGCGACCTAGGTTTTTTTACTATGAGTTGTGTCTTCAGGCGATTTTTCATGGTAGAAACCTAGGTCGCGTAATAACTCGTTTACAAATGGAAAATATTCAAAAGTTCTACAATATAATTTTATTGAATACTTTTTAATACAAATGTGCACTGGTCTAATCTTATTATGACCAGAAACTAAGTAATTAAACAATCAGTATATATATATATATATATATATATATATATATATATATATATATATATCAAGAGGGATAGAGAGAGAGTGAAAGAAAGAGACCGAAAGTTTTTTGTTTTTATTTCTTTTTTTAATAACATAAAATTGTATTTAGGTGATAATTTCGTTTCTTCAAGGGATTAAACTTTTTCTTAACAATTCTTCTGAATTTGCCATTTTGTTCTCTTCTACAAAAACCTTTAAACATAATGTTTTCCCGCTTCTTCTGTTTGACCTAACCACCGAATTTTGTAGGACAATTTACTTTTGGCTTTCTTTAAGACTTTTATTCCTTTCTTTTTTTTTTGTCTTTTCCTATTCTTTCTTGTTTCTTTTTTTTTTTCTTTCCATTTTTCTGACATTTGTTCTTACTTTTCTTTCTTCCATTTTCATCTCGTTTCTTTTTTGATTTTCTACTTTTCTTTCTTCTTTTCATTCTTTTTCTCCTTTTATTGCTTTCTTTTCCTCTTTCTTTCTTCTTTTTATTATATTTTATTTTTCCATTCCTTCTTAACTTTATTACTTTCGATCTCTCGTCAAATCCTTTTTTCTTTCTCTCTTTCTCCTTTCGCCACTCCATTCTCTTTAAAAATTGGCCATAACCTCATATTATAAATATCAATTTGTTTGTCTATATTTCTGAGATGAGGTAGTATTCACACTGTTTACATTATTCGGACTATTGTCCTCATCTTTATGCCATTTGTACAACGTTTCGGCCGTTGTACGCTCCGGCCTTCTCCAGGTGCTAAGAATTTTGAACCGAACCGTTTATTACGGTTGGAGTATATCATTCTCATTCCTTCCTAGAGCCTCTTTTGGTAGTTATGATTTGTTTCACTCTAACACTCTAAGTTACTGTTCACCACTGATGTAGCCTGGTATTGAAATTACAACTTTTGGGCCTTTAGGTTATTGTCTTTAAGGACACATGGCCAAGTGGATATAGACGTTTGTTACTTGACCAAAGAGTGGTGAGTTCAATACCAAGCTACAGCAGTGGTGAGCAAGTAACTTAGCGGGTTAGAGGGAGATAACTCATGACTATTAAAAGAGGTTATACGCAAAGAAATGAGAATGATATACCCCAGTGATTGTAATAAAGGGTTCGGTTCGAAATTAATAGCACCTGAAGAAGACCGAAGCGTACAAGGGCCGAAACGTCGTACAAATGGCAACAAAGATGAGGTCAATAGTCCGAATAATGTAAATGGTATAAATATCAATTTATTTCTTTTTTCCTGTTCCTCTGTGTTATTTCTTTTTTTTTTTTTTTCGTTACTTATTTCTACATATTCTTTTTCTCTAGAGTCCTCTTTTCACTTCTTTAACTCTTTCTTTATACATACACGCACACACTGACGCATATACATGATTAGGCGATCATGTCTCGAAAGAGACTGGGCAAAAGATTATCCCGCAGTAAGTTGCCATTACTTTCTGCGGTAGACTGGTTGCAAGCCAAGGCTATAGAACCCAATCTATCCTGTTATGTAATCCATAACTAGAGGAAAGAGACGGATTAATACCTTTCCCAATAGTATTCGCACGTAATTGAATGCAACGAGTTCAACTGGAATTCGAACTCGGCTTACCGATTTATCGTTCCGAGCCGATATCCACTGCACCACAACTCATTGTCAAAAACCATGTGGTGTTGGTGATTTGAGACGCATTTCAAGAAATTTATCTCGCACTTCCCGCCTGTGGAACCTCTCGCACTTCCCGCCTGTGGAACTCGCTCCCGTATTCTTGCTTTCCTGACGGCTACAACCTCCAGAAATTTAAATGCAAAGTCAATACTTATCTACTAACCACTGGACTCTAGCTCTCCCCCCTCCCCTGTATAACCTTCCCTTTCTCTCCACCTATGTATCTGTCATCGCACCTTCTTTCTCAGCTTTCTATTGTTCCTTTCTAACTAGTTTGTACTCCTCACTCTTTTCTAATTAATCTTTTTACATTTATGTAGCCCCCTGCACATCAGTGGCGTTTCCGCCTTGCTCAGGGTGAAATGATTAAAAAAAAAATAATTAATACACTTGTGCAAAAATGTTTATCGAAGTGTGAGTGGTAGACTTCAAAGCTGCGTAAATTGTGATGGAAAACTTTTTGAGCTGCTGCATTGATAAAATTTAAACGTTCTTGTAGTATTGTACCCAATAAAATTTAATTGATAATCTAATTATTTTATTGGGAAATATAATTGTATATGCAATCTCAAAAGAAATGCTATCATTTACTGTACATCTACTTTTGCACCACTGTATATATAAGAATTCAAAAGAGTATCCTGTACATAAAGTGATCGGATAACTCTCTAGGAGAGCTCAAAATATATATGTATATGGATGCATGCAGAGCAAATATATGTAAAAAAAAACTGTTCTGTACAATAAAGACCGAAGCTGACGATGGTTCGCCTGAAATAGGCCAAGACTTCAGCTCAACCATAGAATAACGTGTCTGTCTTATTCTTTACATATATATATATATTCAGAAATTATAACATAAATATGTTACAATATCACCACAAAAGTAGCTATTTTGTTTAGACACTATGTCTTATCAAGTGATGAGGTTTATTTCATGTTGAAGCGTTTTAAAAGGTTAAAAACAAGAAAAACTCCCTTAATCAGAGGGGGCATTGTTGCATAGACAGTGTGCACCAATCAGAATAAAATAACTTCTAATTTTAATAATATGAGAACAGACACAAAAAACAATTTTTGGAGGCATTAATATTAATATTTGATTAAATTAAGATCAGCATTATTAATCGACTATTAGATTCACTTTATTTTTATTGCAAATTTTAAATTTTGTAGTGATATTATAACATGAATATTTATAGCTCTACTTTGTATTGAGCACATTTTTAAAAATAGTGTTTCTTTGGATACGGAATATTATTCCATCCATACCTACCCTATATATATATATATATATATATATATATATATATATATATATATATATATATATATATGAAATATTAATCGCTATTTACTGTCTTCCTGTTTCATTTTATTGTCTTCGCTCCTCAATAATAGTTATGTTTTCGAATTATTTCAGTTCTAGCAACGCCTTGTGTCTCGGTGGCTTTATTGCCTTACTTGAGATAAATTAGATTATATATATATATATATATATATGTATATATAATCTAATTTATAAAATCCGTTCATACTCGCGGATAATCTTTCGCGTATTATAATTGAAAGATATCAGAATTGAGCTGTAACGTTGACTGATGATTTTATTATTCATTTCTCAATGTTCCAAATTTTCAATCTTCTTTCCGAGAAATGAATAATAATAATAATATATGTCAACGTTACAGCTCATTTCTGACATTTTGTAATTATAATACGCGAAGGATTATCAAGGAGTATGAACGGATTTTATTAAAAATAAGCAGACACAATTTTTGCAGTATATTTAATCTGACACATCTATGAGAAAATTTGCTGCCTAAACACACACACGCGCGCACACCCACACACACACACACACACACACACACATCACAAATATATATATATATATATATATATATATATATATATAATACTGATCTTTATTATAATCAAACATTAACATTAAAAATTGTTTTTAAGGTCTGTTGTCATGTTCTTCAATTTATAATTTACTTGTATTTCGATTGGTCATCAGAGACTACGTAACAATGTCAAAGAAAGTTTGAAAGCTTTCATTACACCCGTTGCTCGGGTGTAATGAAAGCTTTCAAACTAATCCATGGTCCAGGAGCTCAGACTCAGCCTAAAGAATATTTGTGGGAAGTTTTGTGAGAATTGGATAAAAATTGTGGATTTGTATAAAGGACATACAGACAGATAAACAGACACTCACAAACATCTTGCCTTTTATATGTATACTAGCAGTATAGCCCGGCGTTGCTCGGGTGTAATGAAAGCTTTAAAACTATTCCATGGCCCTGGAGCTCAGACTCAGCCTAAAGAATATTTGTGGGAAGTTTTGTAAGAATCGGATAAAAATTGTGGATTTGTATAAAGGACATACAGACAGATAAACAGACACACTCACAAATATCTTGCCTTTTATATATATAAATTATCGATTTGCTGCACTATTGTAAAAACTGCAACCTTGAAACTTCTGAATATCGTTTCTTATGTCTTTGTCTATGAGTGCATCTATAACCCGATTTTTTCGATTATCGATTTTCGATATTTATCGGTGGTACCTCGCCACAAAACCTAACTAAGAACACTCACAGACGCTTATAATATAGCTGTGTAAATTTTCAAGAAAATCGGTTCAGCCGTTTCAGAGTCTATAGGTAACGAACACACACACACACACACACACACACACACACACACACACACAGACAAAGTTCCATTTATAAATAAGTTTAGATAATTTCTCATCTACGACTCTTTGTGTGCTCTTTTCCGTTCATCATCATCTTACTTCACCCTCTTGTTTCTTTTTCGCATCCCTTCTCTCTTTCACTCTTTTGTTCTCGTTCCTCTTCACTCTCTTACTCACTATATATATATATATATATATATATATATGGCTCTCGCTCTCTTGTTTCACTTTCCTTTTCTTTCGATCTCTATTTTTTTTTTTTTTGCATCACTTATTATTTTTCTTGGTTTTCTCCTACAGTACTTTTCTGTCCTCGAAAGGCAACAATGCTAATAACAGCCTGTTTCCTGCCTTTTTGCTGACAAAATGTCATTGATTGTTGGCTAGCATCCAAGACACCAGGAAGGGGTTCTCATAATAATCGGGAATTTTAATTTAATAACACCGAAATCCAGGAAGTACAATAAAAGGTCAACTGCATATTAAATAACACTTTGAAATAATTTCACCCTTTCTTCTGGGCAATGAGTTTTATTCACTTTGTTGCAACAATATCATATTTTGCAGACTAGAACAATCTCTGATAGAACAATCTCTGATTGTTTCGCAAAGATTTATTTCTCAAGAGCATAATCATCAGAAATATCAATCAATCTCACACGCATATATATACCCATATATTAATTATTACCGTCCAACATAGACCGAGACAGACAAGCGTTTCTTCACAAACACAAAATTGTCTATTCCTTTAATACACGTGACATATCTGGCCAGTAAGAACTAACGTAAAACCATAATCTACAAGTATTCTGTCTCTCTTGTTTTTGTTGTTTGTTTGTTTTTTGTTTTGTTTTGTTTTGTTTTTTTGTTTTTTTCATTTTTCGACCGTTAGGTGTCGTCAGCTCACCTCACGATACCTAATGGTTGAAAACCAGGTAGCTTGGTCTTGATTCGTCATTTAGTAAGTATATTTTTGCTCTACTTTCTTCGGATCGTATTGAGCAATTTTTCATTGTTTCATACCTTCGGAAACGGTTGTTTACTATCTTCCACTGCTTTATGAAGGAATGTTAGACTTTAAAAAGCAGTAGCTGCTCACGCATCTACGCATCATTCATTCAGTAATGAATCTGAACACTCTCGGCTACTGGCGTGTGATTACATTGTATATAACACGCTAAAATCCGCCTTCCTCTACCGAGTGCCCACAACTCACAGGTTGAATCGTTGAATATCAATTCGGTCGGGTTTCAATCCTGGCTAGAAACAATCGGATGTCCGACAGTATTGATGAGCTGTGATACAACGAAATAGGTTTGTCTGCAGATGAGTATCTACGCTCTCGCACGCCGATTGAGCACGATGGAGGAATGGTAGACTTTAAAAAACAGTAGCTACTCACGCATCTACGCATCGTTTATTCAGTTAAGGAATTCGAATACTCCTGACTACTGGCGTGTGTTTACATTGCATGTAACACGCTAAAGTCCGCCTTCCTCTACCGAGCATCCATAGCTCAGAGGTAGAATCGCCGAATGTCAAATCGGTCAGGTTTTAATCCTGGCTAGAAGCAATCGGATGTCTAACCGTACCTAGTTGAATTTCTTGTATTTACTTACGCGCAAATACCTTTGGAAAAAGTATTAATCCGTTTCTTTTCTCCAGCTATGAGTTAAACAACAGGACAGATTCGGTTCTATAGCCTGGGTTGGCAATCAGTCTGTCGCAGAAAGTAATGGCAACCTCCTGCGGGAAAATCTTCAGTTCAGTCATTTATGTCTCTTTCGAGACATGATTGCTAAAACGTGTATCACTTATAGCACTTAACCGACTGAATTATCATCACCAACCATACAACTTCGACCAACCAATGGAAATTCATCGTCAATCCCACCCCACGCAACATTGTCAAGCAAAGGGTCCCGTCTATCTCACAATTTCATTCACTTTCCAAAAGTGTCGCATATGTTGGGATCGACTCCTCTTAGCCGATAGCATCATTAAGTCATCTACTGAAAAATCGATTATGGTGAGATTCAATTTGGTCGTAAAGTGAACGTTCTAATCACGCGGCCATCTTGGCATGAATTCGTAATAAACGAAACTTACTTTCTTTTTTTACCGACGATCAACCAAAACTTATATAAGCTGGACTTTGGTTGAGATACTGACATGGCTGTTATTCTAAAAGCTCAGACGTTGGTCAGATTTTGAAAGTTGGTCGAGATAATAAATTTTCAGAAGAACTTATGAAACTTGTAAACTTCAAGTTCTTTTTTAATCTTACAAATTTACTCGTTATAAGTGCAAACGAAATCTACAATCTACTACTGGCCAATATGATAATAAATTAATATTATTCTGAATGTGCTGAAATATTGACATAAGCTTCCAACAGAATAGATAATAGGTCGCTGCAAAATATTTTGACCCAACCGATAAATACTTCAAAAAGTTTTTGTCTTTTTTAAATCATTTCACTCCAAGCATTTCATTAACATGCGTTACAGTATTGCGCTTTGATTGAATATATGACAAATGATTTGAAGAGCTGATATACCTCAATCAAGGAATATATATATATATATATGATTGTATATATGATATACCTCAATCAAGGAATATATATATATATATATATATATATATATGATTGAGGTATATGATATACCTCAATCAAGGAATATATATATATATATATGATTGAGGTATATGATATACAAGGAATAAATATATATATATATATATATATATATTCCTTGATTGAGGTATATCAGCTCTTCAAATCATTTGTCATATATTCAATATGTTAAATCGGTCGGGTTTCAATCCTGGCTGGAAGCAACTGGATGTCTAGTTGTACTGATGAGCTGTGATACAGTGAAAGAGGACAGTTCGCGGAAGTGTATATATATATATATATATACATATATATATATATATGTATATATATATATATACTTTGTTGTCCAAATTTATATATATATATGTGTGTGTGTGTGTGTGTGTGTGTGTGTGTGTGTCGGAAACTTTTTTGTGCTGGTTTCATTACAAATGATAAACCAACTCCTATTCGGAATATACTTGTCGAAAACACAAATATTATACCATCATCCACATGCAAAAAAAGATTAAAAGTAATGGAGGCCTTATTAATAAAACCGAAAAACCCAACATTCAATAACATCAGTTACGAACTCGCTAACAAAATGCTTACCGTTTTCGGTACATAACACATATCACTACTCTAAATCATACATAACGCCACATGCATTCTGTTACGCGTAAAATAACATTCATTCTCGAAATGGCTAACTATATAGCTGAAAGTGCTTGGATAAAAAAAAAAACATTTGGACGGGTTTTATATAATCTATGTCCTCAAAAGAAAAACTCATTAGATCACATGAAAAATTACATAAAAGAGTTTAACTGTCGCATCTTGTCTGTCATTTTTTAATAAACCTATTGCATATACACAAATCAACCATTCGTCCGTGCATGGAGTACTGCTGCCATGTATGGTCAGGTACCCCCGCTGTTCATCTCCGTATTCTTGACAGGCTCCAAAGGAGAATCAGTAATGTGATAAGTACCGACTTGGCAACTCGACTACAGCCACTTTCCCACCGACGAGAAGTGGCTTTCCTTTGTCTGTTCTATAAATACTTTCATGGCTTCTGTTCTAACGAGCTTGAATCACTGGTTCCTCCACAACAGGTGTTTACTTGTGCAACCAGACTGGCAACTGGGTCTCACCCATTCACAGATCAACCAAATGCAGACGAAAACTCTACTCCTTCAGCTTCTTTTCCCGCACTTCCCGCCTATGGAACCTCCAGGAATTTAAATGCAAGGTCAATTCTCATCTCTTAACTACTTGACCCTACTTCTTTCCACACTGTCCTGCATATCCTTTCCTTTCTCTCCACCTTCACAACTGTCATCACACCTGTATCCCCATACTTCTCTTGCTCCTTTCTAACTGGTTTGTCGTTCTCCTCATTCTCCTCTAATCCTTTTAGTCTTATGTAGCTCCCTGCACATCAGTGGCGTTACCGCTTTGCTCGGGGTGATATGATTAATATATATATATATATATATTAATCATATATATATATGGATAGCACACATTTTCGTCATAAACATTTATCGTGAAATAATCAGGCCGGTAGATATAAATATAAAATACTGTTTAATTAAAAACAGAATATCTACTTAAATACGAGTATCGGTAAAAATAATGTTCAAAATAATTCATTACAAATTGTCGGTTGCTTATAACCAAGTTTCGTTAAATTTCGTTAATTTCCGTAACATGTTTACATTTGTTTGACATGACGATACATTACAGAGCAGATATGGTTTGTTTACGATAGATTTATATAAGCATGATAAAAACCTCGTCTGATCAAAAGGCTATTCATGGTCGAGTGGTTAAGACAGTACCAGATCAAATGGTAGCTTCCCCTATGTAAATAGGGGTCGCAAGTTCGAATCCTGCTGGATAGCACACATTTTCGTCATAAAAATTTATCGTGAAATAATCAGGCCGGTAGATATAAATATAAAATACTGTTTAATTAAAAACAGAATATCTACTTAAATACGAGTATCGGTAAAACTAATGGTCAAAATAATTCATTACAAATTGTCGGTTGCTTATAACCAAATTTCGTTAATTTCCGTAACATGTTTATATATATACTATATTGGGACCATTTCATTTTTAGCAGAATCAAATTCGCCGAGTACGTATTTTTTGTTATTCTTATATAAAAAAAAAATAAATAAAAAAAAAAGTATTCTTTTCAACTTTAAAGTAAACATTTACTCAGTTTGCTACTTGACTCCTCTTATTATGATCAAATTTTTGCCGAAAATTCAGATTTATTCAGATATTATAATTACGGTATAATTTCTTTTGTAAACCATATTACTACGATATAAATGGCAAGGAAGAAACAAATTAGCATTGAAAAAAGAGCTCAGGTCGAAATTCTTTCGAAAGAAGGATATTCTGAACGTGTTATCGCTAAAAAATTAAATCTATCAAAAAATGGCGTGCATTATTGCTCTCAACGACTTCGTGAAACTGAGTTAAATATTGACAGAAAAAGATCTGGTAGGCCCAGAGTAACATCTATTGTAGAGGGTAGGACCTTGATTATATCTAGCAAGAGGAATAGAAGAAAAATCGCTCCGGAATTAACAATGGAAATGAATTCTACTTGGCAACATCCAGTATCTGTTACTACTGTTAAGAGACAACTTCATTCTACTGGGCTTAAAGGCTGTGTAGCAGTTAAGAAACCACTATTAAAGGAGAATAAGGGACGAAATTGATCGTACAGTTCGAAATGAACTTCCTAAAAATGAACAAATGTTGTTTAAATGCTTGCAGGATGCTTGGAAATCACTTTAACCAACTTATTTTTATAAGTTATTAGAAAGAATGCCAAGGATTTGCTCTGCAGTAATAAAGGCTTGTGGTGGTTTTTTGATGAAAAGAAAATATGAATTACCTTTAATTAAATTGGAAATTACTCTATGTTAATTTTGGTTTTAATTATTGTACAATTGTGAGCAACAATGAAATATATCTATATTTATTCTTCTAAGACATAAAATTTAGAGAATAAATCTAAGTGGTCCCAAACTTATGGTCGGTAGTTTATATATATATACATATATTTTCCATTTTTAAACGAGTTATTTCGCTACCCAGGTTTCTACCTGAAGACACCGCTCATGGTAGAAACTTGGGTAGCGAAATAACTCGTTTAAAAATGGAAAATATTCAAAAGTTCTTCAATATAATTGTATAGAACACTTTTTAATACAAATGTGTACTGGTCTGACCCTATTTGGACCAAAAGCTAAGTATTAAACAATCAATATATATACATATGTATATATGTATTTATTGTTTAATACTTAGTCTTTGGTCCTAATAGGGTTAGACCAGTACACATTTGTATTAAAAAGTGTTCTATACAATTATATTGTAGAACTTTTGAATATATATATATATATATATATATATATATATAGGAAAGAATATTAATAAAAAGTTTTGAATTTAAAAACGTACTTTTTTAAAACAGTATTTGTTTATTTTTATTGTATTTTTATATTTCAGACCGTCCTCGGTCCTTCATCAGAAACAAGGACTTGTTTCTGATGAAGGACCGAGGGCGGTCTGAAATATAAAAATACAATAAAAATAAACAAATACTGTTTTAAAAAAGTACGTTTTTAAATTCAAAACTTTTTATTAATATTCTTTCCTATACATATTAAGACAGTATACGTGGATGATCATCACTATGTTATATATATATATATATATATATATATATATGGGGGGGAGGGGAATTGAAGCAGAGATCAGAAAACAGTACTAGTAAAGCAATTTAGCAGGTTTTGTGATACATACAAAACTAATTTCGGCAATTTCAACACAAAAGTCTTTTTAGGTTGTTTTGTTTAATCATTTTACCCCAAGTAAGGCGGGGGCGCTACTAGTACTCAGGGGGTTGAAGTGAGAGAAAAGACTTGATACATGAGGTCATGATAAAAGATGAACGGGATTCGAGAAGATAGACGTTGCATGTTAATAATTTTGAGATTTTAACAGTCAAGGAAGCCAGTATTATTATTATTATTATTCTTTATATCCGAACAACAGGGTTAAGTATAATCCAGTTTTAAATCATGACGCTACGCGCGTCCCACCAAGCAAACGCAGTCACTCTCAACTCTCAACTCTCAACCGAAATAGACAGAAATATCAACGGACCAGAAATATTAAAATCTGAAATGGAAGCTGAACTGACCAAACTGAATAGAAACAAAGCAGCAGGACCAGATAGCATTGTCATACAGCTGGTGACAGGCTCAGACGATTTCGGCGTAGACAAAATCACAGAAATTATAAATTAAGTCTACAACAACGGCGAAATCCCAGAAGACCTAAGCATATCGATTTTCATAGCACTGCCTAAGAAGCTAGGCGCAATTGAATGTGACCTCCACCGAACAATCAGCTTAATGAGTCACATAATGAAACTCATCATTCGAATAGAGACCGCATCATAATCAGACTAGAAATAGATCAAGAACAGTGATATTTTGCCAATGACACTGTAACAAGGAACACGATATTTATGCTTAGAATGCTATGAGAAATTATAATAGAAATGCAGAAGGACTTGTACATGTTTTTCATTGATTACGCAAAGGCATTCGACAAAGTACACCACAAGCACCTGATAGAGACGCTCGGCCAACTTGATATATTCGAAAAAGTAAAGTATGTGATGCAGTGGATATCGATTCGGAACGACAAATCGGCCATCCGAGTTCGAATTCTAGTTGAATTCCTTGCATTCACTTACGCACAAATACCTTTGGGAAATGTATTAATCCGTCTCTTCCCTCCAGTTATGGGTCAAATAATAGGACAGATTAAGTTATTGGTCTACCGCAGAAAGCAATGGCAACCTACTGCGCGATAATCTCCTGCTAAGTCAGTCATGTCTCTTTCAAGACATGATCGCCCAAAGCGTGTATCACGTATGGCACTTAACTGACTGACTGAAAGTAATAAAGAATCTGTAGTGACAGCAAACTGCCTGCATACAGACAGGAAACATGTTCAGCAGATATACAAGGATTAAAAAAGGGATGTAAGACTGGTATGTGTATTCTCATCGGATCTATTCGACCTTACAGCGAGACAATGCTGAGATCTCTGGAGGCCATGCCAGGATTCGTCATTGGCGGTCGCAGTCTGAACAGTATAAGATACACAGATGATACAGTGATGATGGCAGACACTAAAAAGAGACTACATGACCTCTTACAGGAAGTAAAAGAAATCGGAAATAAATGTCTACAAATAAACTACGAAAGCGGAATGCATGTTAATCAGTAAAAAGAGGGGGCCAAAATGTCAAGTACAACTGGGTGATACGAAATCACAGTTGCAGAAAATTAAATACTAGGGATGCGTTCTAACAGAGGACGGAAACTGCAATACGGAGATCCGAAGGCGTATTCGCATGGCCAAGGATGCATTCCAGAAGCTGAGTGTTAAGAGACAGGAAAATCTCGCTGGAAAAAAAAAGAGTATTCGATTGTTATGTGATGTTTGTTCTTCAATATGGCAGCGACTGCTAGACAATTTCATCAGAGATGAAGAAAAATAACGAGGTTCTAGTCATCGATTTGTTGCTTTCTTTACTGATAAGGACAGGAAACGAGTTCAGAATGTACACAGAAAGAGGTGTAAGAGAAGAATGTGTCTTCTCACCAGATCTATTCAACCTCTACAGCGAAACCATTCTGAGAGCTCTAGAAGTTCTGCCAGGATTCGCCATTTCCGGTCGCAATCTGAACAATATAAGATACGCAAATGATGCAGTGATAATGGCAGACACTAAAAAGAGACTGCAAGACCTCTTACAGGAAGTAAAAGAGATCGGAAAGAAATGACTACAAATAAACTACGAAAACGGAATGCATGTTAATCAGTAAAAAGAGGGGGCCAAAATGTCAAGTACAACTGGGTGATACGAAATCACAGTTGCAGAAAATTAAATTCTTGGGATGTGTTCTAACAGAGGACGGAAACTGCAATACGGAGATCTGAAGGCGTATTTGCATGGCCAAGGAAAATCTCGCTGGAAAAAAATATTATTCTAAATTATTAAATTATATAATTGATTTAAGAGAGGATGGTTTTACAACATATTAGCCTTGTTTGATTATTTTATAAGCAACACCAAGTGAGCATCAAGCAGTAATGACCACAAACAAGTCTTGTAAACCATTAACCAAAGCAGATGTGCCTTTGACTGTTCGTTCTTGGCTACTAGAGAAATATACCCAAGCAGCAAAAAAAGTTCTAGTCATCAGTTTGTCGCTTTCTTTACTGATAAGGACAGGAAACGAGTTCATAATGTACACAAAGATAGAAAGGGATGTAAGACAAGTATATGTCTTCTCGCCAGATCTATTCAACCTATACAGCGAGATAATTCTGAGAGCTCTAGAAATCATGCCAGGATTCGTCATGCGTGGCCGCAACCTGAACAATATACGCAGATGATACAGTGCTGATAGTAGGGACGGAAAAGAAACTACATCCTATAGGAAGTAGTTTATGCATATAGAGTCAAATATACAGCGAGACAATTCTGAGATCTCTAGAACTCCTGCCAGGATTCGTCATGCGTGGCCGCAATCTAAGATACAATATAAGATACGCAGATGATACAGTGCTGATAGCAGATACAGGAAAGAAACTACAAGACATCCTACAAGAAGTACTTAGAGAAAGTGGAAAGAAATTGCTACATACATATAAACTAATAGAAAACTGAATGTATGATAATCAGTAAAAAGAGGAGCCCAAGATGTGAAGTTAGGGATACAAAAATCAAACAGGTACAGAAATGATTCTGTATAGATTGAGAATATTGACAGGGTTTTCGTTGTACAGAGCATATAACGTCAGCATTTTAAGTTTGGGGGGGGGGGTTGTCGAAGTTGTGATATTTATACTATTCTGCAGCCAAGATCTGTAGATATCTTTTACAATATTTTATATAATCATTTCACCTCGAGCAAGGCAGAACTGCCATTGATGCACAGGGAATTACAGTGAGAGAAAAAAACAAGGTACAGTGGGTATCAAAGAAAGGATAATAGATGGATGGGAATCAAGGAGATAGTATAAGACAACTGGTCTTGGATTTAAATTTTATGAGATTGTAGCTACCAGGAAAGCAAGCAAACGGAAGTGAGTTCCACAAACAGAAAGTTCAAGAAAAGACACTATTAGAGTAGAAGAGACTGCTGCATATAACTATTTTGACGGCAAAAGGGTGAGACCTGTATGCCAATCTAGTAGCACGCGTAAATGCATGTGGACGAGAAATCAGAAAAAAAGCTCTTGCCATCAAAATACTTGGAAAAAAGACAGGAGGAAGCCCCATCTCGTCGGTGGGAAAGTAACTGATAGCGGGCCGCCAATTCAATATCAATAACATGGCTAAACCTTCTTTTAGATTTTGTCGAGACTCTCAAGATGAATAGCAGGAGCTCCGACCAGATATGGCAACAGTATTCAATACACGAACTAATATTATATTTATAAATGAGCAAAGTGACGAGAAAAACATCCTGGTTCTACACAGTAATCTAAACTTCCTAGCAATAGATGTAGCTATAGATTTGATGTAGTCATTCGATTTGAGGTTTTTTTTTAAGAGAGTGGGGCTTAGGAGGCGCAGATTATTACTCTCTGGGAGACTGGCGTCATCCATTCTGATAATAGGTGGGAAAGTTTCTCTATGATGTTTAAAAGAGAGCAGTTTTGTTTTGGAGGCTTTAAAATTTACGAACCATTTCCAAACCCCCTTTAATCACAGATTGAATACACAGATTTGCATATGGAGAACGAAGCACTTCCCATGGGTATATAGTATCCAGCGCAACTGACGCCATTTTAATTAAAATTTAATTAAATTTTCAGTACCTGATATTCTTACCTAAATAATGTTTTTCAGTTCCTATTAATGTTAACTTAAAGTACAAATTTTGAAGTGCCTGCATGTAAAATACTTCAAACGAAGATTTACATTTAATATTTTTTGATATTTCCAAAATCGTGTATGACATACCCATCGTTAGGAGTGGTGTAACTTTAATTGATGGTTAGTGTTCCAGGGTTAACCAACATAACGTGTACACTGTTTTTAGGCTTGAAGCTACTGAATAACAGATAAAGTGTTTCTTCGTAAAGGTTTATGAAAAACAACTAGCGTGCTTTGTCTTATTTGCTAGGGCTGCGGGTGGGGAAAATGAAAAAATGGGCTTTTGTAAAATACAAGGAGAGAAAAGTTTATTTAATCAAAATTCCCAGGATGTAAGCAAGCATTCCTCGACGGAAAATTTACAAAAGTTTTTCTATCTAAAAATATGCAGTTATTTGAATTATGGGAAAAGATTTACCCTGACATTTTTGTTCAAACAATCGTGTAAGATCGCGCGTCCGGTACAGAACAGAATAACTTCCGAATTCAAAGTAAATCCTGTTGAGTCTCATCGGCTAAACATTTCGGTTTCCAAGTTAGTCTTGTCCGTGTTAATCTAGGTGGACATCAAAATTAAGTAAGCACCTTAATTTAACAATCTGGGAAGTGTTTTAGACAGACGTTGGACAATGTAACATCGAGATCCGAAGGTATATTTGGATAGCAAATGATGCCTTCAAAAAGCTAAGCAAAATTATTAAGAAACAGAATTAGAAACAAAGCTGTTTTGGCTGACTGATTTGGTTGATTTTGTTTAGCGGCATATCAAACTCTATCGGTTATGGATGCCCGGATGGTGCAGTAGATATCGGCTCAAAACGAGTTCGAATTTCAGTCGAATTCGTTGCATTCACTTACGCGCAAATACCCTTAGGAAAAGTATTACTCTGTCTCTGCCCTCCAGCTATGGGTTAAATAACAGGACAGATTGGGTTCTATAACCTTAGTTAGCAACCAGTCTACCACAGAAAGTAATGGCAACCTGTGCAAAGCTTCTGGTAGCCACGAATTATCTCCCTTTAACTTGACTCTCTAAGTTATTTGCTCACCACTGCTGTAGTCTGGTATTGAACTCACAACTCTTTGGGTCAAGTCACTGGAACTAACCAACGTCTATATCCACTGGGCCATGTATCCTTGAGGCTTTGCACATGGAATGAGAATGATATACCCCAGTGATCGTAATAAAGGCTTCGGTTCGAAATTCCTAGCACCTGAAGAAGGCCGGAGCATACAAGAGCAGAAATGTCGTAAAAGATGAAGACAATAGTCCGAATAATGTAAATATTGCAAAAAATGTCTCTGAATGGTACCTTTCCATTGACTATTGATTTCAGAAGCTGAAGGGTAATACCGTTCATCTTCTTCTATGCGTCTTGTCCTTTCAAAACGTAGGCGATCATGGCCTTCTCTATCCCTGGTGGCTCTTAGCACGCTTTCTCCTGTTACACCACGCAACCCCCGTTCTGTCATCCACCTGCTCAGACCAGTCAAGTACGTTCAGCGCTGTTTTTCTTTGTCTTCTCTTCCCTCTATCTGGCCTGTTAGTATCAAATTCTCCAAGCCTCCTTCCTCGTTGCTTGTCCCAGGAACTTTAGCTGTCTCTTCCTGATGCGCAGTATTAATTTCCTTTTCGTTTCCATCCTTTCCGAAACCTCATCATTGCTAACATGCTTGGTCTATGATATTCGCAGCATCCTTCTGTAGAAACACATTTCAGTTGCTTCCAGTTTTTCCTTCATCTTCGAGTATATTGTCCAGCATTCATTGCCATATTAAAGAACTGACATCACATAGTAATCCTTACATGAGTTTGTCGATGCAAATGCCTCGGAGACATTAAGGTATAAACTTACGTATGTCCACCAAAACGAAATAAGAATTAAGATGGCGTAAAATATAAAAACGAATCGTCTTTCGCCATTTTAGGCGCAATTATCTCTCCATTATCAGCTTTCGTGCCTTTTTAATTTTTTTCTTTTTTTGTTTTAGTCTATTTTTTCTCTTTTTAGTTAAAAGGATTTGAACTTGATATTTTACCTTCTCCACTCTACTAGCCCATGCTCAGCCTAACTCTTTTGTAGCCGTTCTCAACCTGTCCGCGTTGATAAGAGAAACCAGATCGTCAGAAATTAATGCCGTCCGCATATTTTTTTTAAAGAGTACCTTCCAACAGCAGCTCTGTTGGAATTTCAAACATCTACCCCGGGTAAATATTTTGATTGCTTCGAACCACACTCCTTGCATTCAGAGGAAATTTATCCATATATATATATATAAAGACACACACATATACGTAAATATACAGTGTGCAATGGGTAACTTGTCAGCATTTTATATTTTTAATTTCGCGCATGCGCGATGGTTGTTTTAGATTTTGTCGACAACACAGTACAGTCAGATCATTCGGGCATCATCTGTGAGAAAAAGATCACCATGAGATAGTGATAGTGATTATATAGTGTATCGAGGCAGCAATTAATTTTCTAAACATATCCTCTTAAATATAAGAGACAATAAATGTCTATTATGTTTAATCATGAGCCGTTTCAGTTGAAAATAAAGACAAAAATTCTCCAATATTTGGATAAGTTTTTATTAATTTGGTTCTAAGATTTCGGCTCACATGAGCCATCTTCAGAGAGGTTATTAAGACGGTAACAAACGTTCCACCATCACCGACGATTTTATTTTGTGTTGACATAAAACTCCGCTAGTCAACGGCAATAGTTACCAAAAATAACAAACGCAGTTCGCAAATTTGCAATAGCGTGAAATGACAACAGAACCATGTATTCAAATGCAATGTAATGTGTTATGGCCAGATTTAAAAGTGATTTTATTAAGTGTGGGTTGTTTAGATTTAATGTACATGGCCTCCAATATCTGAAGGTTTTTTTTTTACATTTATTGTCTCTTATATTTAATAGTATATGTTTAGAAAAAAAAAAAAATATATATATATATATATATATATATATATATATATTGTCATCCGCAGACAGATCTGTTTCGCCGTATCACAGATCAGTACGGTTAGACTCCGATTGCTTTTATATATATATACTATTAGTTTAAACGTTATTTTTACTGGATAATAATATTTAAGTAGACACTCTGTTTCTTAAACAGTATATATATTTATTTTCGTCTATCAACCTGAATGTACGACATATACAACTAAAGAAAATATGCACTCCTTGATTCGAACTCACGTCACTATTTAGCCTTTCTTGATCGGCAATGTGCTTCGTGGCTGGGTGGGTATAAATATCTCTGACCTAACGACGGCTCTCTCTGCAAAGAGGAACGCACATTCGAGGGCAACCACAGAACACATATTTTTGTTTAGTGGGATATCTCAATTATTTAGCCGGAAGACTAAAATAAATAATGTATTTATTATTTACCCACCAATATAAACACTTTTTTTCTCTCAACTAAGATAGCTAATGCCTGGTAAGATATTAATAGCAGTGATACAAAACTTCTTTAAGTTTATCTTCTAAAAGTATATCTTTAATCGAACTGAAATACATTAAACAAACACTAACCAACAGTAGTTTTCCCAAGTATATCATTGACAGACAAATAAAATAATTTTCATAAATTACATGACCATAATAATAAAAATATAAAACAACAAAACAGCAACATATTTTCTTGCAACCAGATTTACAATAATTATAAGCATAATAATTATTTGACATGAAGAACATTAATAAATCCGATATTTCTGCTATAAACCCTGAAAAATGTGTAAAGTTTAAAACATACTAGCAGTATAGCGCGGCGTTGCTCGAGTGTAATGAAAGCTTTAAAACTAATCAATGGATCTGGAGCTCAGACTCAGCCTAAAGAATATTTGAAATAATAAAGTAATTACGACAATTTACCAATCGCACCTAATATATATATATATATATATATATATATATATATATATATATACTAGCAGTATAGCCCGGTGTTGCTCGGGTGTAATGGAAGCTTCAAAACTAATCCATGGTCCTGGAGCTCAGACTCTTGGGACGTTGGCACGAAAGACTGAAAAGCAATAGTTGTTTCCAGTTAAAGCGAAACCGTAGACTGAAAGAAAAATGAATGGATGTAAGTTAAATTTTGATTTCCTGATATCGATATCAAATAAGTTAACTGAATTTTGAAGGCTAAATAAGTCCTCTGAGTAAATGGTATCATAGCTGAGACTAAAAATTACAATTATACATACTTAGAGCCAAACCCGAAGCAAAAACTAAAATAAAAGGGCCAAAAAAATACAGACATACAGGCAGATAAACAGACACACACACAAACATCTTGCCTTTTTATATATATATTATCGATTTTCTGCACTATTTTAAGAACTGCAACCTTGAAACTACTGAATATCGTTTCTTATGTCTTTGTCTATGAGTGTATCAAATTTGATTAAAATCGGACCACGCCTTCTTTAACCCGATTTTTTCGATTATCGATTTTCGATATTTATTAGGAGTACCTCGACACAAAACCTAGCTAAGAACACTCGCAGACGCTTATAGTACAACTGTGTAAATTTTCAAGAAAATCGGTTCAGCCGTTTCGAAGTCTATAGGTAACGGACACACACACACACACACAGACAAAATTCCATTTATAAATAAATTTAGATTAGACAGCGTGTATTCGTCTTTTGATCTATACTTTCAGAAAATCTTAGTAAAGCTACCGGAGAACATATTTGCAGTCTGATAGACAAAATATACCCATAAAAGAAAATTTGGGCGTCTATTTCAAATATGAAGGGACCATGATAATAACGTTTGACGTAAATTACGCTTTTTTTTTTTTTTTTACTTTTTTTAGCGCAGTTCTATCGATTGTCACTTAAACATTCCGATTATCAAAAAAAATTTTGAAAAATTCCAATATTAAAACAAATTTTTTGATGGGGGTCAGTTTCTCAGACAACGTTAAAGTAAATCGATCCTCCATTTTCCATCCACTATAAGGTTGTATGAGAACCTGCCCCCACCTAAAATTGTTTAAAATATTGAAATATTTGCAATTTTTTTTTTTTTTTTTTTTGTCATTCGTAAAGTTTAAGGTGTAAAAGTTAATATTGCACTGAAAAATGTCCAAAAGATTTGATAATGAACAAATTTACAGGTGGCGGTAATGTCGTACCGGCGACTGGTTTCAAAATGGCGGCTTGATTTACGATAACGTTGTATGAGAAAATGATCCCCCACCCCCGAAAATGTTTAAATATTGAAATTTTTTTTTTTTTTTTTTTTTTGTCAGTCGTAAAGCTAAGTGGTTAATCGATAGGACTCCGCTGAAAAAAGTAAAAAAAAAAAAATGAAAAACAATGAAATTAAACGTGGTGCTAGTCTGCTTCAGGTTCGCCAAGCGAACGTATACCGCATTTGATTTGATCATATTTATCTACTCCATTAGCGTTAAAAAAATAACTCTGTAAAACGTGCTTGACAAAAATAAGATGTTTTAACCATCAGCATCGCGCCACCACCATGTCAGTTTTGAAAAATTTAAAGACAGACTTTTTCTGTTTCCTAACCGTTAAAATCGCACATTTTCACCATCATCACCGGTTCATTTAAAACGATTATACTCACGTAAATCACTTCTATGTGTTGTTTCGATTCAGAATGTTGGCGATCATGTCTCTCCACAATTTTCTGTCCATTGTAGCTGTTAATAAATTGTGTATTTTTGCTTTCTCTCCTAAACCCCAGGAGTCACGTGGAATAATGGATAGTGGCTCGGATTGAGGAATTCGAGAGCAGAATTCGATTTCCAGTCGAGTTCATTACATTCACTTACGTACAAATACCCTTGGGAATGATACTAAGCCACCTCATCTCCCCTTCTTCTTCGCATGCGGTGTCCCCCTCAGGACGTAGCCGATCATGGACTTCCACTTGGCTCTGTCTCTTTTCGCTCTCAATAATTTTTCTCTTGGTATCTCTTCTAAGCCCCGCTCCTAATAAGTATGTTTCGTGCTGCTTTCCCCTGTTTCTGCTTCTCTTTATCCGACCTCTGAGTATCAAATTCTTCAGGCCTTCCTTCCTCATTACGTGTCCCAGGAACCTCATTTGTCTTTTCCTGGTATTTAATATAAGTTGTTTTCTCGTTTTCAAGCACCTCATCGTTGCACACGGGTTCCATCCATGGTATCCTCAGCATCCTTCTGTAAAACCACATTTCTGCTGCCTCAACCCTCACCTTCATCTTTGATGAGATCGTCTAAAATTCACTTCCATACAAAAGGACAGATATCACATAGCACTCTTTTCTTTGTTTCAAATGAGTACTCTGGTTAGCTTCTGAAATGCGTCTTTGGCATTGCCAATGCGTCTTTTGATCTCCACGTTGCACTTTTCATCCTCTGTCAAAACACTTCTCAAGTATTTTAATTTTTTTACTTGTTTTATTTTAGTTTCTCCGACTTATAGTTGGCATATTGGACTCCTCTTTTTGCTGACGACCTTACATCAACTTTCTTTGAGTTTATACTCAGTCCTTTATTCTCACTTTCTTTTGCTACCTTCTGTAGAAGGTGTTGCAATTTTCCTTTCCGTGTCTGCTATCAGCACTGTATCATCCGCATATCTGATATTGTTGAGATTGTGGCCTCCAATGACGAATCCTGACAAGGCTTTTATTTCTTTCATAATTGCTTCGCTGTACAGGTTGAGAAAACACATCCTTGTCTTTCGCCCCTTTCTATTTTTGCAGACTTATTGAGTTCACTTCCTATCCGTACACAAGTGGTTTGCTACCAATATAGATTCTTGATTTTTCTAACGTCTTTCATGTCCTATGGCCTTGATTGACGACTAGTCTAAGAGAAGGAAAACTCTGTATTCAGAAAAGCTTGGTAAGGGCTGGGTTCCGTCAGGCAATCTTTGTACAAGACACACCACGGTACATGTGGTACCCCTACTATGGTAATTTTTCATCTAGACCCTGTTCTTTCTTCCATTTACTCAAACATGCTAGGCAGATGATGCATCGTTTTCTTTTGTTCCTCTTGCCTTCAAATATTTGAGCCTTAAATTTCCCAATTACCTGAGCTTCAAATTTCCTAATTATCTGAGCCTGAAATTTCCCAAGCCCTCTAGAAACTTCAATTGTCTCTTTCTCTTGATTTTATGTATCAGTGTCCTTTTTGTTTCTATTTCCTCTAAAACTTCGTTGTTGCTCATCGGTTTCGGTCCATGGTATCCTCAGTATCCTTCTTAGAACTGAATTTCTTTTGCATCAAGTCTCTTCTTCATCTGTCTAACATTCACTGCCTTATAAAAGTACTGATATTGCATAGCAATTCAATACTCTTGTAATATATTACCTTGAACAGCAGAGGTGATAGACAGGTACATACGGCTGCAAGTGAGAACAAGGGTGGTTGCCAGATATATCTGGCCGTGTAACAACAATAAAGAATACAAGCAACAACCGGCTTGAAAGGAATAGACCGACGCGGGTGATTGACAGACACATCCGGTCGTAGGTGACGTCAATAAAGCAAAAACCTGAAGAATCACAAATGCGTGGGAGTTATAAGTTTAAATAAAGTCTAGAATTTGGGGCTGAAGAGAACTCCCGATGGTTTCAGACGCCCGATGACTCCTTTGTGTGTGCGATCTCTCTCCGGCTGCCCTTGAACACCACACAAGCGTCACTGACGAAGACAAGAATATAAGATTATATTTTTATATATACGTGTTTTCCGTTGTTTTTCCAGATCTAGAAGTGTAATATACTATACTCTTTTCTTTGTTTCTAACGAGATTTTCCTGTTTTTCATAAAATTGCTAGAAAACAAATTTAGAAACACACGTATAGCAATGGAAAGAGCGATGTTAGGGATAGTTTTAAACTTGAAAGTGGTCAGCTTCGATCAGAGAACAGATCAAAATGAAAGATAACATAGGGTTGTGTATGCGACAAAAGTGAGGAAATGATACCAGGTGAAGCAAAAGGTTAGTCAATTTGTGTCCAATGGAGAGTAATCACAGTCAGAATAGGAAGAGATGCGGTAAAGTGATTTATTAATAAGACATGGATGAGCATAACACAATCACAGTTCTCTTGGAAGATGTTGGAAAATTATTTTTTTTTGCAACTCCAACTACCGAATTATGATATCGTTATATAAGAATTCTTCATGAACACATGTTTCTTTAAAGGTCAGAGCTAAAGGATTATTTTTAATTTGCTATAACTTTTCGCGTTTTCATATGATGAACAAAATTAAAGAATGCTATAATCGATCGATGCACTTTCGGCTATTTATCTAAATGCAGTATTTATCTAGATGCACTTTCGGCTATTTATCTAGATTCCTGGGCAGTACTTTGTGACTAACGGTATCTTATCAAGATTTGATATTTTTCTTACCTACATACGTTCCAAATTAAACTAAACACAACTTACAATTAAATAAGGAAAAGAATTTTCGCGGATTTTTACGTCATTTCCAGGTCTTTTTTATCCATAATGTTGAATGCGTTAAAATTAATCAACTTTTTAACAAGAAAAATCTCAAGTTGTTTTTAAAAATTGCCGCAAAACATTGTTGATTTATTTAAGATGGAATAATTTATTATGCCATGTCTCTAATTTGCATTTAGATACATTGTATTTATTTTCAATTTTTCTAGTTGACCTGTTCACCTATATTGCATATGAGCCATTATTGTACATAATTAGGTTACAATAAAATTTGTATTTTATATGACTACAAGCTTATGAAAATTGAGATGTGGTGGGAGGCATATCATAGATTGGTGGCGGTGACATTTCTATCACAGAAGACTATACGCATAAGAAATGGGGGAAATTTCAATATATTTTCTTTAGAGAAAAGATTATTTATATAATCAAAAAACACACAAGTCATGGTATGATATTATCACTGATGACAGGTATAATTAACACAGACCAAACACTTACCAATTCATTCAAATGCAAACATATTTTTTAGTAGAAGTATATTTTTTCCAGAGAAAATGAATATTATGAATGTTCCCTGTTTCAACAGAAAATGAAGTTTACACGTATGATCTTCCTTAGTAAAAATAGTCAATGGTTTCAAAGAGTGGTTATCAACCATTTTCTTTTTACTCTTACTTTCTTAACGAGTTGATGAAAAAATATTTTATTTTTACTAAGAGATAAGATAAAGAATTGTATTATTGAAATAGTAAATAAATATGCTTTATTTTGAAACAATACTAATTTAATAGAAATAAACTTGTAAAGCAAGAAACTAAATTCCCTCGAGCATTTAAGTACACGAGTAAAATAACTCATCATAAACCATTTTAAAATATGTGAGTAATTAATAATTTTTTTAAAAGAGCAGATTTATTCAATAAGATCTTCGAGGTTTATATATATATGACCTGCGACCCCTATCTACATAGGGGAAGCTTCCATGTGATCTAGAAACGTCTTAGACCTCTCGAGCTTTCGAATCCTGCCGAATGACACACATTTTCGTAATAAAAATTTATCGTAAATAATCAGGCCGGTAGATATAAATATATAATACTGTTTAATCAAAAACAGAATATCTACTTAAATATGAGTATCGATCAAAAATAATGTTCAAACAAATCATTTCAAATTGTCGGTTGTTTATAACCAAGTTTCGTTAATCTTTGTTAATTTCCGTAACATATATACATACGGTTCCATGGATGCCAATCATAGTCGAACACCGCCCCTTTTCCCAATGTCGAGGTTTTAATAGTGAGACACGCGACTAAAATCCAATTCAACAAATAAAGGGGTGGATAAGCAATAGCGTAAAGTCGTGATTTTTCCCTGAGTAGTGGATAATTTTAACAGTGTCATTTGTTTTTCATATATTATGCATCTTTCATGTTGTTTTTTTGTTTTTTTGTTTTTTGTTTTTTTTGTTCGAACACTAGTAATATTAAATTGTGTCCCCCCACCGGGTCCAGACGGATATCTGGTTTAAAAGAGTGAAGAAGTTTTCAACAAAAGGTTACAAAATTCAAGAAACATTGTACTTAATCATTGTTTTTATATGTGGTTATGTATTAGAGAGTATGTGAGTGAACAAGTGAGAAAAAATAAAATAACAAAATGTTAAACGTTATTTTCCACATGAAATTATGCGTGTCGTTCAGAAAAATAATCAGGTCACATTTGGAGTGTGAACCGGGCGATAGATTAATCTATCTACTCCAATTGAAAAAAATAAATAAATAAATAAATAAAGGAGTGAAAAGATTGGAAAAGAGAAAGCCGGAAACCACATCCTAAACAGGGAACAAGGGATGAACCTCTTCACCTGTTCAATAGATGTGGGTGGAGTGTGAACCGGGCGATAGTTGGATCTATCTACTCTAATTAAAAAAGTTACAGGTGGTGAGTTAACTAAGTTTTAACTTAGTTAAAGTCCAATCAAAGAAATTTCTTAAAAATAAATAAATACAAAATCATTACTTTTACTAAAATTTCAAATAAATCTAACCAACCTGACCGAACATGCTTCATTGCCAGTTGACAAAAAAAGAAAAATGGTTATTTTATCTAGTGGCCAGAGGAATGGGTTTGGGAGGTGGGTTAATAAACAGAATTATGTTGTGTTGACAGATCTATCAATGTGGACGAATTTATAGCTTTTATTGAAAAAAAGAAAATGATTCCAGTCAGTTCAAAGTCGGTTAGAAAGTATTTTGCGTTGAAGCTTGGAATTAAGAAGAGATTCTAACGAGGTACGATAGTGGAGGCGGTGGTGGAGAAACGTCGACGGGAAAGAGTCAGCTGATTTCAGAAGCAAAATAAATTAATGATATTCTCTTTATATTTTAAGAGACAATGGCGGGTATACGGACTGCGATAGAGAAAGAGTCGAATTGTTAGGCGGGATTGTAATTTGGCGGCCGGCGGTGGTAACAGTGAAAGTTAAGTAAGGAAGGACGAAAATGTGCCACAAGGAGAGACAAAATAAAAATAGCCTAGTTCACTCCTTCTGGGCTAATTCCCATTCAAACCATCATTGAATCACTCCGACGACCACTTCATTTCTCCTTGACTTCATCGTTTGGTCTGCTACACCCTCACATCCCGCGAACTCCACACACACACACACACACACACACACACACACACACCACACACACACACACACACACACACACACACACACACGCACGCACGCACGCACGCACACACACACACACACACACACACACGCACACACACACACACACACACACACACACACACACACACACACACACACACACGCACGCACGCACGCACACACACACACACACACACACACACACACGCGCACGCACACACACACACACACACACACACACACACACACGCACGCACGCACACACACACACACACACACACACACACACACGCACGCACGCACGCACACACACACACACACACACACACACCACACACACACACACACACACACACACACACACACTTCTCATCTACATTATTTCAATTTTCTTTTAGAAACCAGAAAAATTCCTGTCACCTCAGCATCGTATTTACTCTTCATTAAAAATAGTATCACTTGTTTATTTTCTAATTGCAGGTTTTCTTTTCTTTTTTCTTTTTTAAACTTTTCATAGCGGAAACTACAAAGAGAATTTCATTCCGTATATCCATTACCCTCTCTTTCATTTCTGGGACATTTTAATAGTGTTGCGCTAACAAAAGTTGCGTTAGGTCGTGACGCTTTTGACGTGCTAGTATCATCTAAATAGAGTCAAAATACAGAACCCAAAGCAGAAGATCGGTTATTTTTCCGCCCATCATAAGATACAAACATCAAAAGGCAAACAATTTATAATTGAATTAAAAAATAAAAAATAAAAAACGCTTAGTATCTAGTCATGGGCAGACTGCGACCAATGGTACAAATGTGACCTGATTATTTTTCTGAACGACACGCATAATTTCATGAGGAAAATAACGTTTAACATTTTGTTATTTTAATTTTACTCACTTGTTCACTCACATACTCTCTAATACATAACCACATATAAAAACAATGATTAAGTTCAATGTTTCTTGAATTTTGTAACCTTTTGTTGATGATAACTTTTTCTTCATCATTAAAAAACAATCATAAAGAAATTGAATACAAACGTTCTTTGCATTTTTTTCATTTCACTGCCTCTAAAACAAAACTGCTATCCTTTAGCCACTATGCAGAAATTTTCTTGCCCTCCCGCCATTAGAATGGATGATGCAAGTCTCCTGAAGAGCAACACACAAAACTATCTTGGCCTTACTTTACCAACCGACATGAAGTGGAACGACTACATAGAATCTATAGCTGCATTTACTTATAGGAAGCTTTGGTCTCTATGGGCCAGATTTTTTTTTCTCATCAAAAAACATCTTGCACATTTATAAATCTACCATTCGTCTTGTGCATTGAATACTGTTGCCATATCTGGTCTAGTCCTCTTACTGTGCATCTCGAGATTCTTGATAAAATTCAAAGAAGGATCTGCAATGTAATCGATCCTGACTTGGCATCTCGACTTCAGTCACTTTCTCACCGAGTTAACGTGATCTTGCACATTTATAAATCTACCATTCGTCCGTGCATTGAATACTGTTGCCATATCTGGTCTAGTCCTCTTACTGTGCATCTCGATATTCTTGAAACAATCCGAAGGTTCTGCAATGTAATTGGTCCTGCCCTGGCATCTCGATTTCAGTCACTTTCTCACGGACTTAACGTGATCTTGCACATTTATAAATCTACCATTCGTCTTGTGCATTGAATACTGTTGCCATATCTGGTCTATTCCTCTTACTGTGCATCTCGATATTCTTGACAAAATCCGAAGAAGGATCTGCAATGTAATCGGTCCTGCCCTGGCATCTCGACTTCCGTCATTTTCTCACTGACGTAACGTGGCTTCACTCTGTATTTTCTACAACTGCTCTAATGCGTCGTCTACGTGATTTTACGCGTGTTATTAGATTGGTATCTAGGTTCCATCTTTTTACCCTTAAAATAGTTAAATGTAACTGCCTCTTCTCCTCCTACAGATTCTTTTCTTTCAGTTCCCTTCTGTGGAACCCATTTCATATTACTCTGACCCTAGTGACGGTCCTGCCTTGCTTGGGGTGAAATGATTAAAAATATGTTAGAATTTTTGGTATTTACTAAGCATAAATTATATTAAAATATACATATAAATAGAAGAATTTCACGTTGTATTCGTTAAGTAATTTCTTTCAGTTCTGCTCCCCTTACTATAAATAACTCAAATATCCGGTTGTGAATAAACCACTAAACCTGTCAAAAAACATCATCTTCGTGTTAAAAATTAATTTCTATTATGTTTTAAACTAAAAGCAATAACTGTTTCAATTCATTTTAAATAAACTGTAAATCAATTAATTTTTACTCAAATAACGTTTCAGAAAAAGTATATTTTATATTTAAAAGACATTTTAATGAAGAGAATTACATTGTGCTGGCATTTCTATTAATATGGACAAATTTATCGATTTTACTGATCATGAGAAAAAAAACCGAATCAATTTAAACTCGGTCTAAAATACATCAAATTATTTTGATTATTGATAATATAAAATTTGATCTGTGAGCTTCAAGATATATTTTTCACTTTTAAAATGCATTTTAAACTTAGGTATGACTTTTATTGTCGGGCGTGTTCCTGCATTTTAGACATTTTTTTTTTCAATATTTACTACTCTTTTACAACATTTCGGCATCTCCCTAACAAAGTTAATACAAATGGTTCTTGTTTCAGGCGCTTCTAAAACCTTGTAGAAATCAACAACAAAGCCCTACATCAAGATCTATATTTGACTCATATATCTATCGACAATGAGTCAGTTTTAAGTTTGCTTTGTTGATAAAATGGCATGATCTGTGTGTGGGCAGAGATTGCAGGGTGATTCTAACCATAAGTACAAAATGAAGTTTTTTATCAACCACTAAGGATTTCATCAGAGAAAACTCTATGCAACGCCGCTAACGAAAAAACGTGGTTATTTTGTAGTAGTCAAGTACTGTGTGGAGTCAGCCAGTAGCATTAATGGCAACATTTATATCATCCAGAACAATAGTGTGGTGGTGGTGGTGGCGGTGGTGGTGGAGGTAGTCGTCATCGTCGTAGAGGTGATTGTGGTGGCGGTGGTGGTGGAAGAAGGAATGATGCAGTTTGTAGTGAAAACTTGATAACAACTTGTCCCATTGAGAGTGATTGAGTTTACTGGTGGCGTGTACGTAGCGTCGGGACTTAAAACTGGATCATGCTTCACACTTATATTCGGATATAACGAGTAATAAAGTAAGTTTACAAAGTTCTTTAACATATATATATATATATATATATATATATGTACCAACTTTCTAAAATCTCTTTCGATATGCACACACATACATATATGTAGAAACGTATATATCTTTATGTGTATGCACACACATACATATATGTAGAAACGTATACATCTTTATATATATATGTGTGTGTGTGTGTGTGTGTGTGTGTGTGTGTGTGTGTGTGTGTGTGTGTGTGAAAAACAATATTGGAGGAAATGTATGACAAAGTGGAAAAACATTTTGCTTCTTCATTTAGATCTTCAACGGACAAACTTTTCCACTATATATATATATATATATATATAGTGAAAGTTTAGTATAATATATGCATGTATGTGTGTGTACAGGCTGTGATGGATGAATTGTCTAAATGACGAAAAAAATTAAAATTACAATGACATCTCATTTTAAGAGATATATTTACCAAAATTACACAAGAATATCTTGAAATACTAATTTATTCAATGTAATCGCCATCGGCTTTAACTGCATCCTTAAGACTACTTCGTAATCGCCTGCATCTCTTCC
>JBBBDQ010001127.1:10017500-10237500 GCA_037127315.1 Ascarosepion bandense | reverse complement strand
CTCATAATTTAATATATATAGTTATCTGCAGACAGTCTTGTTTCGTAGCTTATCAGTACTGTTTGACATTCGATTGCTTTCAGCCAAGATTGAAACCCGACTGATTCAACGTCAATCGGAGATTCTACCATTAAACTATCGGCGCACGGTGCATGAAGAAAGACTTTATTGTGTTATATACACAATGTAAACACACTTCATATATATTGATTACTTGTTATTTTTAGGGGATATTCGTATTTGAGTAGATGGCCTTTTTTTAAACATTGCTTATTTCGTCTACCTGCCTGCGCTCGTGAGAAAACTGAATAAAGAATATATGCCCTCCGACAGGATTCGAACTACTGTCTGATCTGGTGTGGTTTGGTCGCTGGATGATGGAGAGCTTCAGGTTCAAACAATATTCTATTTGCCTATAATCTCTTAAATTTATACTTTTATTTGCTTGACTTTGAACCTAAGAAGTCTTATATAGTGTTCATAAAAGCAATCGGAGCCTAACCGTACTGATGAGCTGTGATACAGCGAAACAGATCTGTCTGCGGATGACTATTTACGCTCTCACACCCTTCTCTGGAAGAATAGTAGACTGAGAATAACAGTAGCTACCCCGGCATGTACGCATCGCTCATTCAGTAATGAATTAGAGCACTCTAGCTATTGGGCGTGTATAGTGATAATATACATGCTAAAAAAAGGTCTGCCTTCTTCTACCGAGCGCCAATAGCCCAGAGGTAGAATCGCCGACTGACGCCACTTCGGTCGGGTTTCAATCCTGGGTTAAAAGCAATCGGAGTTTAACTGTACTGATGAGCTGTGATACAGCGAAACAGAACTGTCTGCAGATGACTATATATATATATATATATATATATATATATATATATATATATATATATTCGCAGAAAAATCTGCAACATTGTTGCTTATTTCGACTTCAGTCCATTTCTTATCATCGTAACGTAGCTTACCCATGTTGTTCTTTTTCGATAGAGATTTTCATGGTAATTGTTTTGATGTGCTTTCCTCTTTGCTATACCGTTTTCACACCGTGCTCGATTGGCAATTAGTTCCCCTAATTACACCGTTGAAATGTTCTGGTTGTAATTGTAAGTTCTATTTTAATAATGTTTTCTGTTGCATTTGTGGAAGTCGCTTCCGTTTTCCCGCTTTCTTTTAAACTACGATCTTTAAAACTCTAAATGCAATATCTATCGCCATTCTCCGTCGCCATGGGACCAATTCTTTTACAGTCCCCTCTGCTTCTTTTACTTTCAGTAAGCCATTGCATCTTTCTCTCTTATATCGCCTTACTTGCGATGAAATAATTAATAAGTTGATTAGTTAGGAAGTTAGACCATGGTAGCAGGTGTCATCTTCGAAAAATAGATGCAAAATCAATGTGCTTGTTTTCTCGATTCTAAAGAGAGCGGGAAAAATCCTTAGCAGATAACGGATATTCATGCAATATTGATGGCTTGTTTCTCTGGTGGGCTCTTCTCTTCTTCTGCCACAAGGTCATCACTTTTGACCTGGCTCGGAAATTCTGGCGAGAACCTTAATTTCTGCTAACATAATCTGTGCTAATTCTTTTTGGTTGGTTAAAATTATTTTGATTGGCGTTCCTTTCTTTTTCATTTTTCTCTCTCTCTCTCTCTCTCTCTCTCTCTCTCTCTCTCTCTCTCTCTCTAAATATATATATATATATATATATATATAGCATGTTATGCGTGGTGAATGTCTTTTTTTAGGTGGACAGACAGTTGTGTACCAAACATTTGCATCCCGGACGATTGCACACCAGACAATTGCACACCAGACAATTGCATACCAAAACATTTGCGTCTCTAGATAATACGTCCCTGGCTAATTGCGTACCACTGGGTATGCAATTAGCCAGGAACGCGTTTTTAAGTAACTAAATTTCATGCTTAAGGTTTGCTAATCGCAAAACATCTTCTAATTATTCTAAAAAAAAGCAAAACGATAGTAAACATAAGAACTCTGTTATCAAAAATAAAACTGCAACTAATAGAATCATGGCGCTATTAAATAAATATACTCCCGCAAACAAGATAAATTTCTTAAAAGGTATAGCTCACAATATTCGTATATTTTGATTAATTTGTAAAACTATAATAATTTTTTAATTTATTTTAAACACTTAATCTATCATTGCATTTAAAACAAATATAAAATTGTAATGATTTTATTTTATTCCTTTTTTTACTTTACAATTACTGACTTTGCTTTTTTACAAATTTATAGTAATTGCCTTTAAAGGATTAAAAAAAATTATCTGAGGCACGCAATTATTCAGGAAAGGCAAATGTCCTGGTACTCAATTTTCTGGTACGCAATTGTCCTAGTACCCTTATTTTTATAGATTTATAGTCATAAATAAGTAGACCCTGGGTTCGTTTTTCGGTCAGGTTCAGTCTTTTCTCCCCCTATTTTTTTTTTTTTTTTTTTTACCAATGCCTTCTCGTTAGTTGAGAGAGAAGTATAGAGAAAAAGGTAGACAGAGAGAGAGAGAGAGAGGAGAGAGAAAAAGAGATAACGGTTCTAAAGAAAATCAAATGTTTATTTTAATTCTAATTCATTTTTTATATATTTTATTTTCGGATTTTGTTTTTGAGTCGTGGTGCAGGGGATATCGACTTAGAACGAGAAATCGGAAAGCCGAGTTCGAAATTTAGTTGAATTCGTTGCATTCACTTACGCGCAAATGCCCTAGGGAAAGGCATTAATCGTCACTTCCCTCCGGCTATGGGTCAAATAACAAGACTGATTGGGTTCTCTAGCCTTGGTTGTGGTCGATAACCATTCTACCGTAGAAAGTAATGGCAACCTACGGCGGGAAAATGTTCTGTCCAGTTAGTCAAGTCTTTTTCGTGACATGATCGCCCAAGCGTGTATCAAGTATGGCACTTAATTGACTGATTGACTCGCTTAGGAAATAGATGTCTTGCAGAGGATGGAAGGTGCGATATTGAGATCCAAAGATGCATTGGCATGACCAAGGACGCATTTCAAAAGCTAACAAGAAGTACTGACAGACAGGAAAATCTCAATGGAAATAAAGAAAAGAGTGCTGGGCTGCTATGTTATATTTGTCATTCTGTGAGGCAGCGAATGCTAGACGACCTCCTCAAGGATGAAGGAGAGGCTGTAGGCAGCAGAAATGTGGTTTTACAGAAGGATGCTGAGGATACGATGGACTGAGAACGTGACCAACGACCAGGTGTTGGAGAGGATGAAAACGAGAAGAAAACTCATACTTAACATAAGGAAGAGACAGCTGTGGTTTCTGGGACATGTAATAAGGAAAGAGGGGTTGGAGAATTTAATACTCAAGGACAGATAGAGAAAAACAGATACAGGAGAAAGCACCTACTTGACAGGCCTGAGCAAATGGATGGCAAAGCGGGGTTTGGGAGAGATACCAAGAGGGAGAATTTTGTGAGCGACAAGAGACAGAGCCAAGTGGAAGTCCATGATCGCCTACGTCCTGAAGTAACACGGCTCATGAAGAAGACAAAACTTCTGAAAGAAATTAGGTTTCTTTGTTCGTAGAATGGATATTTGGCTACTTAAAGAAAAAAACGCATGACTTTTTGACCGACCCTTGTATATGACGCGTCAGTCATAATGAAAAGCTTGGAAATAACCGCTCGTGTTCGCCATATTAATGAGTCAGCTTCTTGAAGAAAAGTAATAAACAAAAATATTTCAAGTATAAAAATTCTAATTACTGTTGGATTTCCTTTAAAATCAAATCATCACCAGAACATTGTAAGGTCATTGTAAGGTCATTTAAGAAAATATGACCTAAATATTAAATCAGTCGAACTGTTCGGTATTCTACTCAAGTTGCGTTGAAATATTTCCTATAGACAAGATGGCTAATAGGTGAAAATGTCTTGTCCACTCCTAAGAGAACAATAATGTCGAAAAGTGATAGAAGTACTTTTAATAAAATGTTAAGACTGATAAGTAGACTGTTGATTCTGTTCGTTAAACATTTGACAAAACAAACACTTGTCTTTAACAACAGAAGGTGACCACTTACATATATGTGTGTCTGTTTGGAAAGAGAAAGAGAGAGAGAGAGAGACGGAGAGATACTAAAATCTTTACGTCAAGTCACACTCCTCAAAATTTTAATAAATGACCAAGCCTATTTCTATGGGCTTCTGGGTCGAGTCGAGGACTTTTCATCACCCTTATATATATATATATATATATATGTGTGTGTGTGTGTGTGTGTGTGTGTGTGTGTGTGTGTGTGTGTTAGATTAAGATATTTCCTACATTGTTTTTTATTCATTATATATATATATATATATATATATATATATATATATATATATATATATTTAATCATTTCACCCCGAGCAAAGCAGAAATGCCACTGATGAGCGGGGGGCTACATAACTGTAAAAAGATTAATTAGAAAAGAGTGAGGAGTACAAACTAGTTAGAAAGGAGCAATAGAAAACTGAGAATGCAGGTGCGATGACAGATACATAGGTGGAGAGAAAGAGAAGGATATACTGGGGTGGGGAGAGAGCTAGAGTCCAGTGGTTAATAGATGAGTATTGACATTGCATTTAAATTTCTGGAGGTTGTAGCCGTCAAGAAAGAAAGAATATGGGAGCGAGTTCCACAGGCGGGAAGTGCGAGAGAAGAAGCTGCAGGAGTAGAATTGTCGTCTGTATTTGGCTAACCTGACTGTGAATGGGTGGGACCCAGTTGCCAGTCTGGTTGCACGAGTAAACACCTGTTGAGGAGGCACCAGTGACTTAAGTTCGTCCGAGCAGAAGTCATGAAAGTATTTATAGAACAGACAAAGGGAGGACGCATTTCGACGGTGGGGAAGTGGCTGCAGTCGAGCCGCCAGATCAGTACCTATCACATTACAGACTCTCCTTTGGAGCCTGTCGAGAACACTGAGGAGAACGGTAGGGGCACCTGACCATAAATGGCAGCAGTACTCCATGCACGGACGGATGGTTGACTTGTATATATGCAGGATGGATTCAGGCGGAAAAAACATCCTGGATCAACATAGTGACCCAACCTTCTTAGCAATAGATTTAGCTATGGATTCAACATAGTGGTTCCATTTGAGGTCTGAGGAGAGAGTAAGGCCGAGGAGGCGTAGTGTGTTGCTCTCAGGGAGACTCGCTTGGACAATGCTTATGGGAGGCAGGAGAGGTTGCCTGTGATGGTTGACAGACAACAGCTTGGTCTTAGACGCATTGAAGTTGACAAGCTACTTCTTGTCCCAATTCACCACAGAGTGTAGATCCCGTTCAAGGTCAGCAGCGAGATTATGTCTGTCCGCCACGAGAGGTTTCTTACTGGTGCGGGAGTATATTGTAGTGTCATCTGCGTAGATGTCTACTTGGGACTTGATCTCATCTGGGAGGTCGTTGATGAATATATATATAGTAATTGGAAAGTAACTCCTCATTTTAAAATACTTGTACTTTATTTATTTACAAGAAACGCACATGAGGAGAGAGCGTTTAGCATGATTTATTATTTAAAATTCGATATGGGTATCAGATTTCGCTACCAGATTCTGAAGTGACTCGTGTCGTGTAATGGAAGACATTACTCCTTGCACTCGCCTTCAAGGTCTTCCAAAATATTAGTACGGTATGGTAGACCTACTCCTTTAATCAGCCCCAAAGAAAAAGTCACATTTAAGTTAGGACTCCTAGCTGGCCACTTCTATATAAAATAAGGAGTAACTTTTCAATCATTCTTCTGTCTGAGACCAAATCAGTCGAGTTCCGATCCTGTCCAGAAGCAAATGGATGTCTAGTCACACTGATGAGCTGTGATACAACGAAACAGGCTTGTATGTGGATAACGAATATATATATATATATATATATATATATATATATATATTATGAACTCTCCCGTCGATTTCGACGTATGAGCGTCTAACACAGTTATACTACCACATAAAGAATTATTTAAAGTGGTGAAGGCTTGTGTAGCGCCATCCACACTTTTTGGAACTGCTGATAACAAACAATCGGTGCAGAAGTCTGCCACAGATCGCATGAACAATAGACCTCAGTTATTCAACCCATAACTGGAGGGAAGGGACGGATTAATACCTTTCCCAAGGTACCAGTGCGTAAGTGAATGCAAAGTGTTCGACTGGAATTGGAATTCGGCTCACCGATTTCCCCCTCCGAGCCGACATCCACTGCACCACAACGCACATCCGTCATATATATATATATATATCCGAGTGAGCACAGAACGAAGAAAGAATTTTTTTTCACCGTCCAAAACATTAATTTAAAACAGTGCTCGGTGTATGACGTATAGAGCTGTGAATATTTATTATAAATTATGTTTTAGAACATGTACAAACCGATCCTCTAAATTCAAAATTAAGATTAAATATTCAAATTTAGATAAATTATAAAAAACTGATAAAATACAAATTTGCATTTACTTCCTAAAAAATACAAGTTTAGATTTTTTAGAAATAACTTCGCCTAAATACAATAATACTCCACACTTAAATAAACACCCCTATCCCGCTAAAATAAAAATATAAAAAACAAAAATAAAATACAAAAATATTCCGTACTGAAAAAATCAAAATTAAAAAGAAAAAACACCCCACCCCTATCACGTCAATCTAAGGAACCACGAGGAAGACAGCCTCGCCACTAAATGAAAGAGAATACATAAAATCTGTCTGGTAACAACAGACACCAATTAATCAAACACTAGTTAACCACGTCCTAAAAATTCTTAAGGTCAACAAAAAAGATGAGTTCCCCAAGTACAAAAAACACACGCAAACACGCAAAACTGACCAAGTAATCAAACCCCTCCACACACCACTTTCTTCGAAATTCTAACCAAAAGATATACCCGACCGATAAAAACGTACATTCCAACAGATAATGCCATTAATCAACAATTTAGCACTTACACACCAAGTTCTTCAAAAGTCTAACGGTCAACACGGAAGACACATTCCCTTCATTATCAATAACCCCAACCAACCCCACAACAGCAATGAACCAAATATAGACAGCGGATAATTCCAGTTCTTGCCTATTCCTCTTGATGAAACGTTGGACTTCCAACGTTGAAACAAACATATGATTGTAGAGGACATATATAGAAAAAATTATGTACATGTTCTAAGACATAATATATATATATATATATATATATATATAATCGTGTCACCCCAAGCAAGGCATTCCACTGCGACTATAGCGCAGGGTTTTACATGGAGGGATTTGGGCGGATGGTGGATTTATATAATTGCAGGATAGATTCAGGCGGAAAGAATTTCCGGGTCCTGCACAGAGAGCCGACTTTCATAGCTGCGGATTTAGCAATGGATTCGACGTAGTCATTCCACTTGAGATCCGCTGAGAGTGTCAGGCCAAGCAGGCCTGGGAGGCAAGCCTGTTCCATGCTAATGGGAGGGAGGTGCGGTTGTCTGTGGTGGTTAATTGACAGCAGCTTCGTTTTGGAAGAATTGAATTTAACGAGCCATTTCTTACCCCAATCCACCACGGATTGGAGGTCCTTCTCAAGCTCGGCAGCGAGGGTCGCCTTGTCACCTACACCAGATTTATATATATATATATATATATATATATATATATATATATATTGATGCATGTTTCATTAAATAATATAGACAAGTTTTGTCCATTTATTTTATGTAAATCTTTTCATATCGTCTGATAAGCTTAATAGCATTATCGTTGAAAGAGGAAAGAAAATCACAATATTGGTCATGTGGTCAGGTGAGACGCCACAAGCTGAAGTGCAATTTTCGCTTCCAGCATGCACGCACGTGTTCGCCAATCCTCCACACAAACAAAATAGACGACTACTACTATCGCGAACTGCCCGTTACAACCAACACAATTGTCATCTTTGATAATGGCCGATGTAATCCGAAAGCTCAGAAAGGATTAAATAAAAGCATGTATCAATATTGTGATTTTCTTTCCTCTTTCAACGATAATGCTATTAAGCTTATCAGACGATACGAAAAAAATTACATAAAATAAATCGACAAAACTTGTCTAGATTATTTAATGAAACATGCATCAATGAAAAAATGCTGCTTAAATACATACACACGCGCACACACACACACACACACACACACACACACACACATATATATATATATATATATATATATATATATAAGTACCTCCAAAGAAATAAATGCCATACCTAAAGTTTAAAATAAATTTTTAAAATTGAAAAATCCTTCTTAAAGCTATTGTTTTAGTTTGAATTTTCAGCTAATAGATTAAGTTTTATAGCTAAACTTATGTATAAATGGAACTTTGTGTGTGTGTGTGTGTGTGTGTGTGTGTGTGCTTGTTACCGAAACGGCTGAACCGATTTTCTTGAAAATTTAGGCAGTTGTATTTAAGCGTCTGTGAGTGTTCTTAGCTAGGTTTTGTGTCGAGGTACCCCCGATGAATATAGAAAATCGATAATCGAAAAAATCGGGTTATAGAAGGAGTGGTCCGATTTTAATCAAATTTGATACACTCATAGACAAAGACATAAGAAATGATATTCAGAAGTTTCAAGGTTGCAGTTCTTACAATAGTGCAGAAAATTGATAATATATATATATAAAAGGCAAGATGTTTGTGTGTGTGTCTGTTTATCTGTCTGTATGTCCTGTATACAGATCCACAATTTTTATCCGATTCTCACCAAACTTCACACAAATATTTTTAGGCTGAGTCTGAGCTCCAGGATCATGGATTAGTTTTAAAGCTTTCATTAAACCCGAGCAAAGCCGCGCTATACTGCTAGTTTACCATAAGCAAAATAATTTGCTGTATTTTAAATCTAAATTAAATTGACTGGAGTGTTTTATTTTATTAATCGCTAAAAATCGCTGATTTTAGAAATGTTTGGCTGTCTTTCAGCACAAAGTAATTCTTCATATTTAAAAATATTTTTTTTTTAAAGATATACTTTTCTGAAATTTTATTTGAGGAATATTAGGTAATTTAAATTTTACATAATTTAATTTGAAAAAAAAATGTTTCTTTTAGTTTAAAATATCGTAGAAATTTTTTAACACAAACGTAGGCCTTTTGATTAAGTGTTAACACCGCAATCGATATATTCACAGCGAAACATTTTCTTTACGGGGAATCTATTTGTAAAAATTACTTGAGAAACATAATGTGAGCGCCTTTTTTATATTACTTTAAAATTACTTTATATTACTTTACTATATTTATATTACTTTAAAATTTACTTTATATTACTTTACTATATTTAAAGATAACTGGGTAGATCTTTAAATTTAGGAAAATATTCTACATAATTTAATGTTTTATTGAATTTTAGGTACTTTGGCATTTTGGGTTGTATCTTTTGCAGATGGTGAACCCAAGATACAACCCAAAATGCCAAATACAGGTGGGGGATAACAGAACCAAACAAGTACAAGAATTTAAGTACCTAGGAAGTGTTCTAACAGGAGATGGGAAGTGCGACACGGAGATCCGAAGGCGAATTGGCATGGCAAAGGACGCGTTCCAGAAGATGAGCAAAATACTAACACACAGGAAGATCTCAATAGAAACGAAGAAAAGAGTGCTAGACTGCTACGTGATGTCAGTTCTTCAATACGGCTGTGAATGCTGGACAATATCGAAAATGAGGACAAAACTGGAAGCGGCCGAAATGTGGTTCTACAGAAGGATGCTACGGATATCGTGGACTGAGCATACAAGCAACGACGAAGTGTTAGAAAGAATGGCAACAAAAAGGAAATTAATGCTGAGCATCAGGAAGAGACAACTGAAGTTCCTGGGACATGCAATGAGGAAGGAGAGCCTGGAGAACCTGATACTGACTGGACAGATAAAAGGAAGGGGAGACAGAAGAAGGCAGCGGATAACATATTTGCAGGGCCTGATCGGGTGGATGACGGAACGGGGGTTGCCAGGAGCAACAGGAGCAAACATACTAAGAGCCACAAGGGATAGGGAGACGTTATTTATAATAATGTCACGTATGGACGTTCGTTTAAAAAAATGCCACGTTTATACACAAAATTAAATTAAAAATTTATTTTAATGATGGTGGCCGCTAAATTGTTGTAAGCTTTTCCATTTATGATCAGTGAATATAATTTTATTATTAAAAAATTTATTATTAAAAATTGAAATGCATTTCAACTTATCACCCGATGAGAAGTATGTAGCAGCTTCGAAAAGCAAAAATGTTTGTGTAGTGATACTATGAATTTATAAACCATTGTAACAACCATTACAATATATATATATATATATATATATATATATATATATATATATATATATATTGAAGATCTGTAAGTTTTCTTCAAAACTTCTTTGATATCAAGCAGAAAAAGAGTAGGACCAAGGGCAGTGCCTTGTAGGGTGGGGCACCAGCATTGATCTCATATACCCCAGAGAATTACCTATTAACAACAACCTTTAAAGACCTACCTGGCAGGAAAGACTTGATAACTGAAATGACTCTTCCTAAAAGTGTTTTAATATAAATGTAATTTAACTAAATTAAATCATTTTTAATAACGCTAACAATCGAAACTGAATATTTAATTATGTAATTATATCAAACTCAAAGCAATTATACTTATCTGAACGGACACTTAAAAAGAATTTGACAGAAAAGCTGTGTCTAAAGTGGAAGTCAGACGCCTACACAAGGCAGCGGTAGTAGTGAGGACATATGTACATAAGTTTATGAACGGCATGAGTAGTTTAAACATTAGTATTCCGAGAATGAAACCCAGTTTCGAACCTGACCATGTAAGCTGTTTTGAACTCTGTCGAAGCCAGATAATAAGGATTGGTCCAGATGTTGCAACAATTCTATATTCTTAGTCTGATCTGATTCTTGTAACAGATAAAGCATGGCAGCTTCGTTTAGATATTTTCTTGGGCGATTCAAGTAACCAACTATTCTTCCAGCGTCTTTTACGAATGGCACAAATATACGCGTTCCATTTGAGGTTGGTAGTAAGCTTTAGAACCTAGTAGCCTTTCGACGCAAGGAACCAATTTGAGGTTACGGCTACTCATCAAAACTGATGCAGATTTAATGTCTGATCAGTAAAAAGATTCCTGGTAAAAATAGGTTATCCTTTCATGATGGTTTCCGAGTAGAAAAAATTAACCTATAATGCTAACATTAATGGCGGTAATTTTATTCCTATTAATTCAAAGAAATGTAAACATTTTAATTGTGAAATTGATAATAATTAATTACATAATTACTTATAAAATTCTTATTAACTGCATACTAGAAAAACTTCTAATTAAATCTAAAAATTATAATTATGCGATTCACGCTGTTTACGGTATCGTAAAATTGATATTAATTATGTAGCTTATCCATGCTATGAAAATGGCGGCATATTTTACTAAATTCTTCTTCTTCTTCTTCTTCTTCTTCTTCTTCTTCTTCTTCTTCTTCTTTTTCTATGCGCTGCGTCTCTACAGGACATTGGCGATTATGGGTCTCCAAAATCTATTGTCCTTTGTAGCGCTTAGTAAATTTTTACTCTTTTCAATATCTCTCTTAACACCTATTCTCTCATCCATTTACTGAAACTCTTTAGGTAGGTTATGCATTGTTTTCTTCTTACCCTCTTTCCTTCAATCTTTCCTCTGAGTACCAAATTTATATTCATTGCCATATAAAGTCAGTCAGTTAAGTGTCATACGTGATACACGCTTGGGCGATCTTGTCTCGAAAGAGACATGACTGAGTGGGCAGAATATTTTCGCGCAGTCGGTTGCCATTACTTTCTGCAGTAGACTGGTTACAGCCGCCATTACTTTCTGCAGTAGACAAATATTTAAACTTCCGTACCTGATTGATTTTAGTATCTCCCACCTGTATTTGGCATTTTGGGTTGCTCTTTTTGCTGATGACCATGCATTCGGTTTTCATGCAGTTTATTTGTAGTCCTTTTTTGTCACTCTCTTCAGCTATCTTCTGTAGGAGGTATTGGTGCGACTACATATGCACAAGAAACGACAGATGCTAAGAATTTATTTATTTTTTTAAATCTACCAGACGGGATATGAATTCCTTCTGTCTTTTCTACAAATATTTTCATGGCAACTTTTCTGATAAGCTATTTTTTCCTGGTGTCCCAAGTACATGAATCTAAGTACATGAATCCAAGTACAGGAATCCAAGTACATGAATTCAAGTACATGAATCCAAGTACTTGAATCCAAGTACATGAATCCAAGTACATGAATCCAAGCGTGTTACTATATTAGCAACCATGTCTCAGTGTTTTAATGTCGAACTATCTAGATAAAAACGTCTGTTCTACTCCAACAGTTTTTTCCGCACTTCCCACCGATGAAAATCCCTTCCTATTTCTTGCTTCCCTGATAACTACAATCGTCAAAAATTTAAATACAACATCAATCGCCGTCTTTTGTTTTATTGAACCCTGTTCTTTCTTTTTTTCTTTTTTCTTTTTTTTTGTCCTTTCCTCGTGGGTCCCTTCTCTACCTTCTATTGACATTATCGCCTTGATTTGGATAAAACGGTTTAAAAAATACTATTTATTTCAAGGCCTATAACAGAAATATCGAAAACTTTCTCAAGGAATTCGTCGAATAAAATTCGGAATCACTCTTTTATAATTGAATACATATATGCCCTGAGAGCTGGTGTACGTTCATAGAAAGCAGGCAATGACAGTTTAATGACTAAAAGACGATCTAAGGATGCTATATTATATTAAATATATTATGCATTAACAAAATATTTAAAAATTGCTTTTCGTGTTTGTATTTATTCTGTGGGTGTGCTTTGTGGTGCAGTGGATATCGGCTCGGAAAGGGGAATCGGAGAGCCGAGTTCGAATTCCAGTTGAATTCCTTGCATTCACTTCTTACTCGCAGATACCCTTGGTTAAGGTATTAATCCGTTTCTTCCTTCTAGCTATGGGTTTAATAACAGAACAGATTGGGTTCTATAGCGTTGGTTTTCAACCGGTCTAGCGCAGAAAATAATGGCAAAATACTGAGGGAAAATCTTCTGTCCAGTCAGTCATGTCTCTTTCGAGATATCATTCACGCGTGAACTTAACTGACTGAATCATTCAATGCTGACATGGCACGAAGAAGAAGAAGAAGAAGAAGAAGAAGAAGAAGAAGAAGAAGTGCCTCAACTGCATGAATTTACTCGAGCTACTAGACTAGCGATTAGGTCCCACCTTTTACAGTGAAACCAATAAAATCTAACCGCAACTTTTACTCTAGCAGAATCTATGCTTGCACTTCCCGCCTGTGGAATTTCCTTCCGTATACTATAATCTCCAAATGCAAAGTCAATACCATAGACTGAAAAAGTGAGCAACGACAAAGTTTTAGGGAAAATGGAAAAAAATAATACTTTTACTTATCATCAGAAAGAGATAAAATTGATTTTTTAGGGTACACAATGAGAAAAGCAGGCTTTTAAAGTAACACGACATATTGAAGGCAATAGGAATAGAGGAAAACCGAGGCTTGTGTAAATGGTTGGCAGAACAGGAATTAGGAGAGATAGCAACAAAAAAACACTTTAATAAGAGCTACAAAAGATAAGTAATATTTGCAAAGATTTTTTGAAAAATTCTTCTTCTTTCCCTTTTTCTTTTTAAGCGATCACTACTCTCCACTATTTCTTAAACACACACATAAATGCTGAGTCATCACCGCACTGGCTGCATACATTGATTTAGAGTTGCTATCTGAATGTATTCATTAAGCATGGTTCAATATTACCCAAGGTCCAACAGGCAAAAAAAAAATAAACAAAGACTCTGTCTTTACAACTTTTACTCTCTCAGCTCTCTTTTACTCTCCCAGTTTCTTTTCTTGCACTTCCAGCCTGTGAAATTCCCTTCCGTATACCTGCTTCCCTGAAATATACAATCTCCAAAGGCAAAGTCAATTGGCATCTCTTATCTTCTTACATTCTTTCCATGACAACCCTTGTATCATGTTCTTCTTCCTTTCAACTCCGCTCTTATACAGCTCTATTTACACCTGTATTCTCATCCTTTTCTTACTCATTCTCTGACTCCCCTGTAACTTGTTTCTTGTTTCGCATCACTCACCTCTTCTGCAACCCCCTGCGAACCACGGCCTAAGACGACTTTGAAACCCTCTGTAACTTTTCTGAACGGTCTCCTTGTTTGAATTGGTAAATACTGCCTAAATCTTTACCTTCATTTCCTCTTAGGGGTTACAAAGACTTTTGTTGGTCTCTAGCTCAATTGCGCCTCACCCGTAATAATAAAGAGGCTGCAGTCTTTGGATTTAGGTGGCCAGATGTAAAAGGTGATGTGGTCGCAGAAATTGTCTGACAATTAGATTTCTGTTGGCAGTCACCCTCTTGAACCAGGGCAGCACTATCTCTAAAAGCACTTCATGTAGTCCTCCGTTGAGTCTGTGGGAAGATGAATGGAGGCATTAAACCGCCATCATTAGTGATCACACCAGACACCTTCGTAATCACCATTAGACTCATCCAACTCTTTCTGGATTCACTGCGACGCCCTCAGATTGACACCCAAACCCTCTGAAAATGTTCGTACTGGAGCTTTCGGTGCGAATTCCAAGCAGTACAGCATACTGTTTTAAAGTTAATGGCGAAGGGAATTGTGTCATGGTGCTATTTTACAACTTACCCATTGCATCCTGTCCACCGCGTTTCTTTTTGACAAAATATTTACGGATGGTTTATTGTTAAGGAAAAAAAAATAGATTAAGACTGAGTTTGTTTGGTTCTTTGTAAAATGGAATTCATGCCGAAATTTCGAATGATCAGAGGGCTGGCCAGGATAGAATGTTTGTTTAGTTTAGAGCTTCAAAGAAACGCAGGCCGGGGTTTTGTGGGTAAAATAATGAGGTGCGTGAGGTTATTTACTCAGCTTAGCTTTGTACAATCTTCTTTTTAGGTGCCGTACGTCATCAGGACGTATGAGATCGTGACTCTCCACATTTTCCTAGCCTTTGTAAATAATGTTTGTTCCCTTAGTATCTCTCTCAGTTCCTGTTCTGCCAACCATTTACGTTTGGCAGGCTACGCGATACTTTCTTCTATTTCCATCCCTTGAATATGTCATATAAAAACAATTTTCGATGCTATTATTGATAGAATTTTCTGTTTCATTTTTTCTTTTAGTCGGTTGCGCATAAAAATTATTTTCCTCGAAAAGTGAGGAGCCATAACCGGTTAACTCTCTTTTTTCTTTTTCTTTTTTAATTTCTTCTTTCGTATTAAACTCCGGGAATATTTCCTCTACTTACCTTTGTTTTAATTATGCCCTTCCTGTTTTTTAAAAGTATTTTTTGTGTGTTTGTTTGAAACATGGATACATAGTGTTGAAAGAGGTCATATCGGCAATTATTACTAGTCTATAGCCTAAAGCCATCGCATAAAATTCAACTCAGTTGTCGATACTATTATCAATATTATTAATACGACCAATCTTCTCTTTCAGTTTTTTTTTTTTTATTTGATTGTGCACAAATAAAAGTTATTTACTTCGATTGAATTTTGATGAGTGAGGAACGATATGAGTTTCTTTTTGTTTGTTTTTTTGTTTGTTTTTTTTTGTTTGTTTGTTGGTTTTTGTTTGTTTTTTCTTTCTTTCTTTCTTTTTTTCTTTTTTTTTTTAGTTGTTTTTCCATTTTATCCGCTTTATAACTATGTCCATTCGTAGTCGCGGATTGGGCTTAAAAATATTGGTTGTTAGGTGACAAGGTAACCTACTCACAATTAGAATGCTATCATTTCATTTTCATTCTTTTTGTTTTACACTCATGTTCAAGATTCAAAAGCCACTCGTGGTAGAAACACACTAAGTGGGACCAACCCAAGCAAAGAGATAATGTCACTAAGTCACAAGGAGCCACCGGAAGTGAAAGAGAATGAAAAGGCTTTAGAAGGAACCGGAAACCCAGTTCTAAGCAACAACAACAAAAAAAAACAATGGATAAACCGCAACATCTGTTCAAAATAATAGGGAAGGTATAAACCGGATGAAGGGAGAGCCTATCCAATTCTATTGCGAAGAGAAAAAAAATAGCAAATAAAACTTCAGCGTTCGAGCGAAGACGTTACAAGTGTAGAATTGAAGTAGATATTACAAGGAACTGGAAACCCAATCCTAAACAGAAATTGCCTTTATTATTGATTAAAATGTCCTCTGATATTGAACTTGACTAACTGATCGTATGCAGATGACTTTATAAAGTTCTTATTCCTTTTTTTATTGTCTTTTTTATAGCATTTTTATTTGAGGTTGACCCATTAAATTGGCCTTGTATGTGCGTTGTGGTGCAGGGAATATCGGCTCGGAACGAGAAATCAGGGAGCCGAGTTCGAATTCCAGTTGAATTCATTGCATTCACTTACGCGCAAATACCCTTGGGAAAGGTATTAATCCGTCTCTTCCTTCCAGTTATGGGTAAAATAACAGGACAGTTTGGGTTCTATAGCCTTGGCTGGCAACCAATCTACCGCAGAAAGCAATGGCAACCTACTGCGGGATAATCTTCTGCCCAGTCAGTCATGTCTCGAAAGAGACATGATCGCCAAAGCGTGTTTCACGTATGGCACTTAACTGACTGACTGTATAACATAACCGAACTTCCCACAACTTAAGATTATCATTATCAGAAGGTTGGAAGAATAAAAGTGTTTCGTTTGTATGTGTTTAAATAGGAATTTATTTACTGAACAAAATGACATCAATTTTGCAGGAAGTGAAATTATTAAATGAGTAAGTGTTCAAAGAAAAAGTGTAGTACGGAGTTAAATGAATGCAGAGTTCGTAGTTGTAAGTAGCGAAATGTGTTTATGCAGAAAAGATTAACAGGGTAGTAATAAAGCATGTGTTTCTTTCTTTTTATGACCTGTGAGAGAGTGAAAAGGAAGGTAAAGCAATAAAGGAAAATTTTACTTATCAACGTTAGTTTTTAGGAGTCAGCTGAAGTGTCATACTGTTGTTGTTGTTGTTGTTGTTGTTGTTGTTGTTGTTGTCTTCTTCCTCTTCTTTTTGTTGACGATGAGAATGGTGAAGACGAAGAAGAAAAGACATTGGATCGCGAAATTTGGCTTCGTCTTTTTCCTTCAGTACGGGATCAATTCTTTTTCCTATTGGTCAAAATTAGGTTTCACACTTAAAGAGAATAGAGTTACTTTTAATTCCGTATTCATCACACCCCTACTTTTCATCGGGCAAGCTGATACATAGGCCTGTCTACAAGTGAAAGTGTGTTGAAAAAGTATATATATATATATATATATATAATCGACTCACCCCAAGCAAAGCAGTGTTGCCACTAGTTCGCATGGGGGGGTTACATAATAGGAGAATGAAGAGAAAGGAGAGCAGCGTCGGAGAATGGGTAAGAAAAAGACGGGAACACTGGTGTGGAGAGAGCTGCGTGAGAGTAAAGTGTAAAGGAAAAAGAACAAGGTACGGTGTGTCTGGGAACGAACTGGAGTCAAAGAGATAAGAGATGCTGCTGACGTTGCATTTAAACTCTTCGAGATTGTAGCTGTCAGGGAAGCAAGTAGACAAAAGGGAGTTCCATAGGATGGAAATGCAAGAAAAGAAGCTCAGGGAGTAGAAGTTGTGGATACACTTGATTGTTTTCACTGTCAAAGGGTGGGACCTTATTGCTAGTCTAGTAGCTCGAGTAAATTCATGCAGAGGTGGGTACCAGAGAGCTAAGCTCATTGGAGTAGAATCCGTGAAAGTATATGTAGAAGTGACGGAATCGGTGAGAAAGTGACTGGAGTATAGCTGCCATGTTGGGATCGATTAAATTGCAGATTCTCCTTTATATATATATATATATATATATAGTCTAGGGTGCCTAATCAGTAACAGGGATCGAAAAATTTGATACGTGAAGATATATTATGACTGAATAGTGCTTTCTATCCTCACTGAGGGCATCATATTTTGACCTTGTGCCACATCTAAACTGCGCCTAGAAAATCACTATGTTACTGACAGTAAATACCAAATTTAAATACTGATTATGATTGAGGATTTCATATATATATATATATATATATATATATATATAAACTTATTTATAAATGGAACTTTGTCTCTGTGTGTGTGTGGTGTGTGTATGTGTGTGTGTGTGTGTGTCTGTCTGTCTGTCTGTCTGTCTGTGTGTGTCCGTTACCTATAGACTCCGAAACGGCTGAACCGATTTTCTTGAAAATTTACACAGTTGTACTATAAGCGTCTGCGAGTGTTCTTAGCTAGGTTTTGTGTCGAGGTAACCCCGATAAATATTGAAAATAGATAATCTAAAAAATCGGGTTATAGAAGGAGTGGTCCGATTTTAATCAAATTTCATACATTCATAGACAAAGACATAAGAAACGATATTCAGAAGTTTCAAGGTTGCAATTCTTACAATAGTGCAGAAAATCGAGAATATATATATATTAAATGCAAGATGTTTGTGTGTGTGTCTGTTTATCTGCCTGTATGTCTGTATATTTTTCAGTCCTTTTATTTTAGTTTTTGCTTCGGGTTTAGCTCTAAGTAGGTATAATTGTAGTTCTTAGTCTCAGCCATGATACCATTTACTCAGAAGACTTATTTAGCCTTCAAAATTCAGTTTACGACGAAAAAAACTTATTTGATATCGATAGCAGGAAATCAAAATTTGACTTACATCCATTCATTTTTCTTTCAGTTTACGGTTTCGCTTTAACTGGAAACAACTATTGCTTTTTAGTCTTTCGTTCCAACGTCCAAAGAGTCTGAGCTCCAGGACCATGGATTAGTTTTGAAGCTTTCATTATACCCAAGCAACGCCAGGCTATACAACTAGTATATATATATATATATATATATATATATATATATATATAAATTCACCTAATTGTTTGATCAATATAACATTGCATACAGTCTGCTATATTAAGTGCAATCTTTTGTGTTCACTAGTGGATTGTGCAAATCAGTCAATAAATGCTTCAGCATCCTTGTTCATCGAAAAATCCTTTTTCAACAGACAGCAACATGCATGATTCCAAATTATCCTCAACGGATTTCTTAAGCTTGACTTTATGATCTTTAGCTTTCAAAATGGCCTCTCACAATGAATTTGAATAACTAATAGTGTTCAAATGACTTTATCAAGTTCTTGTTCCTTTCTTTTTACTAAAACAGTTGTCTGTATATTTATTGAATCTTTATTTTATGTAGAGGATCCCATTTCTCCAGACACCCACGTGTCATTGGGCAAGCAGACACCCTGACCAGTCCACCACTATCCGTTCTGTTTGATATGATTAAATTTTATACATCTAACAAGATTATTTACATGCGGGATATTGTCGTCATATTTGTTGTTACCACAGTGTACCATCTTCGGGTGTACGTCGATTCAGCTAACCTACAGGGAATGCCGAACTGAACCTTTCGTTTAATCCACGGGTTATAAAAATGCATGTCATATCTTCTCTGATTTACAGTCACCTCCTGAAAACACTCAAAAGCTGCTAAGCACACATACAATTTTGGCTTTGAATTGGATTTCTCCATTCTGTCTCAGAAACGCATTAAAACAGGCTCCGAGTTCCACTTTCTAAATACCGTTGTTTGATTGCTCCGTAAATGGAAGTGTTATGTTCTTGCCTACGTCCGAACAGTTAGCTCGAAAAGTAACACGAAAAATCTCTTTTTTCTTTGCACATATATGTGAAAATATTTATCAGCGAATGAGAACCCTGAAAAACATATCCAGAGACAAAACCTGAGAAATCTAACAAACCTACGCGCTATATAGAATCGCCGAGTAAATTAAAAATGAAAGGGCTTACAGGCTGTTATGCGGCTGGCAGATCAGCAACAACCCTGCCTTACCTTCTCACCCACCGTCACGTTAAGTCCTTACCCTCTTCCTCACACACTCACAAACAACCCGTCAACGTCACGATTACTACTACGGAAGGAAAGAGAAAACATCAAAGAGCTACCGACTACCTACTTCACTTTTCGAGCGACACATATTTGTTCACTTCCCTCTTCTCTAAACCTTCCTTACCCTTCTCACTAAGGACAACCGCTTTAGGGAACACACATATGTTCGAGGTGGTGTAATGGTTAACAAGCTGTCTTGCTAGAACTATTACAATTGAGTAGTGAGTTCGATTCTCACTAGGTGTCCCTTACTTACGGCCTTGTGCCACATCTAAGCTGCTTTAAAAAATCCCCATATCTTCAAGCCGAAACCTTTATTACAATCAGTGTGGTATATCATTCTCATTGCTTGCGTAGTAGTAATACCACGATTGGAAATTCCTAGCACCTGAAGAAGACCAAAGCGTACAACGGCCGAAAGATCGTACAAATGGCAACAAAGATGAGGACAATAGTCCGAATAATGTAAACACTGTAAATACTACCTCATCTCAGAAATATAGACAAATACTATAGTAATTGTGTGTTCAATCACTGGGCCCTAATGTTATTAGACTCAGTGGGTGACCAATAACTTAACAGTAACTTAAATAAAAATTGAAGGAATGTTGGCTCTCTGTATTGGGCCAAAAAGCTTTTTTCTCGTCAGAATCCCTCTTGTACATTTATAAATCTAAATGTAATCGATCCTGACTTGGCATCTCGACTCCAGTCACTTTCTCACCGACTTAACGTGATCTTGCACATTTATAAATCTACCATTCGTCCGTGTATTGAATACTGTTGCCATATCTGGTCTTGTCCTCTTACTGTGCATCTCGAGATTCTTGACAAAATCCGAAGAAGGATCTGCAATGTAATCGATCCTGACTTGGCATCTCGACTTCAGTCACTTTCACACCGACATGACGTGGGTTCCCCCTGTTTTTTCTACAAATATTTTCATAGCAACTACTCTGACGAGTTTTTTACTGGTGTCCCAACGACATGAATTTAAGCGTGATACTAGATTCACATCTAGGTTCCACCCGTTTACCGTCAAAATAATTAAATGTAACTCTCACTTCTACTTTAACGGTTTCTTTTCTCGCACTTTCCGACTGCGAAACTCCTTTCCGTTTATTTGATTCCCTAAAATCTCAAAAAGTTTAAATGCAACGTCAATTACCATCATTTATTTTCTTAAATTCCGTTCATCTTTTATTCTTTCTTCAATACAACCTAAACCTAGTATTTCCTCTTAACCGTCTGAGCACTAGCGGCGGTCCCGCCTTGCTTTGGGTGAAATGAGTAAAAAGTCAAAAATAAATAAAAATATCCCTAGACATGTGTTGTAGAACGAGAACAATCTAACACCGTAGAATAAATGAAAGGTTCAGTTCTGTTGATATTAATCTTGTTTAAGAATTACTACAAAACTATTATGGTGCTCTTCTACGCGGACTGGATTCTTCCTTCTGCTATAAATACTAACCGGAGTGACTTACCGGGACGCAGCTGTGAGGCAGTCAGGAGACAGTCGAGATGCAGCGTAACTATACCGTTCGGACTTACACTTCTATTCTGCTGACTACTAACACTCTTACTTGTATATATGTTCTTGTTATTCTAATACACTGTTTGAACCTACCTTCCTGTTTCCGTGTCTTACATCCTGGCCTTAACAGGCCACAACAACTTGGCGATGAAGATTTGGCCACAACAAAAACACTTTCTCTTCACCTTTTATCAGCTGAAGCACACAAATGACTGCTTGGTCTTTTTTTTTCTAATCAATAAAATAGGCCGCTTCTAGGTTTCATCTGACTCAGTCACGGTCTGTTTTGTCTTGAAGTCAAATAGCAACGTTCGCTTGTTCGAACTTGCTTTTGTGTGTCGACACCAATTCTTAGTTTGTGAACTTTTTTCTGTATTACTAATATTTTGCGGTATTACTATTAATTGGCCTTGTATATATTGTTTGCTAGACATTTTTTTTTTTTGCTATGTTCTTTTTTTTATTGCTTATTACAAACTTTCTCAGTTCTGTTTGTTGAACAGTTCACTTATTTTGCATTTGACTATGGTCACCCACTTCACAAATTCGATATTATCCCGACTGACATACACCTGATAAAGGCCAGAGGAGTCAACTACCGAGACAATGTGATAACAACAAAAATGAAGATAACCGCCCGCATATAAATAGTGTAAATAATGATAACTGCTCAACTCAGAAATCCAGACCCTAACAAGATCTTCATTATTTATTTTATTATTTATTTATTTATTTATTTTGGATGTTTACTTTTTGTTTTAACGCTTTCTCTTTATTTACTCATTAGGAAAAAACAGGTCCCGCCCGATTTGTTGAAGCAACTGCATAAAATCGGTCCCATGTTTCAAATCCTCGCGACTGCAGATCCAACGATCACCAACTGGTCTCGATGGTCTGTTTCTGACCAGTCAGATCTGAGAGAAGCGTGCGCAGGTATCGAGGCAGAGGGCGATGTATATCCCGAAATTGATGATCACGATTTAAATATCGACAACACTGCTACAACAAAAGCCCTCCTCGATTCGAGTACCGCATACGACACTGCTAATCTCTATGGGGACAACCAGAATGTACCACCAACAAATACGGAATTCCCCTCTTCCTTGACACCTTCTCGGATCAGAGGTTCGCGCAAGACTTCACTGGGTGTTATTTCCGAAGTATTTAGTGTTGAAAATGTTTCAGAGAATACTGATAGTGATGTTTGTTTGGGTATGGCCCAATTGAAGGCCACAACAGCTCGTCTGAAACTGGCTACCAGGCGCCCGAGTTATGTCGCTTGGCAGGCCCAGGTCCAACAAAGATCCAAACATCTGCCTTCACAAGAGAATCTTGCTAATGATATTTTGACGGAAGAGAGAAAGAATTGGATTACAAACGCTCTTCAGTGGATCACAGAAGAATTGGTAAGTTTTTTTTTTAACAGATTACAGTAACACAAATAAATTTTTGTATTATTTTTTTCGTTTGTTTAAATATTTGTTTTTTATTTACCCTATTTATATTCGGACTATTGTCCTCATATTTGTTGTTTTTAATCACAGCGTTTCGGCCGTTGTGTTTTCTGACCTTCCTCAGGTGAATATCGATCTGGATAACCTTAAGGAAATTCTGAACTGAACCCTTTATTTAATATACGTGGGAAGACTGTTTTCGTTCAACTGCTCATGTCTAGGGATATCGTCACGTTATAGGGTAGGCCTGAGCGTACTTCTTGCTCGTTCCCACTGTTGTAACAATGGACTGCTCCTACTTATAAATATGGTAATTAACTAATCAACTAATTGATTGACTAATGAGTTAACAAGTTAATTGTTACATTAGAGGAAGTATTTAAATGTTTCCGTTCTATGCATGAGTATTTAATAAAACTGATTTTTGTTTATCTGCCGAGTCTTCTGTTCCTTCAATACTCTCTCTAACTACGGCTTTCCTAATTCTATTTGGAACTAAGACATTACAACTTGTCTGTTTCTTATTTTTCTTTTAAAATAATCGGGATATCGTCTAGTTCTTATTTCCAGTCAATTTGTTGCATTCACTTTCGTGCAAATACTCTTAAGATACTTGTCAATCCATCTCTTCTTGATGGTTAGTCCTTTCTTCTTCCTTTCCTTCAATACCTTGCCGAGGGTTTTTTTTTTTTTTGGTTTTTTTTGTATCTGCTTGTGTCATTTGCATTTCTTACTAGCATGGCTAAGGGTGTATTACATTAACTAAACAGAGAGACATAAAGATTTTGTTGAAAACAAAGAGTATTGAACTGTTACGGGATATCTGTCCTCCTATATGGCAAGGAATGCTAGACTTTCTCCTCAAAGATGAAGAACAAACTTGAAGTAAAATAAAAAATGTGATTCTACAGAAGGATGCTGAGGATAACATGGACGGAAGGTGTGAGCAACTGCAAGGTTTTGGAGAGGATGCAAACGAAGAGGAAACTTATACTTAACATCAGGAAGAGGCAGCTGAAGTTTTTGGAACACGTGATGGGGAAAGAGGGCTGGGAGAATATAATACTCACGAGACGGATAAAGCGAGACAGGATAAAGAAACGCGATACATACTTGGTGGACTTGAGCAAGTGGATGGCGGAACAGGGTTTGGGAGATATACCAAGAGGAAAATTATTAAACGCGATAATGGTAGGGGTAAAAGAAGGTTCATCATCGTTTACGTCCTGAAAGGGCAGGGTACATAAAGAAGAAGAATATTGTTAATATTGTGCTCGTCAATAAATCCTGAGAGAACTTCTAGTTGCTGTAAAAGTTGAATAAATCCAGTGAGAGGCCTCATCTTTGTCTTATTCCTCGTTCTATTTTTTTGGTTTTTAATATTTACGCAATCCATTTTTTAACCGCATGCTAGCGATTTTACTCCCAGTATAAGTTCAGGATTATTCTAACTCCAGTTACGATCACGAGTCCTGTAATGGCCGTAGGGGCGCCGTGGGTACTACAGCCGTAGCAGCAGTAATTCGTCCTAAGCAAAATAGAATAACTGGTTTGAATTCAAAGTTTTCCTTCTCCTAGACTGGTTACTACCCAGAGCTATAGGTCCCAGTCTGTTCTGCTATGTCACGAGTCCTGTAACCCATTAGGGCCGTATGGGCGCCGTGGGTACTACAGCCGTAGCAGCAGTAATTCGTCCTAAACAAGATAGAATAACTTGTTTGAATTCAGAGTTTTCCTTCTCCTAGACTGGTTACTACCCAGAGCTATAGGTCCCAGTCTGTTCTGCTATGTCACGAGTCCTGTAACCCATTAGGGCCGTATGGGCGCCGTGGGTACTACAGCCGTAGCAGCAGTAATTCGTCCTAAACAAGATAGAATAACTTGTTTGAATTCAGAGTTTTCCTTCTCCTAGACTGGTTACTACCCAGAGCTATAGGTCCCAGTCTGTTCTGCTATTTTACCCATAGCTATAAATCCACTGAGGACAGTGGATTCATAGCTTTCTCAAGGTTATTAGCACGTAAATGAATCTAACGAATTCGACTGAAATGTGAACTTGGTTCTCCAAATCTTCACTCCAAGGCGCTTGTCTATTACTTTCGCTACACTGTGCCTCCGAATATATGATATTGGGTACCGCCACTCATTTTCGATAAATAACTTTTAAATTGAATTTTTTAAATAAAAGAAGGTTTTCTTGAAACCTTTATTTTAGTTTTAATTGAAACTTAAATGATTAAATTCACTATTTCCACTCAGCAAAACACTCTGGTGTATTTCAAACAGAAATTATATTGATTAGAATCTAAAATATTTTCAATTATTTTTTTAAATTTACTAGTTTTCGGCCATTTTTGAGCGATCAATACATTTGTAAACAAAAGTTTATTCTCGCATTTAAAAATCTTGCAAAAATGAAATATAAATCTGTGACACATTATTTTTGGAAAATTAGCAAATATTATAGCAAATATAATGTTAAATTAATTTGATTTACACAAGTATTACTTATTTATAACATAAAATTTAGAATAAAATTATCTTTTAAACACAGAGTTGAACTTTCTAATGTATTGACAGCTGCGAGATAAGATAAGTGTATGGCGATCACAAGTGACATAATTGTACAAATTTTTTTCAGGTAACAGGAAAAAACCGCGAAACACATGACTAATTAATGTACACATAGAAATTACCATACAAAAATAACTTCAAATACTAAAAAAAATTAAAATTGGTTAAAAAATACGGTGGCTAAATGATTTGTATTAAACGTTCAATGTTCTATTAGTAAATATAGTGTTCACTTTGTAACCTATCAACCTAGCGTCTACAAGTCGTGGAAATATTTTTTTAAAAATTTTTTGAAACTTTATAAATTATTATAATTAAAAAAATGAAAAGAATTCTTTTAAAATTTCATTATTAATCGCATTTTTTTTTTATCTTCATACTATAATGTCCTTAATTTATATTAGTTATTAAAGCTTATCTAATTAAATAATGTCATAGTTTTATTGCCTTCTTTATGTTACTATTCAAAGCAGATGTTCGGTAAAAGAGGATAAATGTTTGTTTTTTTTTTTGTTTTTTTTTTAATCATTTCACCCCGAGCAAGGCGGAAACGCCACTGATGTGCAGGGGGTTACATAAATGTAAAAAGATTAATTAGAAAAGAGTGAGGAGTACAAACTAGTTAGAAAGGAACAATAGAAAGCTGAGAAAGTAGGTGCGATGAAAGATACATAGGTGGAGAGAAAGGGAAGGTTATACAGGGGAGGGGAGAGAGCTAGAGGCCAGTGGTTAGTAGATGAGTATTGACTTTGCATTTAAATTTCTGAAGGTTGTAGCCGTCAGGAAAGCAAGAATACGGGAGTGAGTTCCACAGGCGGGAAGTGCGAGAGAAGAAGCTGCAGGAGTAGAATTGTCGTCTGCATTTGGCTAACCTGACTGTGAATGGGTGGGATCCAGTTGCCAGTCTGGTTGCACGAGTGAACACCTGTTGAGGAGGCATCAGTGACTTAAGCTCATCCGAGCAGAAGCCATGAAAGTATTTATAGAAGAGACAAAGGGAGGCCACATTTCGACGATGGGGAAGTGGCTGCAGTCGAGTCGCCAGATCAGTACCTATCACATTACAGACTCTCCTTTGGAGCTTGTCAAGAACACTGAGGAGAACGGCAGGGGCACCTGACCATAAATGTCAGCAGTACTCCATGCACGGACGGATGGTTGACTTGTATATATGCAGGATGGATTCAGGTGGAAAAAACATCCTGGATCGACATAGTGACCCAATCTTCTTAGCAGTAGATTTTGCTATGGATTCAATATAGTGGTTCCATTTGAGGTCTGAGGACAGGGTAAGTCCGAGGAGGCGTAGTGTTTTACTCTCAGGGAGAATCACTTGGTCCATGCTTATGGGAGGCAGAATAGGTTGCCTGTAATGGTTGACAGACAACAGCTTGGTCTTAGATGAATTGAAGTTGACAAGCCACTTCTTGCCCCAGTTCACCACAGAGTGTAGATCCCGCTCAAGGTCAGCAGCGAGATTATGTCTGTCCGCCACGACAGGTTTCTTACTGGAGCGGGAGTATATTGTAGTGTCATCTGCGTAGATGCCTACTTAGGACTTGATCTCATCTGGGAGGTCGTTGATGAAAATAAGGAAGAGCGTCGGGCCCAGGATAGAGTCCTGTGGGACACCAGCATTCGTGCTGTAGGACGAAGAGGCACGCCCATACAGAACGACCTTCATTTTGCGGTTATTTAAGAAAGATTGGATTAGGTCAAGCAGGCGACCGGTAATACCATAACCGCGTAGTTTGCATAGGAGGCCAGAGTGCAAAACCCTGTTGAAAGCCTTGGAGATGTCCAGAGCAACCGCGCGAGCCTCGTCAGACTCATCAAGGGCCTGTAGCATGTACTCCGTTACAGTTGTTAGCAGGTCGGCTGTGGACCTGTCAAAGCGGAATCCATATTGCCTGTCGGAGAACAGTTTGTGGGCGGTGAGATGATGAACTATTTCAGCATTGATTATAGCCTCGAATACTTTCCCGAATATCGGTAGAAGACTGATAGGGCGATAGTTGGATGGATCCGAGGTTTCACCACAATTCTTAAATACAGGAACGACTGAAGAGAACTTCCAGCATGCAGGAAAGTAGGAAGCAGAAAGGCAGTAGTTAAATAGTTTAGAGAGGACAGGGGAAAGTTCAGGAGCACACCTCTTAAGGACTATCACCGGGATTCCATCGTCTCCACACGCCTTATGGGGGTAGAGTTTTGAAATTACTCTGGATACTACTGTCGGGGTAATATATACGTCATGCAGTTTGGCCTCAGTTCTAATAGGGAAGTCGGGTGGGTGCACTCCGGACGAGTCGAATGTGGAGTTGGATAAGAATCTGTGGGCAAAGCACTCAGCTTTGTCCGCAGATGACGTGAGAACCTCAAATCCATGGATTAAAGGAGGTATTGAGGATTTCCTATTGTTGAGCACTCGTTTACAAATCCTCCAATAGTCCTTGGAGCCGAACTTGCGGTCAGCTATGTGCTGTCGCATTCTCTCAGCAAACAACTGTTTGGTGTCATTTCGGGTTCTCTTGCACTCATTGCGAGCAGATGTGAACAGGCGCCTATTGTGATCAGTTGGCTGTCTCCAGAGTAGACGGAAGTAATGGTTCCTGTGGACAATGGCGGCTGAGCAGGCCGGAGAGTGCCAACCCGGTACCCTCACAGTGATGAGCCGTTGCCACCAACCGGCCAGATCGCAGGAAACTCACGGAAGCACCAAAACCAAGGTCTGAAGAGAGAGAAGAGAAGAGAAAACCGGAAACCACATCCTAAACAGGAAACAAGGGGCGAGCCTCTACTCCAGTTCAATAGACGTGGGAGGAGTATTGACCGGGCGATAGTGTGGCCTATCTACTCCTATTTAAAAAAAAATATGCACAAAACACAAACTTCCAAAAATGGAGAGTTAATTAAGTTTTAACTTAGATAAAGTCCAAATGAAGCATGAACGCCAAAAAGGAAAAAAAAAACGAAAAATACAGATATATATACAAAAAAAGAAAAAAAACGAAAAATACCTCACAGTTTAACACAGGAAATTTGAATTAAGAAAGTTTCATTCTTCAATTCTTGCTTTTCCCAAAAATCAACATCAAGTTAAGCTGCTAGGTGAATTTCGATTCAAAGAACAGACCATAACGGGGAGGGGTAACAAATGGCTGCTGATACCTTGGCCAGGATAGCTTCGCATAACAGAATAAATAAATAAATAAAAATTTCAAACTTTTTTTTTCCCCCCAAATGAAGCATGAACGCCAAAAAGGAAAAAAAAATACAGATATATATACAAAAAAAGAAAAAAAAAACGAAAAATACCTCACAGTTTAACACAGGAAATTTGAATTAAGAAAGTTTCATTCTTACGTGGAGAAGGGGAACAGATCTAAAAACAAATATACTTTTTCCGAGATTTTTAAGAATAAAGATTTCAAAAATAATTTCATTCATTTGTGAATAAGCCCTGAAAGTTTCATTAGAATCCGACAATTATTTGATTTTTGCAAGAATTTCTAAATTAATGTTTTTGTCACCGGAAAAAAGTGAGTTATGTAATATTTAGTCAGATAAGTGCCATACGTGATACACGCTTGAGCGATCATGTCTCGAAAGAGACATGACTGACTGGGCAGAAGATTATCCCGTTGCCATTGCTTTCTGCGGTAGACTAGTTGCCGACCAAGAGCTATAGAACCCAAACTGTCCTGTTATTTAACCCATAACTGGAGGGTATTTGCGCGGAAGTGAAAGAAATGGATTCAGCTGGAATTCGAACTCGGCTACCCGATTTCTCGTTCCGAGCCGATATCCACTGCGCCACAACGCACATCCTTATGCAATATTACGTTTTCCATTATAAAATCTCGTAACAATTTGGCTCCCCGCAAACGAAAATAGAAACAAGATTTTTACCAAAATTTCAAACATGTTAGAAAGGATAATTTTTTGTAAATAATTTAGATATACGTTTATCTTTTCTCTTAATGATAATATAAACATTTTGATGGAAAAAGTTCATTTTTATTAAATTTCGAACCTTTTTCTTCATAGTATGCTGTTTTTCAGTGAATTAGTGGAAATACCTATATAATGTCAGGTAAGTGCTACTCGCTTAGGCGATCATGTCTCGAAAGAGATATGACTAATTGGGCAGAAGATCATCCTACAGTAGGTTGACATTAATTTCTGCGGTAAACTGGTTGCCAACCAAGGCTATGGAACCCAATCTGTGATGTTATTTAACCCATAACTGGAGAGAAGAGACAGATTAATACCTTTCCCAAGAGTATTTGCGAGTAAGCAAATGCAAGGAATTCAACTGGAATTCGAACTCGGCTACCCGATTTCTCGTTCCGAGCCGATATCCACTGCACCACAAAACACATCTATGTATAACATCCTTCATAAGTAAATTAAGTTTTTCTAGCAGTTCAAATAGATCTTTCTGAAGGCATATAAACATGAAGACTGTATAGCACATCGAAAATAGAGTTGGGCCTTGCAGTGCCCCTGATCGTTAAATAATGATAGCCAATCTTTTTTACATGTTCTTTCTTTTTTTATACACCTTCTTTCTTTCTTTTTTTCTTTCTTTCTCAGAAGGGAACGTGATTCTAACGGCCTGATACATTTATTTATTTCAGACAGATATGCGTCATCAGGACCAAGATTTGGCCCGCCAGCTGTTGTCGATTCGACAAGAAATACAAAGAATCAAATTAAACATAAGCTGTGAGTATCACGAGGACATGCTGACCGATGTGCAGCTGGAAATGGAGGAACTGGAGGAATTATCCGAAATTTGCGATCAACTCCCACCAATCAACAACGTTAACCCTCTACGCCATCTTGGAGTCACACGAATGAACATCAGTGCAAGAAGGTTCTCGACATGCTAAATAACAGCATCTGTCTTTATTTCTGAGATGAGGTATTGTAACTATTTACATTGTTGCCCTCATCTTTATTGCCATATTAACGTTGTTTCGGACGTTGTTCACCCTGGCCTTCTTCATGTGATACATGTCGAAATTTCAAATTGAACACTTTATTTAGTCCACCGGGGTAGATTGTTCTAGTTCCACGTGACATGCTTTTTTCTCTGTTGCAGTTAAAGGAAACCCTAAGCCAAGCATAGACGTGAATAAAATATGAGAACCAATAATACGGAGTAAAACATCAATAACAAAAATTGTAATATGGGCTCTGGTAAAAAGAGGTATTAGGTGTATAATTCCAAAAACTATTTCACTAATATCCTCAAGTCGATAAAAGTCGTTGGTTGAAGCAATCCAGTGACCAATGACTTCAATACCTGGCCACAGCAAACAGTTGCGTAATTAAAGGGTATTAACTAAAACTGTGATATCCAAAAAAATATATGGAACTAGAACAATGTACTACGGTTGGAGTAAAAAAACGTTTCAACGTATATCTGTCTGAAGAAGGCCGGAGCGTGAATATGACAATAAAGATCCGGTCAACGGTCCGAACAATGTAGATAGTGTCTTTGTAATTCCCCACTAATGATTATCTTAGAAAATATCTAAAGTACTTGTGTTAACAAAAACTACGCTGCCTTGCTTCATTAATTTCATTTAATATCAAGAAACTGATTAGACAACTGGAAAGGACCAGTATAAAAATAAGGAGACACAAAATGTCTATATTATTCAATGAAACATGTTTGAATATATATAAAAACGAGACAAGAGGTAAAAACTGTACTCAGCCGACGCGTTTCGTCTTTTGAGCGATTTTAACAAGGCAATGTAGAATTTATCATGCCACAAGTGTTTATAGACACGGAGGCGACAAGAGTTGCAGGAGATTCCGAAATTGTCTGAAGGTCGTGGTTGAAATCCATGCCGATTTTATTAAATAAATTGTATTTCAACATAATTTTGTATAATTTTGGTAAATATATGTTAAAATGAAATACCAGTGTTACTTTCATTTTTGCGTAATTTTAACAATTCGTTCGACGCACCCTATATATATATATATATATATATATATATATATATATATATTGCCAACTGATAGACACAGTGGAAAAACACGCACATTTCGTTCCTAGAAAGAACAACTTCAGTGTAATAATTATTTTATCGATGTTATATGTCTTATATATATGTATAGGGTGCATCAAAAATACTTGTATTCATTTTGTGAACGCAAATGTCCACAAATCTTTCGTTTTTTAGTTATTAAGTTTAAAGAAAGATATGATTTTTACATACGGATGCGTAAATGGTAATGGACGCGAGGCTGCACGACTGTATCAGTTTGCGTTTCCAGACCGAAGGCAGCTAAATCATCCAACCTTTGCTGCTGTTTATTGTCGCTTTGCTGAGACAGGAACCGTGGCGTCAAAAACTATGGATCGAGGATTGTATCTTGGATTGTACATCTAACTGCGTCAACAGTAAACTTTAAATTTAATAACTCAAAAAACGAAGGATTTGCAGTCATATCAGCGTTTCTAAATGCAAAACATCGTCGAGGTAGATCAGCTTTTCATTTGTTTTGATTTTAATTTAACATTATTATTTTTCATATATCCTACATTGTATCTGCTAGTCAGTCAATCACTCAGTCAGTTAAAGTGTCATATGTGATACACGCTTGGGCCATCATGTCCCGAAAGAGACATGACCGACTGAGTAAAAGATTTTCCAGCAGTAGGTTGCCATTACTTTCTGCAGTAAACTGATTGCCAACCAAGGCTATAGAACATAATTTGTCCTGTTATTTAACCCATAGCTGGAGGGAAGACGGATTAATACCTTTCCCAAGCGTATTTACAATAAAAAGTGAATGCAACTGAAATTCGAACTCGGCTCTCTAATTTCTTGTTTCGAGTAGATATCCCCCTACACAACAGCACACATCAGCAGAATCAGTAGGAGGATGAAAACCATTATTAATCTGAAGAAAACCTTTCCAGGGACGAAACGCGTCATTTAGGAGGAGTTGTTTTTTATTTTGTCATTCGATTACTTAGTATTAGTCACTGAAGAAAAATAGAATAAATAATAAACAATATTTCAGATTTCAAGCGGAAAAGTTACAAGTGTAGCTTTGAAGTCGACTTTGCAAGAAACCGGAAACCCAATCCTAAACAGGAAACACTAAATAAATAAACCTCTACCTCGGTTCAAAAGACTGGTTAGATAACATTTGTGAAAAATGATTATATAAAAAAGGGTACAATAAAAATGTTGTACAAAAAAGTGTATTTCAGTATATATATATAATATAGTGATGATCCACGTATACTGTCTTCATAATATGTATAGGAAAAAAAATGTAAATACCCAATAAAAATAATAAAAGAAGCACTAAATAAAACCATCCATATAAATCGTAACACACTTCTCACATACAAGAAAAGAAAAAACAACAACCGAATTCCCATGGTTTTTAACCACAATCAATATTCCCACACACTTATTAAAAATTTAAAAAATGATTACATGAACCTCCAATCAAACAAAGAAAATCACAGACATTTTCGATAAACCACCCATAAATGCAATGAAACAAACACCCAACCTATCAGCTATCCTCACTTCTACCAAATATCTAAAAAATACAAACCTATCAGGGAATTTCAAATGTCAGAAATCCCGTTGTTTAATTTGTAAACTTTTAGTAAACGACACAGTAGTTTCTCTACCCATCACCAACATCAAATGGCACCCACCACGCCTCACCTGTGACAGACAAAACATTATATATTTTCTCTTCTGTTCAATATGTCCAAATAGTGGATATATTAGTGAATCTGGAAATAGCTTTAGATTCCGTTTCAATAATCATAAACTTAGCATACGCCAGAACAACCAATATTCCCCCATAGCCCAACACTTCAATCAACCGGGACACACATTAGAAAACTGCAAATGTTTACTAATAGACTCCGATTTTAGTTCTACACACTCACGCAGAAAGAAAGAAAAATACTGGATTTTAAAATTACACAGGCTAGGGTTAAATAGGGACTTAGGTGTTTTGAATCTTTATAAATATTTCAATACTTAAACATTTTTTAGATACACTTAAAATATTTTTCTCGAAAATAAAATTTATAAGTATTATTAAAAATCGGCTTACGTTTACAAATATTTAAAAAGATCTGGCGCTTTCTGCGTCACATGATTAAACAATCTCTCGGACGAACGCTCTCGCGAAATACGTTTCTAATTTAAATTTTAAAATCATTTGTTTCTGATGAAAGGCCGAGGACGGTCTGAAATATCATAATAATAGAAATAAATAAATAAATCCTGTCAGAAAAATACATTTTTAAACTTACAACTTTTTAGTAGTTTTTCCTTTATATATATATATATATATATATATATATATATATATATATATATATATATATATATATATAATTCATTTGTAAACGTGTAAACGAGTTATTACGTGACCTAGGTTTCTACTATTCTACCTATATATATATATATATATATATATATATATATATATATATAGTTACGTGTTAATTGTAACAAAAGAAAAAAGAAAAATGATTGACCAAAACTCAGAGTTAAAATACAGACAAATATTTAATTCACAAAACATAAGATAAAATATTTATAAATAAGCAGTTTTGCATTCAAACAGAAAACGTATAGTTTACTACTGGCAGGCGAAGTGTTACGAGGAGAGAAGGGAAGGGAAGGTGTCAAATATCTTTACCCAGTCAAGTTGGCGAGGAAGTTATACTTTTTGGAAATCCTTAAATGCGTATGTAAAGACTAATTATTGGCTTGGTCAATGAAAGAGGAAAAAATATGTATTTAGCCAGATAGTTCCATGAAGTTCTCTTTCAAATTTTAGTTGTTCGGACTTTTCTCTGAGATTCTTTCGGCGAGATATAAATCCTTGAATCATAACCGGAGTTGCTCTGACAGTAGGTCCTTTTAACAACGCTTTCAAGTTTTTGTTTGTCGTCGACTTTACTCAGAGAGATTCTTTCCACTGGATATAAATCCTTGAATCGAAACCGGAGCTGATAAGGAGAGCACATCCTGTTATCAACTGTTTCAAGTTTTAGTTTTTGTTGTCGACTTAGAGAGATTCTTTCGGCTGGATATACATCCTTGAATCAAAACCGGAGCTGATGAGGGCAACCCATCCTGCTATCACCTAACTTCTCACTGCCCCAAAACTTATTTTTATAGGGGCTAACACCTAATTTGCATACTCCTGGAACCTTTCGAGCTCTAGATGCTACTGGAACATTATACATTCTTCCAAAACGTTCTATTTCTAATTTCTTTATTTGTACGACTACTTCATGACTTAGAACTTTTTTGAAATAACACTTAAGACTCAATAGAATCTGTTACTATAACTTTTATACATTATTAATAATATTTTTATACATAAATGTATCCTCGTAACAATATATATATATATATATATATATATATATATATATATATATATATATATAAGAAGGGAGAGGATGCGATTACCCTTTTCAGTTACGTCAGGCATTTTGTATATGAAAATTTGTATATACAAATCGCCTTACGTAACTGAAAAGGTATAAAACATTGTAGCGTAATAGGCTGATCCCCACAACTTAAATATACAAAAAATCTCCATGTGAAAGCTTTATTTCCCTTCAAATATATATTGTGCACTTTCTCATACAAGTGTTTACTGGTCTCATCTAATCTAATTTAAATCTGACCTATAACTTTTTAGTATGTATGTATGTATCTGTACTCACACACAGGGTCAGTAAAATACACTATTAGTTAAGTACCATAAGTGAAACACACTTGGGCGATCATGTCTCGAAAGAGGCATGACTGACTGGGCAGAAGATTATCCCGCAGTTGGTTGCCATTGCTTTCTGCGGTAAATTGGTTGCCAGCCAAGGCTATAGGACCTAATCTGTCCTGTTATTTACCCCATAACTTGGAGGGAAGAGATAGATTAATATCTTCCCTAAAGGTATTTGCGCGTAAGTGAATGCATTGAATTCAACTGAAATTCGAACTCGGCTCCCCGATTTCTCGTTCCGAGTCGATATTTAATGCACCACAACGCACATACAATAAAAATTAAGACAAACCAATTGATCAACAGTACAGAAATTTATTATAAAAATTGTTCTTGTTAATAACAATAGAATGCTATGATAAACAATAGTCAATTAATCACCGACATATCGCTTTGCTTTTTTTATGATTCTGCTTTGCGTTTTTATTATATGTATAGTATAGTGTCATCGGAGGTCACAATCTGAACAACATAAGATACGCAGACGGCACAGTGTTGATTGCAGACACCGAAAAGAAACTGCAGGACCTCCTGCAGAAGATAGCTGAAGAGAGTGACATGAAGAGATTACAAATAAACTGCAAGAAAACTGAATGCATGATCATCAGCAAAAAGAGCAGCCCAAAGTGCCAAATACAGGTGGGAGGTGTTAAAATCAAGCAGGTACGAAAATTCAAATATCTGGCAAGTGTTCTAACTGAAGACGGAAAGTGCGACACAGAGATCCAAAGGCGAATTGGCATGGCGAAAGACGCGTTCCAGAACCTGAGTAAAGTATTATAACACAGGAAACTTTCACTAGAAACAAAGAAGAGAGTACTGGATTGTCAGTTCTTCAATATGGCAGTGAATGTTGGACAATATCAACAAAGATGAAGGGAAAATTTGAAGCAGCTGAAATGTGGTTCTACAGAAGGCTGCTACAGATAACGTGGACCGAGCATGTAAGCAATGACAAGGTTTTGAAAATGATGGAAACGAAAAGGAAATTAATATTGAGCATCAGGAAGAGACAACTAAAGTTCCTGGGACATGCACTGAGGAAGGAGGGCTTGGAGAACCTGATACTAACAGGCCAGATAGAGGGAAAAAGAGACAGAGGAAAGCAGTGGATAACACATTTAAAAGGCCTGAGCAAAACGCCATATATGAATTTTCTATATTTTATCCACTCTTTTTGCTTTTCACACTGACTTGTGAATTTTGCTTTGGTCTGTGTTTTTCCAAACTGTTTCTAGTACTTTGAATCCACTTTTGTGGGAGTGCAATTTTACTTGGTGTGTTTTAGTTAGTTGATGGATGATATAATATTTGTATCCTATAAGAGAAAACCAATTTTTAAAAAATCAAGAAAACCAATTTCAGCCGGGCAACATTGAATAACCTTGCTTGTGTTAATTTCCAGTAATTGTAAGTTTTCTATTTTTCAAACATCGATCAGAACAGTTAGGCAACAATTTTCTATTTTTCCCAAAATGGGCCAGCAGGTCCAGCCAACAATACTATAACTCAACAGTGAAAGTGTTAAAAAGTTTTCGCTTTTACTTTTCTTTTTAACGATATATAATGGGAATGACTTGAAAGCTAATTTCAGCCAGGCAACATTGAATAACCTTGCTCGTATTACTTTAAAACGAAAAGCCAAATAAACAAAAAACATACAGCAAGAATGTTAGTACTCAGTGGCACTTGGACGCAACAAACTAAAAGAAAAATTCGAAAAATAAATATTGTGTCCGGTTAATAAATTACATTGAAGCTAAGCAAAAAAGAAAATCGATTTGATTGGTTATTCAAGGCCGAATTAAAAGAGGCTTGAGACTACTTATGTCTCCCCCCTGAACTGAAATATCTCTGCCCCCGGTATCCAGCTGCGAATTGTCTTTGGCGTTTTCTCTGGACAGATACTTTATTTATGGAATTCAGACGACTGCTCTTGTGTATCATATTAGCTGAAATAATTTTCTTTTTGTCTTAATCCAACCCAACTAACTTGGAAATTACTTTCTTTTGAAGTCGGTGAGCTTTTTAGAAAATGATTTAATCGCACTTTCTTGAATTAACATGACAACTTTTTTTACCTTCTTTTTTTTTTTTAGTTCAGGAAACTGAATATTTGCCAGCACTTATTTGATCTTGAATGTTCTCTTTAATTTCTGTGAACTTCTGAAGCAAGGAGTATTTATCGTTTCTTGTTAGTCGGGGCTTGTCACAGCTAGAAATGTTAGTTCACTGTGTCACGCTAGACAATTTTTCTCGCCAAAATCTAATTACATATTTATAAGTCAACCATTTGTCCTTGCTTTGAATATTGCTGCCACAGCTGGTCTGGTCTTGTGTTCCTGCTATATATTTAGAGATCCTTGATAAAAATTCAAAAAAACAATCTATATCGTTTGTCTATATTTCTGAGATGAGGTAGTATTTACAGTATTTACATTATTCGGACTATTGTCCTCATCTTTGTTGCCATTTGTACGGCGTATTAAGGACACATGGTCCAGTGGATATAGACGTTGGTTAGTTCCTGACTTGACTTGAGTTCAATACCAGGCTACAGCAGTGGTGAACAAGTAACTTGCAGAGTTAGAGGGAGATAACTCATGACACTCAATCGGGGCTTTTCGCAAGTAATTAGGATTATATACCCCAGTGATTGTAATAAATGGTTCGGTTCGAAATTCCTAGCACCTGAAGAAGGCCGGAACATACAACGGCCGAAACGTCGTATAAATGGCAACATAGATGAGAACAATAGTCCGAATAATGTAAATACTGTAATCGACATCGTTATTGGTCTTGATCTGGCATCTCCACTTCAGTCACTTTCTCACCGCCGTAACATAGCTCCCCTGTGTCTTTTCTATAAATACTTTCACGGTAATTCTTCTAATGAACTTTCCTCTATGGTATCTAGAATTTATGAATTTAAGCGCAGTACTTGATTAGCAACAAGGCCTCATCAATCTACAGTTGAACTGACTAGATGCAACCGTAAGTTCTATGCTAATAGTTTCTTCTGTTGCACTTTTTGTTTGTGAAACCCACTTCCGGGTTTTTGCTTTTCCGTCAACTTTGATCTTCAAAACTATAAATGCAATGTCAATCGTTATTTTCTTGGTTTTTGGTGTTTTATTGTCCTCTATCCTTAATAATATATTTTCTTGTATTCTCGAAGATTCTGTAATCTCCTTACGTCTTAGTAGCTTTGTTACTGTGCGTCCGGCTAAAAAAAAACTACATCTATTTTTTTTTAATCGTTTCACTACAAGCAAGGCGGTACCGCCACTGGTGCGCAGAGGGCTACATAAGAAAAGAATGAATGTTTAAGCAGGAGGAGAGCGAAAAGAATGACGAACCGGTTACAGGAGGTATCAGAGATAGGGCAAGAAAAAGATGGGAATACCGGTGTAAAGACAGTTGCGAGGGTAGAGTGTGAAAAGAAAAGAACAAGATACACAGGGTGATGGAAAAAGGGGGAGAACAAGACTGGAGTCAAGTGGACTGACATTGCATTTAAACTTTTGGAGATTGTATCAGTTAGAGAAACAAGTATATAGAAGGAAGTTCCACAGGCGAGAAGTGCGCGAAGGAAGCTGGTAAAGTAGAAGCGATGGCTGCATTTGGTTGATTTAACTGTAAAAGGGACCTTGTTGCCAGTCTGGTTGCTCTAGTAAATTCTTGCACCAGTGAGCTAAACTCGTCGGAGTAGAAGCCATGAAAATAGTTGTAAAAAAGGCAGAGGGAAGCCACATTCCGCCGGTGGCTGGAGTCGAGCTGCCAGGTCGGGACCGTTCATATTACAGACCCTCCTTTGCAGCCTAAATGCAATATTCCTAATCCCATATTTTCCAAGTTCGATCTTATCAACATCCGATTTCATATTTGACTACCAGCTGATTCATTAATTATACTTGTAAAATCTTTTAACTAAGATATACACATTTATAACGTATATTCTTTGCCTACAGGGTTGGACCGTCTTTTGCCTTTAGAATTGCTTCGGTACTTCTCGGCATGAATTCGGTCATGTTATGCAAACATTTTTTCGAAATTTGGGTCCAATCTATTACTACGTGTTGTATCGCCGAGGTCGATAAGATACAAAGAGAAAGTGTGCTGCGGTATTATTCAGGACAATATACGGTGCTAAACGGATATACACAAAACAGTACGAAAGTTACACTCACAGACAAGACAAAACTTACAACACAGAAAGGGGCTTTGTAACCTTATTTTCAGATGGCTGATATTAATTTTAAGCGATTTTCAAAATGAGAAGAGGTTTCTCTAAAACTGGAGAATACAATTATTTTTGTCGGGAAAAGTAGTCGGAGTGATAAAAAGTAGAAAATACAGATGCAGATTATAATGAGTGCGAAATTATTTTTGTCGGGTAAAGTAGTCGAAATGTCAACACATGGAAAATACAGATTCAGGATTAACTGAGTGCAGAATTACTTTTGTCGAGAGAAGTAAGCAACTTTATCAAAGCTAGTTAGTCAAAATATTGTCAAATGGGTTTTGACGATATGCGACCCTAGGTTAAAATACGGCCTTGAGGATTTCCTGTGTACTGATTAGCAGGACAGTTGACAAGAACTAGCAAACAATAACAGGAAATGGGTTTCTCCCCTTATATTGGAAGTCGAAATGGTTAAATGTTATTGTTTTCATTTCGAGCAAGTAAAAGTTATACAGTGTGGGAAATAGAAACTACATGCCTAATTTTATCACCCCGGTTCTGGTGATTGTTTAATAAAACCAGGGTTCAAGACGAAATTAGTTCGTGCCCCGTGTTTGGAATGAGAAGGTAGAAAGAGATAATTTGGGGGTAGTGATTTGAATGGCGTTTGAATAATATGGTCGGACTGAAACGGACGTGCTGCTAAAAGACAATTGAGTAAATCCCAACTCAAAGAACATTGTTACTGAAGTATTCTTAAAATACCAGCCAAATGTTGAGTGTCACCAGCTTTGACTTGCTTATATCTGTGTATATAAATGATATATAAATATATGTAAAAACTTCACCCGTGACTTGCAGTGTTCGTGCAACCAGACTGGCAACTGGGTCCCACCCATTCACAGTCAGGTTAGCCAAATGCAAACGACAATTCTACTCCTGCAGCTTCTTCTCTCGCACTTCCCGCCTGTGGAACTCGCTCCCGTATTCTTGCTTTCCTGACGGCTACAACCTTCAGAAATTTAAATGCAAAGTCAATACTCATCTACTAACCACTGGACTCTAGCTCTCTCCCCACCCCTGTATAACCTTCCCTTTCTCTCCACCTATGTATCTGTCATCGCACCTGCTTGCTCAGCTTTCTATTGTTCCTTTCTAACTAGTTTGTTCTCCTCACTCTTTTCTAATGAATCTTTTTACATTTATGTAGCCCCTGCACATCAGTGGCGTTTCCGCCTTGCTCGGGGTGAAATGATTAAAAAAAAAAATACTGCAGATAACGTGAATCCGGTCTTAACAATATACTCGACTCCCTGGATTATAAGTCGTGTCATATCTGGTACCCGTGGCGTTGCAGTGGTCTACTGATTATACTCCGTGCTGAGGAACGCGTAAATCCGATCTTAATATACTCGACCCCTCGTGTGTCAGAACTAATTCAGCCAGGTGATAACGGGCAATCCTACTTTGGCTGGTCCGAGATCAAAACAAACACAGCGTGAGCGGACTTGTTAAAGAGCAGGGAGAATTGTTCAAGCTATGCACTGGCGTCGGGTTATAGATTTAGAACAGGATTATATAGTTTATATAGTGAGACAGGTTACTTTCAATAACCTTGTTCAATTTATTTCTGGAGCGAATCATGCTAGAAACCTAAGCGATAATGATACTTCAGTTAATTTGAGGCTGATGATTTGAATGGCGGTTTGAATAATACGATCGGACTGAAACGGACGTGCTGCTAAAAGACAAATGATTAAACCCCAAATCAAAGAACATTGTCACTGAAGTAATTTTACAATACCAGCCAACTGTTAAGTGTCACCAGCTTTGACTTGCTTGTAAATCTTGTATTTAAGGATATGCGTTGTCGTGCAGTGGATATCGGCTCGGAACGAAAAATTGGAGAGCCGAGTCCAAATTCCAGTTGAATTCATTGCATTCACTTACGCGCAAATACCCTTGGGAAAGGTATTAATCAGTCTCTTCCTTCCAGTTATGGGTTAAGAAACAGAACAGATTTGGGTTCTATAGCCTTGGCTGGCAACAAGTCTACCGCAGAAAGCAATGGCAAACTACTGTGGGATAATCTTCTGCCCAGTCAATCGTGTCTCTTTCGAGACATAATCGCCCAAGCGTGTTTCACGTATGGCACTTAACTGACTGATATAAATATATATAAATCTACTCCGTGTTGCCGCGTTCTTAAAACTGGTTTACAGTATATACCAATCCCTCGCGTGTCTGAGCCAACCTCGTCAAGTGACAACAAGCAATCCTGCTTTGTCTAATCCGAGATCAACAACACAACGTAGGCGAAGATCAGGAATGTTGACTGAACTCAGCCAAGAGTTGTGTTATAGTTCGATTGAATATGACACTCGTATATTACGCCTCGAACGCTACTATACTTTATTTAAATAGACCATTTCAGCCATGGGCTATGACAACACTGAGAGGGCTGCAGGAAAGTCAGCCACTCTACAACGCTACAACATCCTGCAATTCTACTAGAATGGTTGGCATCACACACAGAATTCGAATCTCCTTTTTCACCACATCCCAAAGGTGTTCTGATGACTGTGGTGGAACTTTAACACAACAGAAAAACATTACTGCGTTCCATGAACCAAACTTTCCGCTATGGTACCGAGACTTAACGAATTTAAGCACAGTACTAGCTTGAATGGATGTGCGTTGTGGTACAGTGGATATCGGCTCGGAACGAGAAGCCGGGGAGCCGAGTTCGAATTCCAGTTGAATCCATTGCATTCACTTACGCGCAAATACCCTTGGGAAAGGTATTAATCCGTCTCTTCCTTCCAGTTATGGGTTAAATAGCAGGACAGATTGGGTTCTATAGCCTTTGTCGGCAACCAGTCTACCGCAGAAAGCAATGGCAACCTACTGCGGGATAATCTTCTGCCCAGTCAGTCATGTCTCTTTCGAGACATGATCGCCCAAGTGTGTATCACGTATGGCACTTAACTGACTGACTAGCTTGAAATGTGCGTTGTGGTGCATCGAATATCGACTCGAACGAGAATTCGGAGAGCTGAGTTCGAATTCCTGATGAATTCGTTCTATTCACTTACCCTTGGGAAAAGTATGAATCCACTGCTGCTCTCTCTAGCTATGAGTTAAATAGCAAGACGGATTGGGTTCTTTAGCCTTGGTTGGCAACCAAGGGCAACCTACTACAGGAAAATCTTCGTTATGTCTCTTTCGAGACATGATCGCCCAAGCGTGTATCACTTAACTAGCTGACTGACTGACTATAGTGAAAACAAGGCCACATGCATTTATCAGTTGAATTGCCTAGATAAGTTCTATGCTAACAGTTTCTTCTTCTCTCGCACTTATGGAACTCTCTTCAGGCTTCCCGGTCAACTTTGACACAAAGAAATTTAAATGCAAAGTCAATTGTTGTCTATTCTATACTCAATTCAGTCATTCAGTAAGTGCTATTTATGATATAAGCTTGAGTAAGCATATCACTTTTGATCCATAACGGAATAGGCAGAAGATTTTCCCGCAATAGTTTGCCATTTTTCTCTGTGGAACCCAATCTCTCCTTCTATTCAGTCCATAGCTAGAGAGAGAATAGATGTATTAATAACTGTCCTAACGGCATTTGTGTATAAGTGAATGCAACGAATTCAACTGGAATTCGAACTCGGCTCTCCCATTTCTTATTCTGAGCCGATAACCATTGCCCCACAACGCAAACCCTCTATATTTGATTAATCTTCTTTTGCTCTCTATCTTTAATAATGTTTCGCTATTTTTTATTCTTTCACACTCAGTAGCTCCTTGTGTCTTAGTGGCTTTATTGCCTAACTTAAAGTGAAATCATTTTTTTTAAATCTTCATCTAATTTTGATTAGAGACACTGGGCGTTGTCCTGCTGAAAGCAGTCCCCCAAATGATAGGCGTAGCGTAGTCATAAATAAATTAAGGCACATACCTAACAATGCATTTGTGGCATTAGTTTGATGTTATCCTGGGAGCAGTCTCTTTAAATCTCGAACGACGGTATACTGCATTTTTTTTTCTAGCTTGCTTAGCTACACATCCAGGATTCAAAACTTTCTTTTCACTACACCCGAAAAGTGTCTCTATTGGATTGAGATCTGGGTGACTATGGAGACGACTTCAACGCAGAAAACTCATTACAGCGTTTCATGAAGCAAACTCAGATTATTTTTCATTTTTTTTTTTTTTTTTTTGACGCAGTATGTTGTCTTCCTCGAAATAGACTTTGAAGGATGGGCGGGGTGGAGTTTTTTGTTTTGTTTTTTTTTGTTTTTGTTTTTGTTTTTTTTAATCGAGTTCACCCTAGGCAAAACAGTAAAGCCGCTAGAATTCACTATGGGTGTGGAAGTATTAGAAAGCAGAAAATATTACTAAGGAACAAGAACAAAAGTGTAGTCAGGAAGACGTTGCATTTAAATCTCTAGAGATCAGATTTGACTGAAAAGCATGGAGACGGAAGAGACTTCCACGAGCTAGAAGTCCGAGAAATTAAAATTTATCAGAAATTGCTTAGTTTAACTCAGGGGCTGTTTTCAGTTTGAGCCTGTAAACAAACACTTTCAGTTCATCCTACAAAAAAAAAAAAAGACTGGTGGTATTAGGTCTGCTAATCGTGATTATCACTCAATTGCTCGAATCGAGTTCGCCCAAAACAAAGCAGTCAAGCCACTAAGACACAAGGGATTATTGGGTGTGGAAATATTAAAAAGCAGAACTGGGTCACTGTGTCGGGCCAGGAAGTTTTTCTCACCTCAGTCCATATTGCACATACAAATCAACCATCCGCTTGTGCATTGAATATTGTTGTCATATCTGGTAGGGCGCCCCTGCTATTCATCTCAGGGTTCTCGACAGGCTCCAAAGAAGAATCTGTAATGTGATCGGTCCCGACTTGGCATCTCGACTCCAGCCACTTTCCCACCGGCGGGGTGTGGCTTCTCTCTGTCTATTCTACAAATATTTTTAGAGCTTCTGCTCCGATGAGCTTAGCTCATTGATACCCCCTCCACAAGAATTTACTCGAGTAGCCAGACTGGAAAACAAGGTCCCACCCTTTTACAGTTAAATCAACCAAATGCAGCCGCCACTTCTACTCCATCAGCTTCCTTTCTTGCAACCTCCCGCCTGTGGAACTTCCTTCCGTACGCTTGCTTCCCTGGCGGCAAAAATGTCCAAGAATTTAAATCCAATGTCAATTCTAATCTCTTATCCATTTGACTCCAGTCCTTACCTCGTCCTTTCCTCATCACTCAGTCTATCTTCTTCTTTTCCTTTCTCAATCTATTCTCGCAGATGTCTTCTCATCCTTCTCTTGCAGTTTCTCCGACACCCCCGGTAACCGGTTTGTCTTTCTCTTCGCTCTCTTCTTGCTTAAACTTTCACTTTCTTTTATGTAGGAGTGCACCAGTGGCGCCACAGCCTTGCTTGGGGTGAAACAATTAAAAAAAAAAAGAAATATTGCTACGGGACGAGAACAAAAGAAGAGTAATCAGGAAGACAGTAGATAACAATTAACATTGCATTTAAAGTTTTGAAAATCAAAGTTGGCCGGAAAGACTAAAGCCGGATAAGAGTTTCGCAAGCGAGAAAAGAAACTGTTTGCATAAATCTTATGGTTACATATGGCAAGATCAACTGTAAATTGATGAGCTCTCTTCACAAGTTTAATACTGCACTTTAATTCATAAAGTAAGTGTCAATTTATTTTTCTACCATAGCGAAAGCTCAACCCGAACAATTACCATTAAAATATACTTTAAAGAATCACAGCTAGACAATTTTGCGGCGGTGAGAAAGTGACTAAAGCCGAGATGCTAGATCAGGGCTAATAATATCGATGATTGTTCTTTGGATTTTATCAAACTTTATAAGAGGAGCATCGAGCCCTATGTACCAGCAATATTCTAAGCATGGGTGTATAGATATGCAAGACTCTGGAAAAAAAAACTATTTTCACGACACAGAGAATCAACTTTCTTAGCAACTATCCTAGCAGGCAGTGGATTCAATATATTCGTTTCACTTGATATCGGCCGAGATACAGCTTGTCTTGTATCAACATTTAGTCTGGTGATGGTAGTGGCCTAATGGTAGGCTGCGGTATTTAAACGATCTTTTATTAGTATCAATGGTCTCAATGTGTGCAAAGTACACATTCCAAGTACTATTCCATCACCAGCAGTACCAGTCCAAACTTTGGTCCTCTCATTCTTATCTTCTAATTTTCTGATCTTTACTAGTGTGTAGTCTTATTCGTTAGTTCTTGTTTGACTGAAGTACCACCAGACGAGGTATTTTGTTGCTGTAGCCCATCTGCTTCAAGGCTCGATGTGTTGGTCGTTCAAAGATACTCTTCTGTATAACTCCATTGTAAATAGTGGTTATTTGAGCTACTTTCTATCAGCTTGAGTCAGTCTTGCCATTCTCCTCCAATCTCTTTCATCAATAAGGGACTCCCCCTACACAAAAAATGCCAATCGGACTTTCCATTTTTGCCCGCTCTTTATATTTTATTTGAGGGTAGTACCACTCGGTATGATATTCTGCAGCTGTAGCCCATCTACTTCAAGGTTCGACCTGTTGTACATTCAGAGATACTCTTCTGTATACCTTTATTGTAAAAGAAAAAGTGATTATTTTAGATACCGTTGCCGTTCTATCAGCTCCAACTTGCCTGGCCTTCTCATCCGACCTTTATCAACAACAGGGGATTTCCGACCATACAGTTGCCATTTACTGGAATTTTCCCCCTTTTCTTGCCATTCTCTGTAAACCAAAGACATAGTTCTGCTTGAAAATCCAAGATCAGCAGCTTTTTTCTAATACTCAGACATACCCTTCTACTATTTACGAATATGCAGTGTTCAAAAATCACTTAAATCGCTTTTCTTTCCCAAATTACAAGAAATGAAATTCAGAAAGTTGCGCTGACCAAATTAAAATGCCCATATATATATATATATATATATATATATATATATATATATATATATATATATATATATTGCTGTCACATCATTAGTTCATTCAAATTACATAAAATAGCATTTGTTCGCATTAAGTGATCAGTATATATATATAGTGTGGAGTTGTGATAATGTTTAGCGCCAAGGCTTTTGTTTTTTCAGTGGTTTCACTGATAAAATGTATTTTGGCAAGCAGGCTTTTTATCGTAAAGTGCTTGATATCGAAGTAGAGATAAGCAAAAAGAGTTCGTCTCTTGAACTGAGCAGGCTCGTGCCGACTTCGAAGTTCGTCAGAATACTGTTATGATGTTCTCACTCGTCAGGGCTGAACATCATAATGGTGTCCTCACGAAGCTTCGAAGACGACACGAACCTGCTCAGTTAACGTGACAAACTCTTTCTTCTTATATATATCAAAAACGAAAATGGCATCGCTGTCTCTCTTTTCTTTTCTTTTCCCTTTCTTCCCTACCCTCCGTATCGATGTCTAGACGACAACCTTCAAATAAAATCTACTTTTTCTCTTTTTACAGCTTCCCATTTTTCTTTCTTATATTATCAATTTTTTTTTTTCGTGTAAACTTCCGGGTATGAATTTCTTTTTGAGTGTACTTCCGGTAAAGGAATTTTGCACTGTATTTGCATAATGAATGAATTTCGCCGCTGAAAAAGTAAGATTTTGCTCGCTGAAATGTCCATACGGCATATGTAATACTATATGTTTCATAAAAAACGACTACTCTTAGCTATTATCAAGGGTAGTTTTATTCTTACTTTAAACTGAATAGCAAAATAAAAAGTAAAAATAAAACCATCCTTAATAATGGCCAATATTACAGCCATTTTCAGTCGTACAGAACATTCGGATCATTTCTACATGATTTATGTACAGAAAAGAGAAAAATTATAAGAACATAAGAAAATAAAAAATTCCACGTGTCATGCCATTTTGGGGGGGAGGCTGCGGATGGTGGATATCGCAGTTTCAGGTAATTCTGTTTAGTCGCTTTTTGATTACTCAACCAACGCTTCTCTCTCTCTCTCTCTCTCTCTCTCTCTCTCTCTCTCTCTCTTCCTCTCCCTCGCTTCCTCTCCCTCTTTCTTTCCTTCTTTCTCTCTCTCACTCGCTCACTCACTCATTCACTCTCCTTCCCTCCTCTTTACTCTCCCTCGTTCATTCCTTCTCTCTTTCACTCTCTTTCTCTTTCGATCATCGCAGTAACTTTTCACTCTCCTTCTTTCTCTCACATTCTCTTTATTTCCCTCCTCCTCTTTCACTCACGCTCGTTCTCTCTCTCTCTCTCTCTCTCACACACACACACTTTATTTCTGTTCTTCTCTATCTAACTCGCTCTCTTTCTTTCTTTCTCCCTCTCTCCCTCGTTTACTCCTTCTCTCTTTCACTCATTTTATTTCTCTTTCTCTCACTCACACTCTTACACTCTCTCTCTCTCTCTCTCTCTCTCTCTCTCTCTCTCTATATATATATATATATATATATATATATATATATATATATATATATATCCAAATGAATATATATATATATATATATCCGAATGAATAAGGAACGAAGAAAATAACTGCAACGTTCAAAACATTAATTTATAACAGTGCTTAATATAAAAATAGAGCAATGAATATTTATTATTAATTATTATTTATTATTAATTATTACTTTTTGTCCTGTCCCATAACTGGAAGGAAGATACGGATTAATACCTTTTCCAAGGGTATTTCCGCGTAAGTGAATACAATGGATTCAACTGGAATTCGAACTCGGCTCCTCGGTTTCTCGTTCCGAGCCGATATCCACTGTACCACAAATAATAATAATAATAATAATAATAATAATAATAATAATAATAATAATAATAATAATAATAATAATAATAATAATAATAAAAAATTATATTTTAGAACATGTACAGAATTTTTTTTATATATATTCACTACAAATAGTACATTTGTTTCGACATTGAAACTACAATGTCTAATCAGGTGGTGTGGACAGGAATGGAAAGCCTCTTTTCTTATATTTGGTCAGTTGTGTGTGGGATGTTGGTGGGGGTTAGTGATAAGGGAATAAGTCTTGTGAATTGACCGTTAGAAATTTGAAGAAAGTGGTGTGGGTAGTGAATATGGTTGATTAATGAGTGTCTGTGAGTTTTGTGAACAGATTTAACATTAGCAGTTAGAATGTAAGTTTTTATTTTCTTGCGACTAGACTATATCCTTTGGATTTCTTAGAGAAGCAGGTAAGGGGTGGAATGCTTATTTTTTACAGAATATTTTTGTATTTAAGCAGAGTTTTTATAGTTAATCTAATTTTGTATGTATAATCTTAATTTTGGATTTAGGAAAAGAGAAACTTAAAAGAAACTTTTTTTATTATGCTGGTTCTAAGCTTTCCGCTCACACGAGCCATCTTCAGAAAGCTTACAGAAACGTTAATATAAAGACTTGTTAAAGTGTTGTGACCAGATTTAAATGTGATTTTATTAAGTGTGAGTTGTTTTGATTTAATGTAGATGGCCTCCAATACCTGAAGTTTTTTTTACTGTGTGTATGAGTGGGTATTATTGTGTTATCGACTAAAATCTGTCTAATATTACCTATATGTCTATGTTTTTCGAAGAATTGTTGTTTAATTGAACTCTGATCAGAAAAGTGACAGGTAAGTCTACGGGAGAGCGTAGTTGTAGTAAAACCAATATATGTACTGGGTTTATTATTAATACCAGATATACAATCTCTGAACACAAGATAATCATCTTTGATAGTGGATGTCTTTATTTTAATGTCCCTGTAAGCCACCTGAAGTTGACTCATGTGAGCCGGAAGCTTAGAATTAGCATAATAAAAAATATACAAATATTGGACAATTTTTGTCTTTATTTTCACCTGAAATTAAAGCCAAAATACGATGTTTAGAATGGCTCAGGACTAAATATAATAGACATTCACTGTCTGTTATATTTAACAATATATATATATATATATATATATATATGATAGGATATGATAACTATGAAATCAAATAAAAAACTTTTAGCAATCTAATATGTCTCCCTTTTTATCAAATCTCTAAATTACATTCTCTGATGAAGCTTTAATAAAAGATGAAACATGTTAGATTGGTAAATGTTTTCTATGTGTTCTTTATCAAGTCATTCTATCGACTATTTTATCTATATCCGATGACAATTCAAATATATATATATATATATATATATATATATGAATGTGTGTATGTAAAAATTTTAGATATAAATACAATGTACCTGTAAAAGGAGAATATGGATAAAGTTAAAAGGAAAACTTATCTTAGCCGATGCGTTTCGTCTACTGAGGGAAACATTTGCCTTGATAATTTCTGTCAGAGGACACAACGCGTCGACTAAGATAAATGTTACTTGTGTCTTTATTCATATATATGTGTGTGTGTGTGTGTGTGTGTGTGTGTGTGTGTGTGTGTGTGTGTGTGTTGTACCGTATGTATACATCCCAAATGGCTCGCTGATGGTTTTTTGAATGTCTACACTACACCAAAATGAAATTCGTATTTATCGTTCATCAATGTAATATTACGGAAGAGTCTCGTTCATTTGACTTCCTATCCTTTAAAAAACTTTGAAATGTCCTCATAGTCTCTTCCTGGTATCCCACCATTTCGAGACGGTACAGTCGTTGTATGACTCCAAACATTTTGAGCTGCGGTTGTGGTCGGAGTCAAGCTGGTTTTCTTCGGAGCGTTCATGTACGACTTATCTATAAGGAAAACGTCTTCGTACCACCGTCGGCCCACGAACAAAATCGGCAAACAACGCGGTGCATTGCCAGAATCGTAGAACTCTTTTAGGCGTGTCTCGGACACGAGAACGGCCTCCTGGAAAATCACGCTGTCAGTGAGAGTCGGGTTGTCTTTGGTGATGTAATATTTTACACCGGCAAAAGTTCCGAAAAAGTTCAGATGCATCCCAAACAGAGAGTGGCCACCACCAAACTGGGTTACCGAACGAATATAATCTTCATTGACGATGACGTACACGGTGAACCGTTCGTAATAGAACCGGTTAGACATCAGCCGCCTCCACCCGCCATAACCTTCTTCGAGAGATTCAGACGACGCGCTGAAGGATTCCTCAGAAGAGAAGTAAGCAGGATGATTGTTGAATCTGTAAGAAATGATTCTAACTGGATACGAACCGGTTAGAAGCAATAAAATAAAAGCTAAATGAATAGCTTGTGTCATTTTTAATTTTTTAATGTAAAATTTTAAATTCCGCTATGTTCCTGATGGTGTCAATTTCGCCACAAGAATCTCAAGAGAGGCAGGAATTCGTTTCGATTTGGTAAAATATTCGTTTCCTCAAAATGATAATTCTGGAATCGAAAATTAAAAAAAAAAAGTTAGAACCAAATATTTGTCATCAATGATTTTTATACTTCTTATCATTCAGTTGTTTTTCATCGTAACTCACAGATCGACATGAAACGGTCGCCATTGATTGATAAGCTTTCTACAGCTTATCAACCATTTGTGGGTTTTTTAAAGCCTAAACCGAAACATATTTTTGAATGTCAGAATAATTCTTTTTTCTTAGTGAATATTTCATTAATTTATTTCATTTTATTGGTTTTTTTTTCTTTTCTTTTGAGGATAACAACAATTTTTTCAGTGACAAATTCTACTATTTAACCCATAACTGCGAGGAGATCAATTCATACCGTTCCCAAGAGCATTTGCGCGTAAGTGGATATAAAGAACCCGACTGGAATTCGAAATCGGCTCTACGGTTTCCAATTCCGAGCAGATATCCATTACACCACCTGCGCATCCACGCAATGATCGCTAAACAATCACCATGGTGTAAAATAGAAATGAAAAAAAATGAACCTCCAGCGATCCGCGTAATTTACTTAATGATCGGGGAATGTTGATTTTCTAAGCGCAGCTTAGATGTGGCACAAGGCTGAAAATATTGGTTACTCAGTAAGGATCGAACTCACTACTTGGAGTTGTAAAATGTTCAAGCGAGAAAAGGCTTGCTAACTTTGAGTAAGAGCCAGAAAGCTCTGATAAAAAACTACAGAAATAAAATGAAAGCAGTATTTGTCACAAGCTAATAATAATTTACAATATATAATTTTAATAATTAAAATAATTAAATAATAATTTTAATAATTAAATAATAATTAAATAATAATAATTAAGATAAATAAAATTATTAATAATAATAATTATATTATTATTATTATATTATTATTATTAATATATTATTATATTATATTATATTATTATATTACTATTATTATATAATAATAATTATTAATAATTTTAATAAATAATTTTAATAATTAAAAAAATTAAGTAATAATTTACAATACATAATTTAAAAAATGTGAACATGGTAAAGCTTACATCAAGGACAGTAAAAATGTCTACAGGATTTTAAATACGAAAATTTCGGGCGTCATTTCAAATAAAATAAAAAATATTCTTACTTGGCATATGCCGGTTAGGGCATATCATCTCTCAGTTGCGTCTTTGTCTTCGGGCAGAGTGCGGCTCAATTGTGTCAATCAGCGGACATAGACGCAGCTGGGAAAATAAAATACTGAAATGTGCCCGTCCCGAGGAACGGCTGCCCGGGGCTGTACTCCCTTCTTTAAGTGGGGGGGGAATTGGTAGTCATACGAATACGAACAGGTTAGAAGCGGAGTACAGAAGAGTACTGTACCCGAGCGAGTGATCGACTGCATAACCAGGGCAGTCGACCGCTTGGGTTGCCGACACTAAATCCGATCTTGTCTCACATGACGTCTCAATGGAGAGACAGGGTAATTATCATACTTCAATCAGTTAAGTGCCATACGAGATATACGCTTGGGCGATCATGTCTCGAAAGAGACATGACTGACTGGACAGAAGATCATCCAGCAGTATTTAACCCATAACTGGAAGGAAGAGACAGATTAATACCTTTCGCAAGAGCATCTGCGCGTAAGTGAATGCAACAAATTCAACTGGAATTCGAACTCGGCTCCCTGATTTCTCGTTGCATTACAACGCATCATACTTACACTAACGGCCGTAATTATTAGCCCCCCTCCAATGTTTTCAAAAAATGATGTATTTCATCCTATTTTTAGTATTTATTGTCAAGTGAATAATTGTAAATGAAAATAGAATGGTTCTTTTGTTAATACTGCACAAAAACATGGGCATCAAATGTATTTATAAATATTTAATAATTACCTATATTGCAGTTTCATCAGCAAAAGAATGAAGAAAATTTAGGGTTATTCGGACGAGTTCATCTTTGCTTCCTTGCCTTGTAAAATTTTGCAAAGTAATAATAACAAAAAAAACATTCTATTTTCATTTAGAATTATCCACTAAAAATAGTATGAAATTCAACATTTCTTTAAAAAAAGAAAAACTGCGGTGAATTAATAATTATGGCCGGTAGTGTACATGGACTGAAAATCCGTATTTTCAGGGTAAAACTTATGTAACTATGGTAATTATATATACATATATTATATATAATAATATGTATATATATAATATATATACATATATTATATATAATAAAATGTATATATATAATATATATACATATTTATATATAATAATATGTATATATATTATATATATACATATTTATATATAATAATATGCATATATATTATATATATACATATATTATATATAATAATATGTGTATATATATAATATATATACATATATTATATATAATAATATGTATATATATAATATATATACATATATTATATATAATAATATGTATATATATAATATATATACATATATTATATATAATAATATGTATATATATAATATATATACATATTTATATATAATAATATGTATATATATATAATATATATACATATTTATATATAATAATATGTATATATATTATATATATACATATATTATATATAATAATATGTATATATATAATATATATACATATATATAATAATATGTATATATATAATATATATACATATTTATATATAATAATATGTATATATATATAATATATATACATATTTATATATAATAATATGTATATATATTATATATATAATATATTATATATAATAATATGTATATATATATAATATATATATACATATTTATATATAATAATATGTATATATATTATATATATACATATTTATATATAATAATATGTATATATATAATATATATACATATATTATATATAATAATATGTATATATATAATATATATACATATTTATATATAATAATATGTATATATATAATATATATACATATATTATATATAATAATATGTATATATATAATATATATACATATATTATATATAATAATATGTATATATATAATATATATACATATATTATATATCTTTAATCCAAAAGGATAATCCGGCAGGTAAATCCCAAAAACCCGATACAAATTAATATTAATTTCATTAACATTAAAATTGATCAAGGTGGAATTCTCAATGCAATTTTATGTCCTTATTTACAGAGCCAATTACAAAATAAATAAAATTTCGATGTTTAAATTCGTTGAATAGCCATTTCTACGAGAATAATCTCGCGTCTTCAGCAACGAAAATTTATGGAAACAAATTCAAATGACAAAAGTCCAAAAAGAAGTAAAAAAAAAATTTCATCACAGAAAATTAAAAGGGGTGGGATTAAAAATTTAAAGAAGTAATTTTCGTAGAAATGGCTATTCAACGAATTTGAACATCGAAATTTTGTTTTATTTTGTAATTATATATATATATATATATATATATATATATATAATAATATTTATTAATAAATTATAACATTGATATGTTATAATATCACTACAAAAGTAGCTATTTTGTTTCGACACTTTTTGTGTCTTTTCAAGTGATGTTGTTATTTCGAAAAAATGTTGTTATATATATATATATATATATATATATATATATATATATATATATTAGGTCTATAACACGACTCGGAGTTTAATGCGTTATGCAATCATCAGATTCTTATTATGAACAGATCGTTCCATGATCTGAATTTTTGGTTCTCACGTTGTTCATGGAAGTTATTTAATAAAATGCTGGGGCGCTATTTTTCAATTTTTTAATTATATAATTTAATTTGATTTGGGTTAAAGTTTAAACATGAAATTGGAAAGTAAAATCTTATAAGCTAAACTAGAATTTAAATTAATAGGTAGAATATTTTTAGGGTAGAGTTTATACGTTTTGTACCTCTGGGTTAAGGAGGATTACTTGTTTTTATTTTCTGGGAAAACATACGACATTAATAAATAAAAGAAAAATTAATGCGAAATAATATATGTACATATTATTTATTTATTTGCACATAAATAGGCTATTAGTATGGAAATAACTCATGAATGTAAATTTTATGCATATTAAAAGGTTCTCGTAAAAGCATCTAAAGTGTTCTTATATAACAGTTTTTTAAGTGGCACAAAGCCGAAAGTATGGAACACTGAGAGGATGAGGTCACTAGGCAGTCGTAATTGATCTAGTGATACAACCTTGCTAATCATTACACAACGAGACGAAGAACCCACCGCACTCTTATATATGCAGAATGGAATGTGCGTTGTTGTGCAGTCGATATCGGCTTGGAACGAAAAATCGGGGAACCGAGTTCGAATTCCAGTTGAATTCCTGGAATTCGAACTCGGCTCCCCGATTTGCATTCACTTACGCGCAAATATCTTTGGGTATTAATCCGTCTCTTCCCTCCAATTATGGGTTAAATAACAGGATGGGTTGAATAGCTAGACAAATTGGGTTCTATAGCCTTGGCTGGCAACCAGTCTACCGCAGAAAGTAATGGCAACCTACTGGGGATCTTCTTCTGCCCAGTCAGTCATGCCTCTTTCGAGACATGATCGCCCAAGCGTGTATCACGTATGGCAATTAACTGATTGATACTAACCCAATGGTCAAGCAACATGCCTACCATAAGAGAAATTACTAATAAGATTCCTCTAGCTTGACCCTATAATAGCCAACACTCCCCACCCCTTCCTTTACTAGCCCCTGCTTCCGACATTAGAATTGTTCCTCATTCATTAATTGAACGGGGTTGACAACGCATGCCTTAAACGGACATGCTGAAATTAGCTATTCCCCCTCTAAATATTTTAATAAGTATTTAATGCACGGACGTATGGTAGATTTATAAATGTGCAAGATCACGTTATGTCGGTGAGAAAGTGACTGAAGTCGAGATGACAAGTCAGGATCGATTTACATTGCAGATACTTTTTTGGATTTTGTCGAGAATCTCGAGATGAATAGCAGGAGCACCCGACCAGATATGGCAACAATATTCAATGCACGGATGAATGGTAAGATTTATACATTTGCAAGATGGATTCTGACGAGAAAAATTTTCTGGCCCGAAACAGTGACCCAACCTTCCTAGCAGTAAATATATCTATAGATTTGATGTTGTCGTTCTAATTCAGGTTGGTTGAAAAAGTGAAGCCAAAGGAGGCGCAGTGTGTTGCTCCCCAGGCGACTGGCATCAGTCATGTCGACGACAGACAGGAACGTTTCTCTATAGTGGTTAAAGGAGAGCAGTTTTGTTTGGGAGAAATTAAAACTTACAAGCCATTTCCTGGTGGTGTTATCCGCATAGATGCCTACTTGGGAACTGATGACATCATGAAGATCATTGATGAAGAGCAGAAACCAGTTTAGAGTCTTGAGGGACACAGAAACACCTAACAACTCTTGGAATGAGAAGATTGGTTGTTTTGTTTTTATGGCACATCAACACCCCGGTGGGTCATTTATTGCCAACTAAATTTTATTTATTTATTTATTGCTGATAATACCTTTTTCTTTCAACAATTTATTGTTGTTTATATAATTTTTGTTATTGCTGGTAATACCTTTTTCTTTCAACAATTTATTGTTGTTGTTTATATAAGTTTTGTGTCTAGTAATACTTTTTTTTCTTTTCGAGTATCAAGATTCATTAGGACTTGTTTTTTTAGGGCAGGGTCCATAAGTCCTATCCTGGTTATTTAACTCATAACTGGAAGGAAGGGACGGATTAATACCTTTCTCAAGGGTACCAGTGCTTAAGTGAATGTAAGGTATTCTACCAACTGGAATTCGAACTCGGTTCACCGATTTCTCTTTCCGAGCCGATATCCACTGCACCACAACGCAACGCACATCCGTCACTAAACGCTTACAGCACCTGTTATTCCCAAGCGGTCACCCATCTAAGTACTGACCAGGCTCAACGTTGTTTAACTTCGGTGATCGAGCGAGAACCGGTGTATTCAGCGTGATAGGCCGTAAGCCGAATGAGAAGGACTCATATGAAAATAAAAAGAAAATATCTTAGATTAAATAGATCCGTACTCCGAACAACTCTTAAAATGATAAAGAAACAACAAAATTGAAAGATTTTTTTTTAAATTAAATAGATCAGTACTCCGAACAACTCTTAAAATGATAAAGAAACATCAAAATTGAAAGATTTTTTTTTTTAAATTAAATAAATCAGTACTCCGAACAACTCTTAAAATGATAAAGAAACATCAAAATTGAAAGATTTTTTTTTAAATTAAATAGATCAGTACTCCGAACAACTCTTAAAATGATAAAGAAACATCAAAATTGAAAGCTTTTTTTAAAAATTAAATAGATCAGTACTCCGAACAACTCTTAAAATGATAAAGAAACATCAAAATTGAAAGATTTTTTTTTTAAATTAAATAGATCAGTACTCCGAACAACTCTTAAAATGATAAAGAAACATCAAAATTGAAAGATTTTTTTTTAAATTAAATAGATCAGTACTCCGAACAACTCTTAAAATGATAAAGAAACATCAAAATTGAAAGATTTTTTTTTAAATTAAATAGATCAGTACTCCGAACAACTCTTAAAATGATAAAGAAACATCAAAATTGAAAGATTTTTTTTTAAATTAAATAGATCAGTACTCCGAACAACTCTTAAAATGATAAAGAAACATCAAAATTGAAAGATTTTTTTTTAATTAAATAGATCAGTACTCCGAACTACTCTTGGAATTATAATGAAACATATCAAAATTAAAAGAAAACAACTCTTGGAATGATAAAGACTCATCCCAAACTAAAGCAATTATCACTGAGTAGCGAGTTCGATCTTCACCGGGTGCCCCATAAGAAAAGTCCTGTATTTAAAGACGGGTGTTATTCTTAATTTCAAAACCTGATAACCATATTAAATTTAAAATGATCAAAATTCTTCAAATAATCTAAACTACTCTGACAAAATTATGTATAGAATGATAAAAATTACTATTTAAAAATTAAAAAAAAAAACTTACCTCCAAAGTGCTGACTCTCTCCAAAACAGTGGCTAAAGATATTCTACGTGAGCTTAAATCTATTTGCTGAACTTTCCCACACACAAATTAGGTCCAATCGAAATCAAATAACTGTCGCCTTTGGGCAAAATACATCAAGATATACAGGGAGCCTACTGTAGCATATAAATGGCTAACAAGAATATTTTAATGACCGAAGCGTTCTGATCTCATTAAAAACTATTTTTTTTAGATTTTGTGCTAGTTTAACTTAATCTGAGTAAATAACTAACTCACCCCGCCTTAGAGTAACGTCTAACTAGCTAGTCTCAGAGAACGTGATCAGCTCTATGTGTAGCACTATTTTCACTGTTTTTCAGAAAAACTGAATTTTTACTTCTTTCATTTACAGTATCCCTTCAGGATGTTGGAAATCATGACTCTCCACAACTTCCTATACGGTATAGCTCTAAATACTATTTACCTCCTTACTATCCTTCATGGTTCCCGTTACTGCAATCCATTTGCACAAACACATTAAATAGATTTACTCAGTGTCCGCCTTTAACTCTTTTCCCTTCAGTATGTCCCGTGAGTGTCACTTTCTCTAAGCCTTCTTTTCTCATTTGGTGTTCCAGAAATTCCAACTATCCTTTTCTGATTTTAAGTACAAGGTAACGTCCAGAAATTTTGAGAAATCATTCAGGATAGAAATCTATTTATTTCAAAATAAAATAAAAAACTCTAATCTCCTTCAAAGTAAGACCTTACTATGCTAATGTCATTGTTGTAACGCTCTAGCCATTTCTTGAAGGCTCACTCGTAGTCCTACAAAGTGAAGGCGTTGTTGTTTTTTTCCGAGATTAACACAATACATTATCAAAACCTATAAAATTACACTGGTCAACAAAAAAGTTGATATGACACCTTTTTTAGCTAATTTGATGGCGCTGAATCTAAAAATGGCCTTACTTTTGCTTGGTTAGAAACCGTTTTTGCTGTACAGAAATGCTTAAGTTTTATTAAAAAACGAACAACATTTTTTTCATTTGTTTTCTAGATATATGGTATTGACCGATGGCAATATTTCTCAAAATAAAATCGTAGAAACCTCCCAATTCGTATTTAAACCATTATTTATTTTTTGTGATAAATTGAAAGAATTCGCTATTTCTATTTTAAAATTGTTTACTTAAAACACTTTATTTCTTATAAAAACAGTTTATTTCAGGTATTTGACATAAATTACTTGGCCTACATGAAAATTGATGGATTTCTACGACTTTTATTAACTAACATCATAAATTGATCTTTTTTATAAACATGAGCAATTTCAGTACAGTAAAGAAGATAGGAAACCATGACAATCTAAGATCATTTTCGGAATCAGTAACAGTAAATTAGCTTAAAAAGTTTAGTTTCTTGGTACGAAAAATAGTGCTGACCAGTGTTATCAATACTGCTTCGGTTTAATATTTAAAGCCAAAAATATTTTTAGATTACAAGAATATTTTCAAGATAATAAGGAATTACTTACGTTCCTTTCTTTTTTAAGTCAGTCAGTCAGTTAAGTGCCATACGTGAAACACGCTTGGGTGTTTCACGTATGGCACTTAACTGACACGCTTGGGTGTTTCACGTATGGCCCAGTCAGTCAAGTCTCGAAAGAGACATGACTGACTGGGCAGAAGATTATCCCGCAGTAGGTTGCCATTGCTTTCTGCGGTTGACTGGTTGCCGAATAAGGCTATAAAACCCAATCTGTCCTGTTATTTAACCCATAACTGGAAGGAATAGACAGATTAATACATTTCCTAATGGTATTTGCACGTAAGTGAATGCAATGAATTCAGCTGGAATTCGAACTCGGCTCCCCGATTTCTCGTTCCGAGCCGATATCCAATGCACCACAAAATACTTCTCCGTTTTCTTCTTCCTTTCGAAATTAGAACAATCAAAATGAATTGCTCTTCGCCAGGCCCAGGACGGTCTGCAGCTGTTAGGACTGATTGTGGCATGAAGGAAGGATGACTTCAGTTGGCCACTGAATGTGTTTTTTGTGTCTTCGTGATGTCGTTTACTGTCGATGAGCTCACTGTAAAGGATGGTCCGCGGGAGACTTGAAGGGGCCATTCAGATGACATGCCCTGACAATTTGAGCCGATGCTTGAGGATAACAATGCTACCCTGGGTCAAGAGGGTGGATGCTAAAAGACACTATATGGGACAACAGGATTCTACACGATGCCACACAAGCAGGAGAATCCAGAAGTGGATGTCAGAAAATTTCTGTGCGAGCTACCCTTACATCTGGCTACGTTATCCCCCAGACAGCAACCCCATTCATTTTTATGTGTGCGTCAAAGTTGAGTGAGAGACCAACAAAACTTCTTGTAACACCAAAGATGACTTGAAGGCAAGAATTATCGCAGTGTTCACCAATTTAAACAAGGAAACAGTCCAGAAGAGTTGCAGGAGATTCCGAAGTCGTCTGAAATCTGTGGTTGAAGCCAATGGCGATGTTATTGAATAAATTTACTCTTCAGTATTTCAAGATATTTTTGTGTAATTATGGTAGGTAAATATATCTGTTAAAATGAGATGTCGTTGTTATTTTCATTTTTGTGTCATTTAAAAATGAAAAATTATAAAAACTTTAATAATACCATGTCTGTAATTTTTAATGAAACCTTTATATATATATATATCAGCATGCGGTGTAGAGATAGAAGAATCCAAAAAAGTATCCTGTACATACAATGGTAGGATAAATCTCTAAGAGAGCTCTAAATACATATGTATATAAATACATATAGAGTGGGTTCTGCTTAATCGTGTAAAATCTTCTGTACAATAAAGACGGAAGCTGATGATGGTTCGCCTGAAATAAGCCTAACTTCCGATTTACCATGAAATAACGTGTCTGCCTTAATTTTTCTTATATATATATGTGTGTGTGTGTGTGTGTGTGTGTGTGTGTGTGTGTGTGTGTGTGTGTGTGTGTGTGTGTGTGTGTGCAGAATGAGAGGGAGGATAACAATATATAGTTTTTATATCAAGAACAATTTTGGAGGAAAAATGTATGACAAGGTGGAAAAAGTTTTCGTGTAACGCGTTTCGTCCCTTAGGACTTCCTCAGACTGGGTTTGTTTACGTTGATGTGACTGCACACGCGCTCAAACGTGAGTCGCTGGAAATTTTAAATTTAGAAAAATATTTTTTATGCGTTTTGGGTATATAATCTAATGTATATTAATCTATAATATAATCTAATTTCATTTAGATTACTTTTCTTTTTGTTTCCCTCATCTTTGTTATTAAATATTCCACATATAACAGAGGATCTGCCAAGAATTGTGAAATGCTGTAAGAAAGTGGACGCAAATTTTCTGTACTTTGAACGCGCCAGTAAAGCATTTTCCAAACAGTTCCGTCTTAGTGAATTGTTTTCACTTTTAATTAGAGTAGCACTTTTTCGTTAGGTTGAGCAACTAATGCGTTGTTTTTAAAATGTCCCTTTTATGTTCATATAATCTTTATTTAAATTTCTTGAGATTTCGCCAATATATATGTGTGTGTGTGTGTAACACCCCAACTGTCCGTCCGAACATTTTCTCCGGCGGCCGTCCTCCACGCTGTGATGTTGCCGGGAGTTTGTTGAAAATGTCGGAGCCTCAAGCTGGGGGTACAATATTGAACTATAGGAACGAACTTCCACAATTTGGATGAGTTGAAAAGGATGCTTTATTCGTTTAGAGTTCGCCTTTTCGGTTGGGGCAGGCGAATGTGACACACAGCTCTAACTCTAATGGAGATCAACAAATCCGAAACTGACCGAAACAAGACGAACGGAGATTCTACTTCACTCAAACGCCCGGCGGAACTCAACTGACTCACTCACTCTACTCTACTCTATTTATTTAAAATGAATACGGAAATCCGGAAATCCGGAAATGCTTTAGACCACCGGTGATAAACATTGGCGACTGTAAGTCTGAAATTTCAGTTATTTTTTTTTATCTTAATAAGGCTTCCGCCAGAAAATTCTTAATGTGTGGTCAAGATACAGTAAAGGACAGCCTTTGACCGGGTCATTCGAAAACCCACTTGCTGATCTGTATCCCTTTATCACATTAAATCACTGAGTCAAATATTTACCGGAAGAGTGGTAGGATTTAAAACAGTAATCGGATACCGTTGTCTCTTCCACAATTTTCCTCATAAAAGAAAAAGCGTTTATTTATTTTTTCCTCTTCTTTTTCACTTTTGTTAAATATGTTTTTAAACTATTTTCTATTCTTAACCGTTTTCTATTTTAATCTATTATAATAAAATACATATATGCCTAGTTGCCGTGTCACATGTGTGAGAGAGAGAGAGAGAGAAAGAGAGAGAGAGAGAGCGGGGGAGAGATTTGCTAAAAACTTGGGATATATAATGAAAGATTACCAAAACTTAAGAAAAATAAAGTTTTACCGCCAAAATCTTTGTTATTAAGAAGTTAGACCAAAGGATGTAAAAATTATTTTTTTAATCCTTTTTAGTGTCTTCAAAATTTTGCTTAAAAATCTTGTATTCATAACGTCAAAGAAAAACCATAAAATACTGTGAAGTATTTGAACATCTTCTTGCATTGTAAAACACACTCATTTGGTAATTCTTTCAAAAATCATATAATTCCCGGATTTTAATGAAACTTTCAGGACTTATTCGCAAATAAATAAAATTATTTTTGAAATGTTTCTGTTTTTAGAAAATCTTGGTAAAACTATTTTATACCTGTTACCACTTGGTTATTACAGTTTATGAAATTCAGAGAACAGAGAAATTCATTTGTTTTCATTTGCGCCTAAGGTTTATATTAATTATGAGCACAAGTCCTTGGAGAATTTAATTGTTTTTTAAAACTAGACTCCCAGTTTGAGAAAATCTACTCTGAATCGTAAAATAAAAAAATGCAATAAAACTAAAACATGAATTAATTAGAAATAATTTCATTTGTTTTTATGGATAAAATATGGTATCAATATCATTTTTTCGATTAATTGTTTTCATTTTTTTTTTTTGTTTTATTTAGAATAATTATAAATTATTCTAATTAAAATGAAAAAATGAAATAACTTTTAAATCTTTTAAAATTCTGAATTAATTTATAGCGGTCAAGTGATATTTTTATTAAACAAAAATATTTACTAATCATAAATCGAAAAGTATTTAAAAATAATTTTGAATATTTGACGCATGTATAAGCGTTCCGATTTTTGTAAATACGGATATCCATACACGATAGCAAATAAGAGCGTTATAGTACATTTAAATTTTATTGTTAATTTTCTAATATTTTTCAGCCAGCGTCTTTGTAAGTAAAACTATAAAGTCAAAGTAGGTAAAGCAATAAAACATTTTAAATTTTAAGGATTTTTGGGTAGTTAAAAAAATATATTAAAAGGTATTTTTACGTTGTATTTGTCATATAATTTTATAACAATTACGGTTTCTTTAAATAAATTCCCAAACATCGGGCTGTCTATAAATGTACCAAAACCTCATAAAAATACACACCTCCGTGTTAAAAATACTTTTTTGCGTTAAAATTTAGGAAAATTTGTTTCAGTTCAGATTAATTAAACATTAAATCAGCGAATTTTCTTCAAATAAAGTTACAGAAAAGTATACTTTATTTTTTAAAGATTTTTTAAGAAAAAGAATTACGTCGTGTTGACAGATATCTCCCGCTTCTCTTGTGGTGGATAGGAAATTAAGAATAAAAATCAACTGTCTTCTTCACTTTTACAAAAATTCACAATGACGTGTGAAATCCTGGTTTTTCTCAAATAGAAAAAGGATTGAGCATGTGCGTAAAGAAAAACTCGAAACCGGATTTCGCAAGTAGATGTTTAATTAATTTTCTGACCAATGGGAGCGAATTGCAAGAAAGACCCAGAAGATTTAGCGAACCAGTGCGAAAAATCTAAATTGCTATAAAAGGATCCGGTCATCGTCAGTCAGACAGTCAGGGGATGGAAGTAGCAGAAACGACAAGCTAAAATATAACGGGAGAAGCTTGAAGTGACCGGACATTTGCTCTCTTTCTCCTTCTTTCTCGTGTGCTGATTCATTCTACTTCTTCTTCATCTAAAGACTCTCCTACCGAACAAACGCTAATACGTACGTACGTACGCATAAACTCTTTCCAACAAATTACTACTACGAACATTTTCTACAATTCTTGAGACCCTTAACTCATTACTTGTTTCTCATTGAACTTTTAACTACTACCTATTCTTGTTATCCTTTTCCTTAATAAATTTCTATTTTAACCTGAAAAGTGCATATAGTTTATTCTTCTACTATTTCACACAAATTAACACATCTTCTGCTACCAACCAACCTTCTAATGATAATGATAATAACCTTTTAATAATTCTGAATAACTTGTAAGCTGTAGAGGGTTCGGTTATGGATGACACAAGGCCGAATCAAAGAAACATTAACCATCTCCCTACGACTTCACTCTTCTACACGGTCTCCTGGTTTATGTTGATGAATACAGCCATAATCTTTGCCTTCTGTTCATTTTTAGCGTTACAAAGAGTTTTGTTTGGTCTCTCACTCAACTGCGCCACATACATCATAACCAAGGATTTGCGGTCTGCGGAGATAGGTGACCAGATGTAAGGGGTGATGTGGTCGCAAAATTTTCTGACAGTCATGACAGGATTCTTCTGCTTGTATGGCATGGTGCAGAGTTATGTTGCCAGACATAGAGTATTCTAGTAGCCACCCTCCTAACTCAGAGCAGTATTACCTTCTCAAGGCACTTATGTAGGCCTCCGTGTTGAGTCCCTTTGGGAAGATGAATGAAGGCATAACGTCACCATCACTAGTGGTCACTCAAACCACCATGTTGACTTGATATATAAACCAACTCTTTCCGATTTCTCTGCACTGTCCTCAGATTGACAACCAAACAAATGTTCATATTGGACCTTCCGGTGCGAATGACAAGAAGTACAACAGGCAGTTTCCCAATTAATGCTAGACTGAAATGCGTAATAGTGCTTTGTTTTCTCACAGACAGTGCGCAACTGACCCTGCTATATTGTTTGGCCGACAAAATAAAAAAACAAACAACCCCTTTGCGCTAAATTAAAAATATAGAATAACGACAATTTACCCATCGCATCCTGTATGTATGTATGTATGTATGTATGTATGTATGTATATATATATAGAGAGAGAGGGGGACAGATAGAAAGAGAGAGAAGCAGAGAGAGAGATTAAGTTGTCTTTACTATCGTGGTGATTAGTTAAACACAAATAACTTCGCAAGACGGCCCACGAATGGCCTTTTCGGTCAAAATCCCCGCCCGTATACTTTATGAGTCGGCTCGTTCGTGTAGCCTCTGTAGTAAGTACTTAATGCCGAGGGCCTTTCAGAGGGATCGTCCGACTAAAAGCCGTTATGTTTATGTATGTGTCACAACTTTTTTGGCTGGCGTTGCATTTGGAAAATGACTCCGGGGTGAGAAGATAACATACAAATTTGCTGTTATTAGGATGCTAATAATAACATTAAACTTACTCTCCTCAGGGAGAAAAAAAAACTTTCCAATAAAAAATACTTTGAAGATATTCACTGAACTCCGCTAAGTCTGGCATAGGGCCATACTGAAAACAATGACATTGCCAAGCAAATAAGTTTGCCCTTGCACTTAACAAAGTGATATATCAATATGCATTTACTAAGCTTATTAGTGCTCTTTAATAATTAATCCTCTCTATGGCAGTGAATGCATAGAAAGATACCTTTCAGAAACTAAGCAAAATATTAAGAGTGAAAAATATTAGAAACAAAGGAAAGTGTGTTGTATTATCTGATCTGGCATATGGCAATGAATGGTGGACACAGATGAAGAAGGAACTTAAAGTGACAGAGATGTGATTCCACAGAAAAACACAATGAATAGAGAACGCCAAACTTTAAGGAAACTAGTGACAAGGAGACTTATATATACAATCATGAAGAAACGGCTGAAATATCAGCGACACAGAATAAAGAACGAAGGCTTCGAGAATTTAACACTCACAAGACATGTTGAAGGTAAGAGAAACAACGAGTAACCTACATAACGATCTTACGTGGAAGGATGGTAAAGCGATAAAAACGAACAAAAAGTAACAAAAGGTAGGAAGTTGTGGAGAGCTATGACTTTTCATGTGCTAGAGAGAATTATCGCATAAAAGGAGCTTGTAGTCTGGCGTAAGCTTATAAGTATAAACTACGAATATCTAGTACAATCAAAAATATATGCTAAAAAGTCTGCTTTCTTCTACCGACCGCCCATAGCCCAGAGGTAAAATCGCCGACTGACGCCACTTCGGTCAGGTTTCAATCCTGGGTAAAAAGCTAATCGGTGTCTAACCGTACTGATGAGCTGTGATACAGCGAAACAGATCTGTTTGCAGATGACTATATGTATATAATCATTTTAAAAAGTGTTTCTTTTTACAGATACTCAACAAATCTTAATTAAACTATATATTCATTAAGAAAACATTGATTAAACGAATTACAAGCGCTTTCAAATTGTGTTTTATCAAACTAGAATAAAAATACTAATTAAGATATGCAAAAAAAAGTTACATTTAAACTCTGTATTTTTGTTTTGCATAGTTTCCAGTGAAAATGAGTTTTTTTGTGTGTGTGCGTGTAAAAATCAAAATGATATGTGTTCATTTTGGGGGTAATTTCTGTTTCCTGAAGTCAGCCAATATAATTCATTATGTATGCAAAAGACTGCAATTAGTGACTAAATTTATATATATATATATATATATATATATATATATATACAGGGTTGTGCAAAAGTATTAGGACAAGAACTATTTTATCTTTTATAAGGCATCAAAATAAAGTTTAAAATCACCCCTGTTCTAACACTTTTGCACACTACCGGTAGTGTGCAAAAAGATTTGGAGAGGGAGTGATTTTCCTAAACTCACTGAAATTCAAATACAGGGTAAAAAGCCAAGTAAATTGCTAATAATTATTGATTATTTAAAACTAGGTGTAAAAGAAATGTATTAAAATGATGTTATATTTAATTTTTCCTATTTTCTATTAAGTTATTTTGAAACGACTCATTATTCTATTATCCTTAGATATGACTGACTTTTTTCTTATTCCCTCCTCTCGAATTGAACTGTAAATAGTGTCAACTTAGTTTAAAGGTTCCTTTTTAAACTTTATTTTGATATTAGTTAGCTTGTGCTGTCAATGCCTGACAGAATGAAGGCTGTGATCAAAACAAAAGGATATTATACTAAATATTAAATTTATTTTGTAACAAGTATTTTTATTGTTAAAGCATTTGTTGAGTAAATCAAATAAAATTTCTTTAATTATATTGCTTATTTTTTGTCAATATGCCTCATAAAAGATAAATTAGTTCTTGTCCTAATACTTTTTCACAGTACTGTATATATTCCAAGATCAGAAGAACTCCCTGAAGTTTTAGAATATCGTATAGTTGAAGCCTATAATGATGAAGAAGGCTAAAAAAAGCTATCAAAACGATTGAGAGTGCACATCTCCATCGTGCAACAAATTATTTATAAGTGGAAGGCCTCTAGTATAACGGCATCGCAATCAAGAATAGTCCATCCGCGAAAAATAACTACAAAACCAAGTAAATAGCTTCTTTGGCAGGCCCAGGCGAATCCTGTTGTGACCTCTGTGGCTCTCCAAGGCTCTCTGGCCAATGTCTTTAGCAAAAGTAAGTGAGCCTTTACAGTTAATATTTGGTAACTCTTCCTTTCGAGTTCACAACGATAACCAGCCTTTTCCAGAACTTTCTGGCAGTATTGAGCGTCAATTTTTCGCCATTCTTCTTGGCAAAACTTACCTGAGTCTCTCTAATTTGAACCACATATTTTCAATTAGATTTAGATTAGGACTTTGACTAGGCCTTTCCAAGACTTGAAATTTCTTTTTTCGAACCCATTCTTTTGATACTTTGGATCATTTTCTTGTTGGAAGACCCGACTTAAACCCAATTTTCGAATCGAAGGCAAGATACTTTCGTTCAAAATTGCTTGCTTCATCGTACCGTCAATTCGTATTATTTTGCCTGTTCCACCTGCAGCAAAGTAAATCATAATGCTTCTGCCGCCGCCGTCTTGGCACCAAATTCTTCTCTTAAAAAATGTCTTGTTTCCCAGATAGTCAACAGGTCTCAATTAAACTATATATATTTATGAAGAAAAATACTTTATTAAATGAATTACAATCATTTAAACAAAAAAGGATTATCAAGCTGAAATAAAAATATGAATTAAAAAGTAAGATTTGCAAAGGTTAGTGTTATCTGAGGGATTCACCTATATTTAAGCATCACTGTATTGGGCATTTGGGTAGCAATCCTTCTTTTATACAAGTTTCATTAAAGATTACCAACAAGGTAGTGCTTAAGCTATTTATTTAAGTTTTCTTGTGTTCGTATAAGTCGTTTTTCTGGACATAAAGGGAAAAAAAATGAATTGTCTAAATCTTCAGCTTATCCGTGCGCTTTCGGTTATTCTTTTAGCCATTTTCAAGGTGTTTTGCTTGTTTGTTTTGTTTGTTTTTTTCTGTTTTGTTTTTGTTTTTTTTCTGTTGTTTTTTTTTCTGTTGTTTTTTTTTTCTGTTGTTTTTTTTTTTAACTGAATATGTAAATGTTTTATGCATCTATCGCAAGTAATGGGAATTTTTTTTCTAGATACGGTCAGCACATTGTGGCTGTGTTCATAGTATTTTTTTTTTTAATCATCTCACCCGAAGCAAGGCATTCTACTGCCACTGTTGCGCAGGGGTTTACATAGGGGAAAGTGATCAGAAAGAGGGGTTAGTTATGGGAAATGTCAGGAGGAGGGTAATAGACGGATGAGAATACCGAGGATGAGGGTGAAGTAGATGAAAAAGAGCTTGAGAGAATGAATGCGAGTTAGTGAGTCTATTGACCTTATATTTAAATTCCTGGAGATTGTAGATGTCGGGGAAGCAAGTATATGGAAGGGAATTCCACGGGTGGGAGGTGCGATAAAAGAAGCAGTTAGAGTAGAAACTGCAGTTACATTTTATCGGTTTCACTGTAAAAGGGTGTGACCCAGCTGCCAATCTAGTAGCTCGTGTAAATTCATACCTAGGAGGCACCAGTGATCTAAGTTCATTGGAGCAGAAGCCGTGAAAGTATTTATAGAAGAGGCACAGGGAAGCCACGTCACGCTGGTGAGATGGCGACTGCAGCCTGGCTGCCAAGTTGGTATCTATCACATTTCTACGTTGGATTCTGTCAAGAACCCTGAGATGAATAGCAGGGGCACCCGACCAGATGTGGTAGCAGTATTCAATACACAGGCGGATGGTAGATTTGACGTTATTTAGAGTTGGATTTTTTTTATCAATGATACCATTATTTTTAGCCTTCTTTACACGAGGATGTGGGTGAGCCAAAATGCAGAGAACCAATTTATTTATAAATTCACGTTTCTTTAAAAACTGTGTTACTGACTAAACACTACATGCCTATCGAAAAGACTCACTTTACATCACTCTAACCATAGCTCAATTAGGACTTATTTAAACACCCACAGAAACCCACCAAACTTCATCCACAACATACAGTCAGTCAGTTAAGTGCCATACGTGAAACACGCTTCGGCGATCATATCTCGAAAGAGACATGACTCACTGGGCAGAAGATTATCCCGCAGTAGGTTGCCATTGCTTTCTGCGGTAGATTGGTTGCCGATCAAGGCTATAGAACCCAATCTGTCCTGCTATATGACCCATAACTGGAGGGAAGAGAGGGATTAATACCTTTCCCAAGGGTATTTGTGCGTAAGTGAATGCAATGGATTCAACTGGAATTCGAACTCGGTTCCTCGATTTCTCGTTCCGAGCCGATATCCACTGCACCACAACACACATCTGCAACATACATGCAGCCATAATAGCCTCATCCACATGTAAAAATTAAAAGAGATAAGATACTCGGATAAAGTTATTTATTCAATTGTTCTTGTGCTCGTATAAATGCTTTCTTTTCTAGACATACTTTACCGGCCATAATTATTAGGCCACCTCAGTGTTTTAAAATATGATGTATTTCATACTACTTTTTAATATTTATTGCTAAGTGAATAATTGTAAATGAAAATGGTTCTTTTGTTAATACTGCACAAAAACATGGGCATCAAATGTATTTATAAATATTTAATAATTACCTTTATTGCAGTTTCATCAATGAAAGAGTGAAGAAAATTTAGAGTGATTCGGACGAGTTCATCTTAGCTTCCTTGCCTTGTAAAATTTCGCAAAGTAATAATAACAAAAGAACCATTCTATTTTCATTTAGAATTATCCACTTGGCAAATAAATACTAAAAATAGTATGAAATACATTATTTCTTTAAAAAGAAACTGTAGTGACCTGATAATTATGGCCGGTCGTGTAAAGTATATAAAAGGAGTCCTAATTAAGCTATGGTCAGAAATGTGTAACGTGAATTTTCATGATAGGCATGTAGTGGTATGTCCAATATAGCTATTCATGAATAGATAGTTCCTTAAGGAAAATGCAAATTCATAAATAATATTGTATCTCTGTAATTTCAGTCATTTAAACACACACGCAAACTCACTAAACTCCACCCGTGACATACTTGGAGAAAATACAAGTACAATCTGCACACGTAAAAAAAAAAGGCTAAAATAACAGCAGCATTAATAATAAAAAAAGAAAAAAACAATATTCAGTAACATCAACTATGAACACCGCCACAATAAGCTGACCGTGTTAGGGAAATTAAAAAGAAATTTTATCACTCTAGGTCTATATATAAAAAATCTACACATTCAGTTAAACATAAATAAATAAAACATTCTTGATAATGACTAACAGAATAACCCGAAAGCGCTCGGATATATGAAATATTCGGACAATTTTTACACGCTTTATGTCCCAAACACACACAAACACAAGAAAAATTTATTAAAAGCTTCATCCCTGTACCTTGTCTATTGTTTTTAAATAAACATTTTATATATATATATATATATATATATATATATATATATATTGTCATCCGCAGACAGATCTGTTTCGCTGTATCACAGCTCATCAGTACGGTTAGACTCCGATTACTACACAACCCAGGCTCGAAACCCGACCGATTTGGCGTCAGTCGGCGACTCTCTCTCTCTCTCTCTCTCTCTCTATATATATATATATATATATATATATTGATTGATTGATTGATTGATTGCTTAATTACTTAGTTTCTGGTTATAATAAGGTTAGACAAGTGCCCATTTGTATTAAAAAGTGTTCAATGCAATTATATTGCAGAACTTTTGAATATTTTCCATTTGTAAACGAGTTATTATGCGACCTAGGTTTCTGCCATGAGTGGTGTCTTCAGGCGATTTACAATAACTATATATATATATATATATATATATATATATATATATATATATCAAAAAGTGAAAGAACAATTAGATTAAAATCTACTGTTCAAGCATTTACTTTTATAAAGAGTGCCCGATACAGAATTTGTGGTCTTTTTTTTTCTGTATTATGTTTCAGGTTTTACATGATTTTCCGAATTTACGGCAGAAATATAGTATTTAATGATTCTTTGTATGGTGAATTCGCCCTACTTAAAATTAATGTGCATTTGGTTGCAGTAAAGCCTATTGTGTGTGTGTGTGTGTGTGTGTGTGTGTGTGTGTGTGTGTGTGTGTGTGTGTGTGTGTGTGTGTGTGTGTGTGTGCAAAAGGTACTGGGCTTACTATCTTCAAAAGGGCCACACCTTCAATACTTGCTTTATCAACAGTGCAAAAGTGGGAGGCCGAATTTAGAAGGGAACGGGTGAGTTTTAAAGATGACCCAAGGTCTGGAAATCCTACAACCACCATCACCGAGGAAAACTTTGATCATGGTGATGGATGCTGTTAGGATATCCTGTGAGATAGTTGAGAATATTCTGCACAATGGAATTGGCATGACAAACGGTTTTTCCTCGGCGGGTGCCACGTCTTTTGACAATTGATCAAAAGCGCACAAGTAAATTTGCTTTCCTTGAATCTTTCCTAACCCAGGATGAGTGTTAGGTTCATCACTTTGACACAAAGAGAAAATCCATGTAGTGGAAATACTCTTCCTCGCCTGCTTCAAAAATGCCAAGACGAATCCGTTCCTTGGCCATCTTTGGGGCAGGTGAGGAGGAGTATTTCCACTACTTTGAAGCAGGTGAGGAAGAGTACTATCTGCAGGCAAGTTGATGGCCTATTTTTTTGTGGTGCAAAAGGTACTGGGCTTACTATCTTCAAAAGGGCCACACCTTCAATAGGGTGTACGATGCCAACTTGCTGAGGCAGTTAGGAAAGGCTAACAAGACCAAACGAGCAAGAAAACTGACGAAAGAGGGTTTTGTTTCATCAGAAGAATGCTTCCGCACACAAGTCCTTGGTTTCAATGGCGGGTGTGTGTGACCGTGGCTTTGAACTGGTTGATCACCCTCCCTATCCTCTTGACTTGGCCCCCACATGACTATCATTTGCACTCGAACATGAAAAAAAGTAAGAAATACTTGGGAGAAAGAAGTGGAAAGTTTTCGTGTAACTCGTTTCGACCTTTAGAACAATATGTATCTGTCTCCCCAATGAGGCGAAATGCGGCACTAGGCCATTTTATTGTGGGGAATCTGATTCCTTATGCGCGGGCAAAAAATTTCCGTAGACCTTTGCACAAGGCAAGTTCGGGTATCTGTCTTCCTCGTCTGGGTTCCTCTCTGCCCGAAGGCAAACAGTTCGACAAGGTAGTATTCGGGTAGATCTTCTCATCCTTTAGGACTACACATGCACATGAGCGAAAGAGACGCCGAAATTTTTTTTTTATTTTTAAATATGCTTTTTAGATAAATAATCTAACCGATTTCATTTTGATTCTTTTTTGCTTCCATCAGTTAGTAAAGTGCCATACGTAATACACGCTTGGGCGATCATGTCTCGAAAGAGACATGACTGACTGATTATCCTGCAGTAGGTTACCATTGCTTTCTGCGGTAGACTGGTTGCCGACCAAGGCTATAGAACCCAATCTGTCCTGTTATTTAACCCATAACTGGAAGGAAGAGACGGATTAATACCTTTCCCAAGGCTATTTGCGCGTAAGTGAATGCAATAAATTCAGCTGGAATTCGAACTCGGCTCTCCGATTTCTCGTTCCGAGCCGATATCCAATGCACCACAACGCACATCACTGCCATCAATTTTGTTATTAAACACTCCATGTTCTAGTATAAGAAGAATACTACCCAAAATGGCGAAATGCTGAAGAACTTGGATGCATTTTTTTTTAATTACTGTTTAGCGATTAAAGCACTTTTTAAACAATTTTTGTCGTAGTAAATTGTTTACACTTTTAATTAAAGTAGCAATCTTTAAATCACAATTGTAGCCCGCCTCGTTACGCTTTAAATGTGTTGCGTAAAAGTTTTTTTTCTTTTTAATTCATTGAGGTTTCTCCTATTTATTCCTTGTGACAATTATTACCCGGGGAAGAAGTAAAATCCGCCTCCAGGGATTAGCTCCAGTATTAAGTCTGTTTTCGGCGTAGTTGTGACAAATTTAATGCTAAACTTGTATGAATTCTTTTCACTTGTTGTTGGTGTTTAGAAAGATATATTTTGAATTGTTGGGTTTATAAGGCAGGATTGCATTTCTATTTTTAAATATTTTATGAGCCTTTTGATTTGCACTGGATATAAAATAATTAGGGTGTTGGAGAAACTAGAAAGTATTTTCAGTGTTTTTCATCTTTTAATGTAAATAAAGAGGACTGCATATGCTGAGTGCACTCCAAGTAGGCATGCGGGATCTACACTCTGTGGTGAACTGGGGCAAGAAGTGGCTTGTCAACTTCAATTCCTCTAAGACCAAGCTCTTGTCTGTCAACCATTACAGGCAACCTCTTCTGCCTCCCATAAGCATGGACCAGGTGATTCTCCCGGAGAGTAATACACTACGCCTCCTCGGACTTACCCTGTCCTCAGACCTCAAATGGAACCACTATATTGAATCCATAGCAAAATCTACTGCTAAGAAGATTGGGTCACTATGTCGATCCAGGATGTTTTTTCCACCTGAATCCATCCTGCATATATACAAGTCAACCATCCGTCCGTGCATGGAGTATTGCTGCCATTTATGGTCAGGTGCCCCTGCCGTTCTCCTCAGTGTTCTTGACAAGCTCCAAAGGAAAGTCTGTAATATGATAGGTACTGATCTGGCGACTCGACTGCAGCCACTTCCCCATCGTCGAAATGTGGCCTCCCTCTGTCTCTTCTATAAATACTTTCATGGCTTCTGCTTGCATGAGCTTAAGTCACTGATGCCTCCTCAACAGGTGTTTACCCGTGCAACCAGACTGACAACTGGGTCCCACCCATTCACAGTCAGGTTAACCAAATGCAGACGACAATTCTACTTCTGCAGCTTCTTCTCTCGCACTTCCCGCCTGTGGAACTCACTCCCGTATTCTTGCTTTCCTGACGGCTACAACCTCCAGAAATTTAAATGCAAAGTTAATACTCATCTACTAACCACTGGCCTCTAGCTCTCTCTCCCCTCCCCTGTATAACTTTCCCTTTCTCTCCACCTATGTATCTGTCATCGCACCTGCTTTCTCAGCTTTCTATTGTTCCTTCCTAACTAGCTTGTACTCCTCACTCTTTTCTAATTAATCTTTTTACATTTATGTAACCCCCTGCACATCAGTGGCGTTTCTGCCTTGCTCGGTGTGAAATGATTAAAAAAAAAAAATCTAAGCAGATGATGACACCATTTTCATCTTCGAAATTTTTCTTTTAACAGTAACAGTTTTTAAATAAAAATTGTGGTCAGTCTTATTACGGTGAGCAATAGATTCAGAATGTTTATTTTCTGACAGAACCCTTTTCTGTTCATATAATCTTTTATTTAAATTCCTTGCCGTATGAAAATTATTACACGTGGAAATTCCTTCCATTGATATTCTTTTTTATAATTAATATTTACATGTATACCAGCGCGTAAGTGAAGAGAACGAATCAACTGGAATTGAAACACGACTTTCAATGTCCTTATACCACACGCACATCCAAGCGGTTATCCATCCAGTTAATAACCAGGTTTGACGTTTCTTAAAATAGCGATTAAGATATATGCCCGACCTTTTATTTGATAATTAGGATCAGATTTTAACTGAAGATTTGATTTTTTTCACCTCGGCTATTTGCACTTGAATGAAATCCAGTACTCGGTTATATCTCTCCCGGTATGCGAGGTGATATGACACACCAGCAATCAAATGTCTAAAACACAAACTTCTACTCTCCCAAAAGAAACAGTACTGGTTACTACATTTCAAACCATGGCACTATATAGCGAGTGTCCTGGGCATGATGATAAACAACATCCGGCAGCAAAACTTCTGATCGGAAGGTTTTGAGGAGTATGGAACCCCTTTGTAATTGTAGTTATTGTTCCTATTTTCCCCCCGAGCCGGGATGGTAGCCCTTATTAGGATCCCAGTTATGGGTAAATAGTTACACCTCCCCAAAACTGGGACAAAACCTTTTTCATATTCTATGTACGATATCCCTTCAGGAGGTAGGCGATCATAGGTCTCCACATTTCCCTATCCCTTGCTGCTCTTAATATCTTGTTATTCCATTCAAACACCTTTCTGCTCAAGTTCATCAGGTATGTTGTGAGCTGATTTCCTTTGTACTTCTTCCTATCTGTCCCGTGAGCATCAGGTTTTCTGAGCCCTCCTTCCTCATTACATGTCCCGAAAACTTCAGCTTTTCCTGATGTTAAGTATCAGTTTCTCTTTTTTGTGTCCATGATCTCCCAAATCTCGTCATTGTTCGTTCCGTCTATGGTATCTTCAGCATTCCACATTTCGGTTGCATCCAGTCTTTTCTTCATCTTTGATGAAATTGAAGGACAAACATCACATAACAATCTAATACTTCCTTCTTTGTTTTCAGCGAAATTCTCCTGTCTCTTAAAACTCTACTCGGCTTTGGTCATGCCAATGCGCCTTCGTATCGCACTTTCCGTCACTTCCCAGGTATTTGAATTTCTGCACCTGCTTTATTTTGGTATCACCAACTTGTAATTAGCACTTACTATGAAAACATAAAAATAGCTCTTTATAGTTTTTTTTTTAATCATATCACCCCAAGCAAGGCGGTAACGCCACTGATGTGCAGGGGGCTACATAAGAGTGAGAAGATTAGAAAAGAAAAAACCGGAAACCGCATCCTAAACAGGAAACAAGGGATGAGCCTCTTCACCTGTTTAATAGATGTGGGTGGAGTGTGAACTACTAATGTATTGCTGTTATTTTTACCAGCAACACATTTATGAAAAATCCTATAAATTTTGTCAGCATTAAATAAGCCACAAATGTTGAAATTTAAAAAAAAAATTTACGGCGATTTACAACCAAAACTGGGACCGATAAAGCCAATTTTAGGGTTGAATGTATCTAATTATGCTAGACAGTGATTTCTTGGAGAATTGCCTTTGTATAAAATTGCACTAAGGCGGTTCTGACTTAAACTTCAGGTACCGTGTCCCTTCTGAACGTAAACAATCATGGACTTCTACTTGTCGCTCCAATACTTGTTTTTGTCTTTGTCGCTTTCAATATTTTTTCTCTTGGTATATCTCCCAAACCTTGCTCTGCCATCCATTTGCTTAAGCCCATCAAATATGCCTCACGCTGCTTTCCTGTCTCTCTTCCTTTCTATCCGTCCTGTGAGTATTAGATTCTCTAGGCCCTCTTTTCTCATTAAGCGTCCAAGGAAGCCTAACTGTATCTTCCAGATGCTAAGCAAGTTTTCTAGTTTGCATCCTCTCCAACACCTCAACGTGCTCAGTCCATGGTATCCTCTGCATTCTTTAGAACTACATATCTGCTGCCTAGAGCCTCTCCTTCCTCCTTGAAGATATCACATAACAGTCCAACATTATTATTTCTAATGAAATTTTCCTGTCTCTCAATACGCTTCCTAAACGACCTTTTATTCATTTAGCGTGTATTTTTTTTTTTTTTTTTTTAAATCGTGTCACCCCAAGCAAGGCATTCCACTGCCACTATAGAGCAGGGGGTTACATAGAGGGATTGGGTATAGGAAATGTCAGGAAGGTGATAGACGACTTAGGATGTACATAGGGAGAGAGTGGGTGTGTGTGAGTGTGTTAGGTGTCTATTGACCTTACATTTAAACTCCTGGAGGTTGTAGCCGTCGGGGAAGCAAGTATGCGGTAGGGAATTCCACAGGCGAGAAGTGCGAGGAAAGAAGCTGTTGGAGCAGAAATTGCGGTTACATTTCATCGGTTTCACTGTAAAAGGATGGGACCTAGTTGCCAATCTAGTATCTCGTGCAAATTCACATCTAGGAGGCACCAGTGATTTAAGTTCATCAGAGCAGAAGCCACATCACGGTGGTAAGAGAGATACTGCAAGCAGTCAGCCAAGTCAGTATCAATCACATTACAGATTCTGTGCGGTATTTTGTCAAGAACCCCAAGGAGAATAGAAGGGTATCGCATAATATTTAAATATTTTTAAAAGCGTCAACACTACTACTAAAATATTAGTCCCAGGCTGTGATCCAATTGCTGAGAGCTAGCATTTCCAAATAAAGCCAAGCAGTGAGAGGGATATTTTTTTTTCTCTTAATAACTAAGCAATTATAAATCCCTTAGCAGGATAATCAGTTATTTAATGTAGTAAAAGACCAAACTGGAAACAAAACTTATTTTTAAAATTTGACTGAATATGAAAATTAGTTACCTAAAGTTAACAGAAAGCACTAAGTTAATCAAGATATAAAACACACTGTTAGATATCAAACAGCATCTACCTGATCTCAGTTTTAGGACAAGATTTTTTTAGGATTTGAATTTAAGAGGGCAAAATATGGGACAAAGACTTAGAATAGAATGTGCATTGTGGTGCACTAGATATCGGCTCAGAACAAGAAATCGGGGAGCCGAGTTCGAATTCCAGCTGAATTCATTGCATTCACTTACGTGCAAATACCATTAGGAAATGTATTAATCTGTCTATTCCTTCCAGTTATGGGTTAACATAACAGGACAGATTGGGTTCTATAGCCTTGGTCGGCAATCAGTCTACCGCAGAAAGCAATGGCAACCTACTGCGGGATAATCTTCTGCCCAGTCAGTCATGTCTCTTTCACGACATGATCGCCCAAGCATGTATCATGTATGGCACTCATCTGACTGACTGACTTAGAATAGATTTCTTGCACTTTTCTTCCAAAATGAATTTTTGATGGAATTCTTTCCTTGCCTGAGAAGGATAATTCATAATTTTGAAAAGGTCATTAAAATTTATAAACACAAAATGTCTGTTGCTTTTAATAACATTTGTTGCCTGAATACACAGAAGATGCCCTTTTTTTTATCTCTTCTCTGAAGATTTGCTTCATAACACTTTTGCATCTGGGGAAAACCCCAAGAGGAACCAATGTTTCAACTGGATGTAGCTGTAAGTCTAAAAGCGCAGAATGAAATAAAATGTAATATTATGTAAGAAACAATTCAGCCTCATTTTCATTAGACTTGTTTTAACACCTAAAAATTTCAGTTTTCCTATTTCAGTAGATAGGGTCAATCATTGGCTAAGCTCAAGTAAGTTCCACAACAATAAAATATCTCTAAAAATTTCCCTATCACATCATTAAAAATGAGTTTAACAAAATATTGCAATAACAATCATAAAATAACTGCTCACATTCATAATTTAAGAAGTGGATACAAATGAAAAAACATGAAATTGATAACTTTCCATTCAACTGAAACAGACGTGAAACCAAATAGAAAAATAGGAGAAAAGACACTGGTTAAAATGGAATAGTCCATTATTTATAAGGTATTGACAGGACATAATAGTCATGCAAACTAATGAAGAGAGAAACAAGCAAAACTAGGTCCTTACCTGCTTACCTCCAGGTCAAAGGTTTACACCAGGGAAGGGTTCAGTGTTAACTTTATAAAAGTTTGTTCCGGTAGGAGAGCAGAGAAAAAGCAAATAAATCAGAAAATCATGCTGTTCATTTACACAAGGCATTTCTTATGCAGAATAGCAACTTAAAATTAACAAAGAAAATCACCCAATTCACACTGTGACCACTGTTTATTTCATACAATGGGGAAAAAAAATTTTTAGCTACAAGAGTAGCTAATTTTTCAAGTTTTAAATGGGGCATAAGTGGAACAAAAAACAATTACATTCATCCTCAAATATAGCTTTTATTTGTTAAATTCTCTTTCCAAACAGCATAGTCTCTTTCACTCTTTACCACAACAAAAGCATCTTCAACTTGAAATTATCACAAAAGTACGTAACACAATAAGTTGAAAGGGAGATAACTCGCTATATAATAAGATTGGTTCAAAAGGCAATTTTTTTTAAACACAATAACACATATTGAAAGAACTGGACAAAGGGAGATAGCGAATTCAAACTTTAAAAAAAAAATTCTTTTACAAATGATTTTTTTTTCTTAAATCCAAAAGAAAACGGTTTGTAAGATGACACAGTTAACCTCCCTCTGTTGTCAACACCAATCGACTTGAATAAAACTACAGAAGGTCGTAACAGTCTGTAAAAAATAAGATTCTATCAAGGGAAATTTTTTTCTCCTGTCTTTACAAAACTGATTAGTGATACTTGTCTAAAGCATAATCAATGCTAGAGTTGCAATACTTTATTTTTCTTTTTTTTAGTGTCAATATCATTAATGAAATTAAAATCCTAATAGCATTGTTAACATTAGAGTGTTTTTACATTTTTTTTCTTTTTCCTTCTGAAGAAATTTTTCTCCTTCCTCTTTTGCAGTTGTATCACACTGGTGGCCGCCACTGCTTCATCCTCCTCCTCCTCAGTGACTGTCATTCTTAACTGAAGTCTCTGTTGTTGAGTACAATGGGTGCAACTAGTGTCCATACATAGAGGGCAAGAGCCAGCCAACTAGAAATGATTTTCACCCACATGGAAGCTGTGTTAGAGTTGAGAGTCTTCAGGTCAGAACTTGGCCTGATAAAAAATAAAATAAAATTAAATTAAATTAAAAAAAAAAGACATAAGGGCAAATATAAACATCATTAAGTAAAGAATGTAACAAGCTTTATTGTCTCAGCAGACAAAAGAAAAAAAAATTTAAATAAGGAGGAAAAAACTGAACAAGTTAAATATAAAATAAATGGAAAGAAAAGCAGAAAAAAGAAAAAAGGAAAACAGACAAGTTTATAAAAACAAAGCATTTTCATTTAATAAATGCAACCTTATTTAATGGCAAATCATTGCAATGCAATAATTATTCTCTGATCAGGTACGAATAACAGGAGACACAGGACGAAATAAAAGGGCATGAAAAGGTGATGGCTGTTACAAAGGGGCACGAAAAGACAAGCAATAAAAAAATAAAAGAAAATTTAAAACAAAAAAAAAAAAAAAACCTACAATTCTATTGACTGAATGTCAATGTTGAACCCTGTTTTCAAAAGACATAAGCCAAAGCTAGAACTTTTCTAAATGGCATTTCATGTTTTAGTAGAATTAGAAATCAGCAAAAGACCCTTTTCACCAAATTAGTTCATTTTTTAATTATATTTTGGTTGACCAACAAAACAATGTTTGATAAAAAATACTTTTAGAAAGTATTTGACAAAAATGTCTGAAAAGTTCTGTGTTAGGCATTCATTGCATTTTCTGCCAATTGTTTATTATACAGTTATCTTATAGTGTTAAAGGAAAACCAAGTTGTTGAGTTTACAAGAGAAACCACAAATTAATGAAGATTTCCACACTACCCTACCTCCAACCAAAATAAAAAAATAAAAAAAACTGGTATCAGGATACTATTAATAAAAAATTCAAATAAATAAAAAAAATTAAAAAAATAAATCTAAGTAAGGTGAAGAAAATGTGTATTTTTACAGATAAACACTTTGAATGTCAATAGAAAATGATGGCATCTTGAGCAATTTTAACTACTATTAACACTAAACGAGTATCAACTACTCAGATTTTTTTAGTTCTTAAACTGATTAAACCATAATTCAAAACCGATCAACAAGGGAAAAATGTTTGATGCCAACTGGAAAGATGTCACAGTTGGATATGATCAGAAAAGCATGCAGAGCCATTAAACTGATAGAAATTAAAAAGTCAATTAAAAGTAAAAGTAACTAGTGGCAGGAAAATACCATAGTACATAGAGGCCATCCTCACACAGTGACAAAAAAAAAAAATCAATTGTTTCAGATTTAGTAATGCAAAAATGTTGCCTTGACTTTCCAAGTTCATATATTCACTCAGCATCTTAACAGCAACATCTGCTCAGTTAATTCAGTAATGCAAAATTCTAATATTTAATTTCTAAGAACATTTATATTGAATTGAAAGTTGGAAATACAAGAAACATAATGAAGCCCTGTATAGCTGCAGCTCAAACTAAACATGGTTTGTTTTCAGGATGCAGCTTCTTCCAGTCAGATGCTTGTGGATATGAATATATATATATATCTTATATAAGCACACACCCTTCAACCAAATCACGACAGAATTAAAATCTCAATACTTTTGTAAATTGATTTTGTCTTCTGCTTGTAACATACTGCTATAAATGAAGGAAGCAGAGAGCTGAGGAAGAAGTGAACACTAATAGGCATCTTTCTTCTTGTGCCACTGTGAGATAATGTTCTCATCACTCTCCACCTCCTTTTCTGTATTGCTGTTAGAGAACATTGTTTTTGCTTGTGAAGTTCACTTAACTGATAATCATAAAAAATAAATAAATAAATAAAAAAAAAATGTCTGAAACTATTTTTGTAACTGGTGAGGTGTTTTCTATTTAACAAGATGTTGTCCAACACTGGTATCGCTACAGCTTCATTTTGTTCAGACATTCCCAAATTGTGACAACTAAGATAGTGATAAGGGTGCCCTAGGTAAGTGGCAATGAAACTTCAGCCCTAAAACCATACTTGAGCCCAAGGTCATTTGCTGTCATTAGCACAGCCATAAAATTAACATAGGATTGGAGAGAAGTGTAATGGGAGAAGGAAAAAAATTTGATAAAATTTCTTTCATTAGCACAAGGACTGATAATAGATTTATAAATATGTAAACGATGGTAAGTGAAAATTGCAAGTGGAGAAACAATTATGAAATTTCTGTAACACAGGATCAGGGAGATGGAATAGACAAGAGTTAAGAGGGCAATGAGGTTAGAAAAGTATTCATTAGTTGTTAATTTAACGGTTTATGTAGCAAAATATCTTAAATGAGAATAAGAAGTGGATTTAATTACAGCCATTTTAATTGCACACATGAAGAGACAAAAGGTTCTACAGAAGGATGCTGAAAATACCATAGACTGAACATTGGAGCAACAGAGTTTTAGAGAAAAAGAAAAAAATGGATACTTGTATTTAGAATCAAAGCAGCAGTTAAAATTTTGAGGGTGCATATAAAGAGAAAGACAGGTTTGGAGAATTTGACACTCACAACAGAGGAAAGCAGTATATAACTTAACCCTCTAGGGCCATTCGTATCATATTTGATACAGTATTTCCCTATAAGGAAACATTTGGTATTTCCCTATAAGGAAACATTTGGTATTCATTGACTGAGCAGTCAGTACTGCTTTCATTTGAAATTTATAAAATATTTCTCTTAAAAAATTTTTCAGGAAAATATTTCTTTCAAGGCTTGTTTTCATACTGTATCAAATATGATACGAATGGCCCTAGAGGGTTAAGTGTATGTAAATGGTTGGCAGAACAAAAATAGGAAATAGAAAGACAAAATCTGCTTAGAGCTACAAAGGACAGGAAGATGGTTCGTTGGTTTTGTTCAATGATATATCAATGGGTTATTTAATGCCAAAATCTAAATAATTTATTTGCAATTGCTATTTTAGTAATACAGGTCTTAATAATTAATCCATAGCTTGGTGTGAGAAGAGGTGGATTCATACCTTTCTCCAAAGGCATTTGCACATAAGTGAATATACAGTCTATTCTAGCTTAGAAGACGCACATTTTTTCCTAAAAGAAATATTCTGAAAAATAACTGCATATCTTCCAAAAATAAAAGTATCAGTTACCACCATAACATGTATGGTAGGGAGGATCATTTATTGCATATGACTAACAGTAGTGATGATTCTGCAGATGATAGTTTAGAGCTTTCAAATGAATCCAGCAGTGACGAGTTTTTGAGATTTGAGGATGAATAAAATTTCTTTGTTTTATATATATATATATATATATATATATATTTTTACATGCATATTTTTAAAATTTTTTAATTTTTATGAAAACAAAACCAACCTTGGATAAAGAAAGATGTATAATATATTTACTAACCAACAACTAGTATGTCATTTCCATGACAACAAAATCGGACGAGTGATTAATGTAAACACGTGGTGCTAATATGTGAGGGACACACAGCAAAATTTTCCCCCCGCAATATTAGGGTGCATCTTCCAAGCTTCAAAATATGGTAATGAATCTAACAGAAATTAGATCTCTGATTAACAATTCTGAGCCATTATCCATAACCCCATCTACACCTGGTATTCCTAAGCAGTCACCCATCTAGGTACTGACCAGGCTCAATGCTACTTCAGTGATCATACGAGAACCAGTTTTCAATGTGATTTGGTGGCAAACCAACAGGAAGTTATTAAGAACCATAATCTCCTACGTCCTGAAGGATATAGAACATTTTATTTAAAACAAATCTGAAAAGTTACAAACCTGAACCAATTTGTGAGGGTCATCATCACATAGAGAGAGGCAAGGCAGAACATGAAGTGGAAGAAAGAATAGCTGTAGGCAGCTTCTTCTTCCTCATTATCCCAAACATTCTGTCCGCTTTTCCCGGGTTCCAAGTCATCGGACTTGTTGGATCCTGAGGACAAAAGGCAAAGAAAGAACAATAAAAATTAGGAAATAAAATCACTACAAACATTAAAATCAAAATTACTATATATTCCACAACTGAATTACTCTTAATGTGCAGCTATACTGTCAGAGTTTAAGATCGATTTCAGTAGAATTGTAATAAAAAAAATAAAAAAATTTTGAATTCTTCTGTTACCAGAATAAAAACAGCTGCTCCTCTAATTTTTAAATTTCCCTTTGAATGTATGTTTGTCCTCCTACAGCTGAAGAATTCAAACCTTTTCTGCCATTTGCACTCATTCCTACCCACTCGAAAATTTATTTCTCAACACATTAAATCAAATTAGTTTGTCAGTCATACTCTAATTGAAAAAAATCAACAATAAGGTCATTTTATTTTAGATATATATTTTTCTTTTTTTTTTTACTCAACTGGGAAAAAAAAAAAAAATAAAATAAACAAAAAATAAAAAACAAACCTAAATTAAAATGATTCAAAGCCAACAGAAAAGCAATTAGCAAAAATTCAGAAAGGATGTTAATTCATCATTGGATTTTCAAATGAACATTCAAAAGCATGATTGATGAATTCATTAAACACAAATCACGTGAACTCCCCACCCTAGAAATACTCAAGTCATTTGAGAGGAGATTCAAATTGGTTTCAGTATTAAATAAATAAATATTCATTTGCAACTTTTCCATCTTTACAAAACAAAAAATAGAAAAATTTAAATAGACTACTTTTCAAAGAATATTTAGCAAAAATAATTTGGCTACCAAATTCTAATTGGATACAACTAATGTAAATTTTCATCTTTAATAGTGCAAAACAAAATACTTTATCCATTCAGATTTGATTAGAAAGAAAACAGTTTCACTTCCAGTCTGTGAAACAGAAAAGTTTTCATAGAACAGCTGAATTTAAAAGAATTCAGTTTTTATAGCAAATTTAAAATAAAAAAAATATAAAACTATTTTCAGATTTTCAATATAAAGATGAAAATATTTTATTGAATATAGTCTTTTTTTTTGTTTTTTTAAGAAAAAAAAAATCTAGCTGTGGCAAATTTGCATTGTATATACATATAGAAAGCATTGTCTTATCAATGCATGCACATAGCAGCAAGACATTGATTCAGAATCTTGTCTATAAAGCAAACCAAAAATAACTATTGCAAAGCAAAAAGAATGTTAAAAATGAAATACAATAATCTACTGAAACAGTTTGAATTGAAACTAAAAATCAGAAACAAAATTCGGCAAACACAGATCATTCAAATCCATTTAATGTCACCCAGCCTCCAACTACCACTTCTTGACAATCAGCTAAAGTGAAAACTTTCAAAGAAAAAACGATTGGAAAGACTCAACTTAGTGTTTACAAAAAATGCAACATGAAAGCTGTATATGTATTTTTAAAAACTCATCTGATGTCTTGTATGAAACGTTATTTACTATAAAAAATATAAAATTCAAGAATTTTTCTGAATATTTACAAAGAGAAAAACCCCAGAAATATAGCATTGTTAAAAGATTTGTTTTCTCCTAATTAAAAGACTGAAACTAACTGCAAAGAACCAAACTTATCTGCCTTCAATGATTATAAATCGTTTTATCTGATTAGGATTAAAAAGAGTTTAGGATTAAGCCAAGCTTAATCAGGTTTATGGCCATTTTTCTCTTAGGTCCATTTATAAAATGTTATTCAAAATAAAAATTTTCAAAGGACAAAAATTATAAGAATCTCAGGACAAATAAAGCTATGTCAAAATAGATAAGTATGTATTTTGTATCCATGTAATTTTAACAATGATACTTCATTAAAAAAGAAAAATAGTTTTTTAAAGTTCTATTAAAACTTCAAAATTCAATCCAAACCATAATAAAATAAACAAAAAAAACATTAAGTCAGAAAGTGTACTAAATTATGTTTTGTTTCCCCAAAGTGTAAGTTTATAAAATATTATATATCTAATAAGAAAAAGATTTTCAAATACTGAAGCCACACTTTGAAAAATAAAATGCACACAATTGGCTAAAGCTGTAAGAAATTATTTTATTAAAATAAAAAAATAAAAAAAAGTAAAAAATGTTGGTTTATCTGAAGTCACAATATTGTGAAAGTAACATTTAAGCTTCTCATTACTACCTCTCATTTTAGGTAAAGTAAGATAGAAAATAAATCACCCTGATATATTTGGACAGTAACCTTTCAAACATTTTTCATTAAATATGGCTGACAAGGAAAACAAGTTTTTCCAACATCCTTATTTTTTCCCCCATTTTCTAAGAGAGTAAAAAATAATCTTCCAGAATTATTGTCTTATTATCCCAAACACTTTCAGCTAATATTTTACACACACATACACACACCTCCCCCAATTTAAATCCAACAATACCAAATGGCTTTAATATGCCGGAGGTGGGGGGAGACAGCCACACAAACACTGTTAAATCTGGACATTGGGAAGTGATAAGGTAAGGTAATTTGATTCCCAGTTATACTTAGAAATCCCAAGATATTTTCCTCATACAGTTTTGACTTTAACTAGAGGAAGCCAAAGAGAGCATACACTAACAAAATGCATCACTAATTTTCACTCAGACAACTGTACCCACCAAAATAACATTTATAGTAGTTAAAACTTATGTCACATAATAAAGAAGAAAAAAAAAGAAAATATTTAATTTACTGTTGTTCCCATTTCAGGTATCAAACAAAAGCTAGCAGATATAGATTCATAGAAGTCCTGACCAATAAAAAACGTCCATTCCTTAAATAGGTAATTCAAACCCTGCTCTATCAACACTGCTTACATAGCCAAATTGGTAAAGGCATGTTTCTGCTACAGAAACGGTTTCCCTAGAGAAAGAGATACCAGTTCAATTCCTGTTGCAAGAACAATCTTTTAGTAAAACTTTTCAATCTAAGCTGGTTGTTTTTCAAGAAAATAAAAGGAAAAAAAATAAGATAGCAACTCAAATATATGTACCCCCTAAAAATAATGTTTATCATAATAAATATATATATTCTTGTATGATTTGCAACGTCTAACGTATGTACTGACTGGTTGGCCAATATTTACGGCTATATCATCCTTCGTCCACATTCCCTATCCTGTTTGAATGACACTAAAAATTATTTTCACAGCTCCATTTTTTTTGTTTTTCAAATTTGGATACATTATCATAAAACATCAACACAAAGTCAATATATTCTCTGTAGGAAGAGATGAATTTCAACAGTTATTGAGAATTCAGAGTTTTCATTTTAAATAAACATTAGTAATAACAAAGTTATTTTTTCAAATTTATTTGAACATTATTTTTATGGAAATATGAGAATTTGAGTGGACAGTGTCTTTCTATAATTAAATGGTACATTTAAATATGTCTACCAGCCTGAGTATTCGAGAAATAGTTAGGAATATATGCATACCTGCGACTCCCATATACCAAGGAGAAGCCTTCAATAGATCTGACATGTCTCAATACTTGACCACAGAAGATTTCACAGTTTAACAAAGTCAAATTAATCCATAAATACATAATTTGACAGTTGATTATCATATTTTTTTTTTTTAAGATTCTTTTTGCTTCACAATATTTATTTTTGGTTTCCTTTATAGACAAGATCCTGAATTAATGTCTTGCTACTATGAGCATGCATTTATAAGACAATGTATACACAATGCAAATTTGCCATAGCTAGATTTTTTTTTTATCCACACACACACACGATATTTTCTTCTTTATATTGAAAATAGTTTTAGACTTTTATTTTGTATGAAAACTCTTAAACTGAACTGTTCCATTAAATTTTTTTTTCTGTTTCACAGACTGGAAGTCAAACTGTTAGTTTCTTTTTCAATCACTCAACCATGAAGATTTCATGGTTTAACAAAGTCAAATTAACTTATATATTTACAACATAATTCAATTTTGTTAAATCATGGTATGAATCGTGCCAGGAAACGCTTATTTTCCCAACAAGATTTTTTGAATATTCAGGCCGGTAGATATGTACATAAATGTACTGTTTAATTATAGAAAACAGAGTATCCACTCAAATACGAGCATCCATTAAAAATAATGTCAAACAAATAAATTTAAATATGTTGGTTAATACCATTTCATAACTTTCTGTAAAATTTGTAATAACTGTAATTTTGTCATAATAGTTTTAAGTTTGTTTACATTGTGATACAAACTGGAACAGTTATGAAGATTACAAAAAAAAAAAAAAAAAAAAAAAAAAAAATCGGGAACTATTCTCTTTAAGGCTTAATTTGATCTTGTCTAGCCACGAATCCTTCATGATCAAGACATGTCAGATCAATTAATAGCTCCCCCTGGTCTATAGGGGTTGCAGGTTTGAATCCTTTCAAAGGATGCAAACCTTCCTAACAGAATATATGTAAATATACTATTTAGTTGTAGAAAAAACAGTATATCCACTCAAAAATAACGTTCAAACAAAAAATTTAAATAAATATGTTGGTTAATACAATTTCGTAATATTTCATAATATCATGTTATACTAAATACAATGGTGATATTTTCCAAAAGATCAAAATGCTAAGTGTTCGAAGTGTTATCATTTAATGAACCCTGCATTGTTTCAAGTTGACTCTTACACAAACAACTACAAACTAATTAACTAAAAAAAAAAAAAATTTTTTAGATGCCATTTATAGTGGCATCATTCTTAACAAAAAGCAGAATTACGAATAGAGTTTATATTCATGTATAATTTCAAACTTGTTTAGATCTCAGTTGATGCAAACGTTAACATTAAAACATTTTGACCAAGTAACGTCTGGTCATCATCCAGTGTCCATTGATTGAATATCACAACCAGCAGATATCCCATGTCAGTCAACAAATGGACACCTGATGATGAACAGAGAGAACTAGTTGAAACATTTCTACAATAACATATCTGTACAGTGTGATAAAATACTGACGATTACTCATCTCAGAAAGGAAATACTAAAACATGACCTAGTAGTTCTGAAATTAAGTTACTACAGTTATCCCCACCCCCAAGTGTCTTAGTGATTTTGTTGCCTTGCTTGAAGTGAAATTATTAAGATTTAAAAAATAAAAGGTTTAGACAACTGAAGATTTTTTTTCCCCTCACACAATACCAAGAAAAAAGGGGGTCTCTTTCAAGGATGCCATTATCTTAACAGTTGCCATTAAAATAAAGATCCTGTTTAGAGAAAAGAAGTTTTGGCAGAAATAAAGACAGTGTAATGATCTGAAATTACATTTTTACTAAGTCTGTAAATCTGATCAAATTTTTATTACCAAATGAACTGGTTCAATCGATCTACAACCAACAGCAGAGACAAGTTTTCAGATTTGGAAACAAATATTATCAAGGAATCATACAAGTTTATGAGAAATGCTTCAAAAGTAATACTATTTCATGATATTGTTCCAATCGGTCTTCAGCTAAGAAGAAAAGTGTAATACCTATTCTCTTTTTAGATGAGAGAAGTCACCTGTCCCATGGATACCGCCCCTCCAGCAGCACCATTCTCATTGAATGAAAATAGATTGTGGTGGTGGTGGGTAATATCAATGCAGTGAGCAAGTGGTGGGGCAATTTTTGTTCTTGGTCCATATGTATGCATAAAAGACTGTTACATCCCACCTTCGTGAACAGGTCAGGTAAATGAAATCAAAGAAATACTGATGCAACTGTGTCAACCTTCTTTTTTCTTAATAAAAAAGGACTTAACATCTGGTAAAATGGTGTCTGACATGAAAGTGTTTAAGAAAAAGAGGTGCCTCACTGAAATTCAGAAAGGAAAATAAAACTGCACCCACTGTCATGAAGACCAAACAATGGATGTGAGCACAGTTGAGTTTTAGCAGTGGTAAGTGATGCAAAAGAGAAACATTCTAAAAACACCATGCAGATTTTTATGCGTTACTGGCAAAAAAAAAAAAAAAAAAAAAAAAAAGCATAGCAACTATGTGCGAAAGTGTTTTTTTTTAAAATGAAAACATTGTTATTGCAAGTATCAAGTGTTAGAGGTTCTGTAGAAATATATAGAAGGAATTACTTCCAAACTAGTATGCACACATTATATATAAAATGACAGGCTAGTCTTGTTTTCTGAGCACGTCCATATGCTTGGGTAGCTAATCAATCTATTGTAAACAAATGCTCAGGAACATTTGCATTTTGTTTAATAAAAAAAAAAACCTTGTTTATACAGCAACTATGCCGAGCAGACCTTAGTTTCTGGGAGAAAGCACACAATCTGCCCTGATCAGCAGTTTGAACAATGTCAATACGTTCAAAACCTTTGGTCACAATGACTTGTGACTTCATGCTAGCACAACCATTGACAGATTATGAATACTCCCATTCACCAAATTTCATTTACTTCACTTGTGTCAACCTTTCCAAAAAGGTGTCACACACAGAGATTGTTTTCTTCATGACAGGCCGACTAGAGTAGATTTGAACCAAGGTCGCATAATTAGAAAGTGAACACTAACCACTCAGCTACATGTCCAGACTGGCTTAAAAGTTAGATGCAAAAATGTCTAACTTTAGACAAAGAAATGTACAGGACATAAGGAAATGCTAAAAGAATTTCAGCAATTTGTTTTGTTAGTGCAGTTATCAATATTTTGAAATCTGTCACAATTATGTGGGCAAAGTTAAGGCCAATATTTTAAACATAACCCTTTAAATAAAAAAATTTTCAATGAAGGGGGTAAATTTGAGCTTGGATGTTTTTTATCTTTATAGCAGTATGAAAAATGGAAAAAAAGTTCTGTTGAATAATGTTTGTGACCAAATTTTGAAAGACAAGCAGACCATCATTCAGCCATTATTTTATATTCTATTTAAGCATTTATTTAAAAAAAAAAAAAAAAAAAAAAAAAAAAAAAAAAAAAAAATTGTAGAATATGAAAAACAGCTTGTGTTTTATAAATTAGCAAATCTTTTTCTTCCCCTTTTTTTCATCAAAATCAAAGAGGCAGACATTTTGTTTATATACATTTGTGCCAAAGGTTGAATATAGCCAAATTGACATGCAAATAATTTAGGAAAAAAAAAAAAAAAAAAACACATGCAAAGAAAGAAAATGGATGAATAGAAAAGAATTACATCAAGATGATTATGAATTTTCATCAAATCTATTCATCTTTTTTAAAAACAGTTAAAATAAAGCTTTTAAATAGATGTGTATGAAAAAATTTCGAGTGGGTGACTTAGTGCAGTGAGAAAAGGTCAAAAGGTAAAAAAAAAAAAAAAAAAAAAAAAAAATGATAATTCCATTCTATATTGTAAACACAAAATTTGATTACTATTAATATTATTGGAAATTTTAACAATAATCCATTCCTGATGAAGCATTTTTACACATAATATAAGTCATGTTAAGCCAAGCCAGCAATTAAATGACAGTAATATCAATTAAAACAAATTATTCAAGAAAAAAAACATCATTTTTCAAATCAACCAGCAAATTGAAATTTAAAATTTTCTCCAAGCATAATGTCTAGTGGAGAGTTCATAAAAATATAAGTTCTCTTGTAAATGTGATGGGCTGATACATGAGACTCAAGCCTGAATCAAAAGGTTTCTGAAGTTCATTACCCACATAAAAATGGACATGCCTTGATGGTTCTTACTGCAGAAAGTAATGGTAACCTACTGTGAGAAAATATTCTGCCCAGTCAGTCATGTCTCTTTTGAGAAATGATCACCCAGATGTGTATCACGTGTGGCACTTAACTGACTGGTTCAGTATTGTTACTGACTTATAAGAAAGCGAGAGAGCTTGCACTGCCTATCAATGGATTTTTGTTTTGTTATTTTTTTTCTTAATTCCTATAGACTACACACTTACAGAGAGCCAAGTAAAAAAAAAAAAAAATATGAATTAGGAAATTTTTCTATACAAAATTGATTGCCTAGTTCTCTACTAATAGATTTTTTTTTACACCCTCGCTGGTCGCCAAGATAATTGCACAACTTGACCCACACAAAGCGAGCGGCGGTGACGGAATCCCAGTCATAGTACTGAAGAAATGTGTCCCAGAACTCTCCTCTGCCCTCTCTAAACTTTATAACCTCTGCCTATCTGCTTCCTGTTTTCCTGCCTGTTGGAAGTCCTCCTGTGTAGTTCCTATATTTAAGAATTCTGGCGAACCCTCAGACTCCGCCAATTACCGTCCTATTAGTCTCCTTCCGATCTTTGGCAAAGTTTTCGAAGCCATTATCAACACCGAGGTGATTCAGCATCTCACGGCCCACAGGATTCTCTGACAAACAGTACAGGTTTCGCTTCACCAGGTCTACTGCTGATATGCTAACGACCATTACCGAGTACATATACCGGGCACTTGACAAGAATGGCATAGCGCAAACTGTTGCCTTGGATATCTCCAAAGCGTTCAACAGGGTCTGGCACGCTGGCCTCTTGTGCAAACTGCAGAGCTATGGGATAACTGGACATCTGTTTGACCTCATCCAGTCATTCCTCTCTAACTGCACATTGAAGGTAGTATTAAATGGGCATGCCTCCCAAAACTACCATACGAATACGGGCATCCCTCAAGGTTCTATCCTAGGTTGCACGCTCTTTCTGATCTACATTAATGATCTCCCCGACGCCATTAGATCCCAAGTAGACACAACAATCTACTCTCGCATCGATCAAAAACCAGGTGTGGGCAACAAAGCGAACCTCGCTGCCAAGCTTGAAAAGGACCTCCAATCCATAGTGGCCTGGGGTAGGAAATGGCTAGTAAATTTCAATGCTTCTAAAACGAAACTTATCAACTAACCACCATAGACAATCACATCTACCTCCCATTAGCATGGGACAAGCTTGCCTTCCAGATAGTAAAATACTATGCCTCCTTGGCCTTACACTTTCGGCGGACCTCAAATGGAATGACTATATCGAATCCATTGCCAAATCTGCTGCTATGAAAGTTGGCTCCCTGTGCAGGGCCCGGAAGTTTTTCCCACCTGAATCTATTCTGCACATATAAAAATCTACCATCCGCCCGTGTATTGAATATTGCTGCCACATCTGGTCGGGTGCCCCTGCTGCTCTCCTTGGGCTTCTTGACAAAATACAAAGGAGGATCTGTAACATGGTTGATACTGACTTGGCAGACCGGCTGCAACCACTCTCTCACCGGCGTGATGTAGCTTCCCTGTCCCTGTACTTTCATGGCTTCTGCTCCAATGAACTCAGAGCACTGGTGCCGCCTAAGCACGAATTTACACAAGATACTAGATTAGCAACTAGGTCCCACCCTTTTACAGTTAAACAGATAAGATGTAACTGTAATTTCTACTCCAACAGCTTCTTTCCTCGCGCTTCCCACCTGTGGAACTCCCTTCCACAAGTCTGCTTTCCCGACAGCTACAATCTCCAGGTGTTTAAATGTAGGGTCAATAGACACCTATCACACTAACTCCCAATTATTCTCAGAACACTCATCTACCCAACCCTCATTCTTGGTATCCTTACCCGCCTATCACCCACCCTCTGACATTTCCTATATTTAATCATCCGTTCTCCAATCTATGTAGCCCCCTGCGCAGTAGTGGTAGTGACATGCCTCGCTCAGGGTGAAACGCTTATAAAAAAAAAAAATTTTTTAAAATGGCTCACAAAAAGAATCCTGTCATGTCATTTGTTCAATTTTCTTTAAGGAGGGACAAAAAAAAAAAAAAGTGAGCATCCAAGTTGGAGAACATTGACTGTATCTGACCTGAAGAGGAGTAGGCACCACCAGGTCTATTTGCCAGAGACATTAAGGATTACCTCTTGGGCTTTCAACAAATATATGTAGAGAGTACTGGATAAATATACTCAACTGTACAGTGTAACCTTGTAACTACACTCAGTCATAGAATTGATGATGATTTAAAAAGAGAGATAAGAAAAGAAAGGATTGAATTCCAACATGTAGCTAGAGAAGTATATGTAAAATAGTATTATATGGTGCCAATGGCTATAGTATCAAAGTTACACTTCTATTTAAAAAACCAAAAAATGTAATCAGTAGAAAAGTTATGAAAAGGAAAGTTCATTCACTTGTCAATAAGTATCAACAGTAGAACATGAAACCAATAAGGTGCCTGGCCACAGTGGTTTGAATGAGGGTAAGAAACCTCCAAATTGTAAGGGTAGTGAGTAAGAATTTGTACATCATTTTCTTATAGAGAAGATAGATGGGTAGTTTCTCTTCAAGAAACTCACACTTGATGAGTGCCCAGAGGATCAGTCCATTCCAATCTACACAGAAACAGCATATGTCAATACAGGCTCAAGTTCCAAGACTGCCAGCCTCCATTACAGTTTTATTTTATAAACATTCACTTTGAACTAACTACTTGGAGAATAAAGAAAAAAAAATAATGGAGAAAATTCTCAAGTTGCACATACACATCATGGCCAACAGACATCACATGCAAGAGAAAATATTGAAAATTCCAAGTTTTGAATCAGATTTTTACTTTCAACTTCACATGATAAAATCCAAATCGCTTTCAATGTCAAAAAGGTGAAACAGACAAGAGAAATAAACCTCAAAAATATAGAGATGAGATCCCACTACACCTTCAGCCCTACATTCTAGATGATCATTTTCATAGACCTCAAGCTAATAATTATATAGCTGATAGGGATGGAAAGGTGGGAACATTTTGTACATAGCTAAAAGACATTGCTTTTTCTCTTTATAAGAGCTTAAGCTTGCAATGAAACAAAGTTCATTATCAAGAAATGACAACATGTAAGAACCCTCTTATAAAACCTAAATTCAATGCCAGAGGTGGGTAGCTCCATGTGTAGTGCTTGTAAGGAGTAATATGTTCAACCGATAAATAGTAACTAGAGTTGAGAGCTAAATCTGCACAGAGGACTGAGCAGTATACCCAGTGCAGTGATGACACTGCATCACTGAGTGGAGGGTTTCCTTGATTGGAGTCAAGAACCAGAGAAGAGCCCCCACCCCCTGGAAACAGCCACCATCGTCAGTGACCAAGGCCGGCCTCCAAGTTGGAGAATACTGACTGGTCTGACCTGGAGAGGAGTAGGCACCACAAGGTCTACTTGCTAGAGATATTTAAGATTATCTTTCTGGCTTTGAATAGATATATGTAAAGAATAGTAAACATATATGCTCAGCTGCACAGTGTAACCTTGTAACTACACCCAGTCATCGAATTGATGAGAATTTAAATAGTTCTAAATGTAAAAATAAAATAGAAAACATTAAGCTGAGAAAGGTAAATGTTGTTTAGACTGACGTCTTAATTTCTATTTCAAGTAAATGTTTTAAGAGCTCTTCAAAAACAAAAGTGAGGAGTAAAAAAAAAAAAAAAATGTATCCAATATATATTATGAATAAATGACACATAAAACACATACCACTCAGGCAATTTATATTCTGATTTACTAATAAATTATTTGCTGCATACAGCTTGGCAATGTATGACTCATATCAATGTTAGGCTGAAAAATTTATTCATGTGTTTATTTCTGCTCTTTTATGTAATGTCTTTAGTTTCAGTAAAGGAAATAATACTTGATAGTATCTGAAACTTGCGACTCATGACACCATCACAAATCAGACAATATCATTTGTCATCACTTTCTTTATTCTGACGCTAATTATGAGAAAACTGGTGTTCTTTAGTCACCAATTATGCCTGCAAACTTGTCTTGCAGCATTGTTACCACATATTTTATAATATTTAGTCAACTTTGTAGATACATCAATAAGTCCATGCATAATAAAATAAGAAGCATTTAATTTACAAACAGTTTTCAACAATTTACATTTATGTCAATGCATATAATTCTGTAATGAATACTAATCAACAAGAGAAAAAAAAAGTTTTAGATCAAACTTCAGCTTATAATCTCAATAACCCTAACATCTGATTGAAAAGATGAGAGTGGGGGCGGGGGTGAGAGACCACAGACTTATTGATATATCATAAGTATGTGTGCAAGTGTAATACTTTTCACAAATGAGGTCTGGTAAAGAAAAAAAAATGATCATCTTTCTAATAGCAACAGACATAGGGTCAAAATGCACCTAATCCCATCAACCTACGCAGTGCAATGTATGTGTGTATGTATACAAGTGAGTGCTTGTAAAAGCATCTAAGATCTACAGAGAATTAAATATGAAAGAAACAAAAAATAAAGTAAGATTTGCAGATACAGGAAGGAATAAGGAATGCTGAAGGTGAAAATTCAAAGAGAGAGAGAGAGAGAAATATAAAAGGAACATCTTAAGTTTTTTTTTTGTTTTGGAATAAACACATTGAAAAAAAAAAAAAATCAAATTGGATTAGATTTTTTTTAACTGAATTTTCTTTACTATAAAGAATTAATCCATTACCATCCATCTCCCCCCACTGAATTTGGATTTTATGAAATAAGGAAAATAGAAAACCATTTCATAGAAAGGCCTAATATTTTTTTTTTGTTGTTGTTGTTAAATCTTGCACAATAATCTTACCAGACTTAAAAAAAAAAGTTTAGAGTTTAGTCTTTACAGATGCCATGGCCAACTCAACCAAACTATATGTATATCAAGAAAATTGGTAATTTTTAAGATTTTTTTTGTCAAAGATTTAAAAAAAAAAAAAATTTAATTTGAATTGCAAGGAATAAGAATTTTTTTTTTTAAATTACCCTCTCCCACAACAGGAAACTTCATTCAAACCTTACTGGTGTCAATTTAATGTTAAAAGTTAAGCAATAGAGCGGGTACTTTAGTTGATATTTGAAGAAGCATTTGGGAGATGGCCACCTTATTTCTGATAGCAAAGCTAAGTGTATTATTAAGTGTAGCAATTTCTAATTTGCACATTATTAAAATAAATTCTGCAGAAATAGAAGAACACGGTTAAATATCTGAAAATCAAATTCAGATCACAATGTTACATTAAAATAAATTTTAAATAAATTCCTATAATTTACATTCAATGCTCCAACATTGTTTCAAGATTTATTGATTAACACTAACCATTAAAACTCTCCAACAAAACTAGCTTGGCACCACCAAATTCAGAAATGCAATATTCAGTGGCAAGCAAGGTATGTTTTTGTTTTTGTTAAAGAGTTAAGAAAAAAAATTCCAGTTGAACTGAAAAATATAGGAAAATATATCTAAATACAAATTTGACTACATCCACCATTATTTTAATCTGAACATCAACAGAATATCAGCAGGAAAGCTAGAGCAAATCACAACATGACAAATGCTAATAGAAAAAACAAACACCAAGTGGTCAGAAACAGCACTGAGAAGCCATGCAGGAAAAAAAAATATTTAGCTTACTTCCCAAAAGAATCCTTAATTATATGTATTAAGTTGTTTTAATTTTTTCTTTTTACAATTTAACATCACACACAAAAAGTTAGGGAGGTTAAAGTAAGTAAAGTTTAGGCTGGGTTAAAAAAAAAAAAAAAATTTAAAAAAATGCAGGGTATTAGAAAAATAAATTAGTATATTTAAATTTATAATTAAAAAATAAAATTCTATAACTAAGTTCTTTAAACCAAAATTTAGAAAAAAAAAAAAAAAACAAAAAAAAAAAACAAAGATGCTTTTACTATTCACATATCCTCAAGAAGCACTTGTATCAAAATACATGCTTAACATTACATAATTATATATATATATATATATATATATATATATATATATATAAAACTCAGATATTCAAGTTTCATTTTTTTTTTTTTTTTTTTTAAATGAAAGGGAATCTGGAATAAGATGGAATTATTTCAGTAGTCATCAAAAAATTTCCTCTTCTCACTATTATTTAAAAAAAATAAATTTTAAACTTATTTTTATTAAAAGGATATAACGATTAAGGATTATAGCAAAACTTTATGAGCAACATGTCACAACAGAAAGTGTGTAATCATGTTGATTAAATCTGTAAAATACTTGCCCAACAGACCACTTGGAAGTACCTTTTAAACACAAACAAACAAAGCTGCAAATTGAGAGAGCCTAAAGCAAATCTGTTTGTTTTTTATAATTGCAACAAAAAGCTATTTTTCTTTTTCTCTCTCTCTCCCAGAGGTATGATATGTTATCTAGACTAGGAAGAGACGATGACATTGTGAACATTGGTTACCTCCCCAAAAACTGCCTTCAAGTCGTTCTGTAAATATCAAAAAATATACCAGAAACATTGTAAAAATTGTTTGAAAAAAAAAAAAAAAAAAAAAAAAAATTTTTTTTCCTTTTTCCCTGTTTGCTCAAGAAAATATAGTACAAAGTTAGTAGAAATTAATATAAATGTATGTAGGTACATCTGTATATTAAAGTCAGAGGATGGGGGAGAGAGGAGGAAACGTGTGCAACATCACATATGCAAACAGAATCATCCAAGACATCTTTGTAGAAAACAAAAACAAAACAAAAAAGAAGTTATCTATATATATATATATATATATATATATATATATATATATAGATAAGGCAACAGTGACAGTGACAAATGAATGGAGAAAATAGAAAGATAAATGAAAATATCAATAGCTGGATGATTAAGTGGGCAAGCAAGAAGATGATAAAGACAATAAAATGAACAGCGGACATACCATTGTCATTTAGAAGTATGGCCTCTGTAGCTAAAAGGCAGCAAGTAAGAAAAAGAAATCTCACCATTAGACATGACTATGGAGAACAGAATTGACATAACAATACCAAAAGATGACAGGTGGATTTTTTTTTTTTAACAAAACAGCTTTTAAAATATTTGATAAGATTGTCTTTTGAAAAATTAATCATTTGCAAAATTGTTTCTGGAAACATCAACACTGCACCATCACATCTTTTATACTTTTCATGATGCTTAATTATTACTTCAAAAAAAAATTATGCTGACCATAAGAGGATTTTCATTTAATTTTATTATTTTTTTTCTTTTCACATAAAACAAATTGCTATGAAAGAATAAAATTTTTAGAATTTGAGAATTATAAAAAGATGAAATATCAACAAATATTCATATATAAATTGGTGATATTTTTATAAAGTCTTTCAAAAAGTTGTTTCAAACTTACTTGCATAAGTAACCAGCTACCCCACAAAATCATAATCTTAGATTAGTGAACACTAAAACACTCATCTTAATGTGAGAGGAGGTTGAAAGATTTTGGGGCCTGACCCACTTCACAAATGTAAAAAAAAAAATTGCCCAGACATCACAATACCAGTTTAGGAAAGTGGGTTTGATCAATAACTTCTGAGCAACCCTTGAGAAAATGCAACACTTTATAATCTATTTTATGGTAAATCACTGAAAACTGTCTAGAGAGTAGTTAATCATTTTGTAAAAGCAAATTATAAAAATAACTGGTTAAATTCAACATGAATCATGTTAGCACGATTTTTTTTTTTTTTTTTTAGATAAGTGAAAAAAAAAAAAAAAAAAAAAAATTTTAATGATTATATCTAGACTAGAAATAAATGAGGTCAAGAATAATATCAATATCCCAAAACTGCCAATTCTTTGGCTTTTCAATATTTATATTTTTTTTTTATTTAGAAACAAGTTATTTTGTTACTTCAGTTTCTACCTTTAAGCAATTCACAATAACTAGTTATTGTAAATTACCTGATGATGCCAAAAGGTAGAAACCTAGGTGGCAAAATAACTCCAAATGAAAAATATACAAAAGTTGTACAATATAATTGTATTGAACACTTTAATACAACTGTGTACTGGTCTAATTTAATTATGACCAAAAACTATATATATATATATATATATATTACCTACCCCCAAATAATCTCTCTGGAGGATATGGATGAACAGTTTTGTTATCCAATAACAATTGAAAATGTTTAATCTCCTTAATACTCATCTTAGAAAATTTAAATTAAAAGAAATTTTCTGATGGTACAATGTAAATTTTTGATAAACCATAATTAGTTCTGCATTTCGTTTATTTTGGTTTGATTTACCTAAAATAATAAATTTAGTGGATTCAAAGTAGCAAATGTAATTAGCATTCAAAATAACCTGTTAAGAAAATTCATCTGACATGAAGTCGATTTATTAACCCCTTTATTACAATCATGCATTTATACAAGTATAGAATACAAACTGACTTTTGTATATTCAAAATTTAATCTCATCAAAATTTCAATTCTAATTCATCTGTACCAAGACAGATCCAATAATTTGTGTTAATAAAGAGTTGATATACAAGAACTTATTCAAAATTACCACCTCCAAAATCTCAAAGATGGTGTTTTAGTGTTTTTCCTTTTATTTCATGCATACACTTTAGAATTGTTTTTAAAAAAGAGAGAGACCATACAATCTTATTAATGTATCAGGATGCAAATAAAAGGTAAAAAGGTTTTCAACCATCAACCAATCTGACTGATCGCTAGGGAAAAGCCTCTTCGAAATCATACACAAAAGAAGTGGTCAGAATAGAAAAATACTGATCACATGTCTATATTACATTCAAGCATTTCAATATTATTCAACATGAAGCTTTAAAAAAAAAAAAAAAAGTCATTTAAGCAACAAATCTATCAAAAACCATTCAGCAAAAAAAAAATAAATTATTAGTAGCATTCATTAAATTCATCAACAGTGTTCTTTGTAAAAATTTAAAAATATAAACGGGAGGAACCTAACCTATCACATGTATACAATAATAAATGGATCTGATAATTTTTTTTTTTTTTTTAAATAAAAAAAAATTTAAAAAAAATGAAATGAATAAAAACTAAAATGAAACAAGTTTTAAGATTTATTATATAACTTTAATATATGATTATTAGTATTACTATAATTATTTGATTAAAAAAGGATTCATGATTAATCAATCGAATTCCTGAAATTATCTCCATTGCACATTATTACTAGATAAAAGCCTCTTTCATATTGAATGTACCTAGAAAAGGAAACATAAAAATAAGGGAATCATTATCCCAGTTTGCTGGACCGTGAAAGATTACCCCTAATGAGTGGAGATAATATGCACATCACACTCCAAGTTCCACTGCACAGGTCAAAAGGTTTTCTACTGAGATAGTAGTACAAAACTCTTTGGTATTGCATTCAGCAGGACTGCACAAGAAATGTTATACCTTGTCTAAGAACATGAAATACCAACAAGAGCAATATATGTCAGTAGTTAATTCCATTTTGTAAATCTCTGGAACTTTCCATAACATTGCCTGTGTACATTACAATACACTTCATAGAGATGATTAAGAGAAATCAAAAATTATGTATATACAGTTAGATTTGACTGTTTAGCCTGTGAAATCATTCATAGTCAAGTAATCTAAGATGCAACAGATCAGTTGGTGGCTTCTCCTATGTTGTTAGGGGTTGCAGGTTCAAATCCTGCCTAATGAGATATTTTCCTAACAAAATTTCTCAAATGTTCAGGCCAGTAGAAATATGTTTAATTTAAAACAGAATATCTACTCAAATACAAGTATTTATTAAAAATAATGTTTAAATTATATAGATATTATGAGTAATGGTTACTAATGGAAGTATGTTCCACAGTTAGATATTTCTTTAAAAGTGCTGTTATAATAGCAGTTATAATTGCAAGAATATTAAATATCATAAATTATAATACCAAACATAATCGAAATAAGAAAATTTCGTACACACCACCATCTAACCAAATGCTTAGTACCAAGTTAGACAAATTCCTTAATCTAGTTCAAAAACACTTGCCAACTAACAATCCACTTAGCAAAATTTTTAAAAATACATTGAGACTTAGTTTTCACTGCACTGATAATCTCAATATGATAATAAAAATAAAATTCTAAAACATAATATTAATTATAACCAATGTACCATAAATAATGATAACACAAATTCCTAAAACTGTCATAACCCTAACTTATGTCCTATGCAAAATAAATGCCTTACAGATTCTATTATATACCAAGCTACCATCACTATCAATGAAAATCCTAATATTACCAAACATTATATCGGATGTACTAAGAATAATTTAAAAAGTCTCGCTTTTACCAGCATAACTTATCTTGCAATAATAAAATATACAGAAATTCTACTTCTCTCTCTAAATACTACTAGCAGTTGACAGATGCAAATAAAACTCCTACAGTTAAATTGAAAATATTAACTAAAGCTATAACATATAAATCTTTACATGAAATATGTTTCCTTTGCTTACCAAAAAAAAAAAAACCCCATATGAAAAGATTCTCCAAAACTGATTTATTGAACCAATGTAATGAAATAACTAATTTCTGTAATCATAAAATTTTTCATGCACTTAAATATGTCTGAAATTAAAATTTCAATATTTTTACTCATTTTATTACTTAAATAATTTTAGCATATTTAACTATTATAATTATTTTATTTTTTTGTACTTATAATTCTAAAAAAGATATGGTTTATTGAACTGGCTATTTGTTTACATTATTATTTTATTTGTAATTTTGATAACCCACTGAGAAAAAAAACATTGAACTAATTGAATTGATAATTTTTTTAATTACAATTACTATTTTATTGTACTTATGAAGAAATCTCCTTATAACTTACAAACAAATTAGCTTATTGTACTGGCTATTTGTTAAAATTACTATTATTTTATTTGTACTTATAAACGAATTCCCTCAAGTATATATTTTAATATCTCAGTTTTTCTTTTTTCTTTCATCTTTTCCATTGTTTGAATTAGTTTCTTTTCTTTATTTTTCTGCCTTATCTTTTTCTTGTTTAAAATTTACATCTGGATTTCCATATTCAAAAATTCGCTACATTACCATCTAACTAGCAAACCATACATACACCATTCTTTGAAATCTTATCTCCCAATCCACTTAATTCAAAATAAATTAAACCCATTTTGCTGCCTGATGATGGCCTTTTAGCACAGAAACTTCATAGCTATCAAGCAGGGGTTTTTTTGTTTATTGTAAAGTGCTCAATATATGAGTAGAGGTAGAGTATTGATAGGATTCATGCAGAAAAGTTTGTCACTTAACTGAGAAGTGACATGCTGACTTCGAAGTTTCGTAATGGTATCGTCACTAATCAGGGCTAAATTTTTTTTTTCAATCTGCCCTGACAAGTGATGATACCATAACGGTGTCCTCACAAAACTTTGAAGTCAGCATGAACTTGCTCCATTAAGCACCAAATTTCTTGGAATTAATCTTATATATTAGTAAATAGGTCTGGTCTTGTAAAGAGCCATTGTGAATATATACTGTTAAAAAGTAAACTCCTGAAATTTTCAACGGGGCAATAAAATAAGATCTACTTGTGTTCATTTTTCAAAGTGTCTTGACAACAGAGCTCTCTGAGAAGACAGTGCTATTTTTTTTTTTTTAATCATATCACCCCGAGCAAGGCGGTAACGCCACGGAAGTGCAGGGGGCAATGTAAGAGTGAAAATATTGGAAAAGAGAAAGCTGGAAACCACATCCTAAACAGGGAACAAGGGATGAGCCTCTTCACCTGTTCAATAGACGTGGATGGAGTGTGAACCGGGCGATAGTTTCTATCTTCAGCTCTTAAGTCAATGAAATCACATAAGAGTGTAATGCCGTTTATTTTTCGTTTAAACTACAATCAATACAAATTAATGTAAACCTAGGATATTCTAACCTGCATATTTAAGGTTGAAATTAAGTAAAGTATTTTTTATAGAATTTATAATTTGCAAATAAATAATTTGCATTTAGCTTCAACGTTTCCTGTCTGCATACACTTAATGGGAAGGGAAACAATTCTGTAAATAACTTATAGACCTTAAGTTGTCGCCCTTAGATTTTTTTATACTTAGTCAAACTAGTAGCCAGCAAATTTATTTATTCTTTAAATTAGAACATTTAACAATATTTTGCTTATAAAAATTGCAGTGTGATGTGCGGTTTTTGTTATTTTACAGCAATATACAAAAAAAAAAAAAATCAGATTACTATATAAATTGTTACATTTGCACACTCACCTTCCCCTTTGATGATCAAGTAAGATATAAAGAGTTTAAAAGAATATTAGATAAATCTATTTCACGACAATGATATGAAATAAATACTTAGCCCACCTGAATAATATTAGTTACCTACTACTACTAATAATAATAACCCTTCTAAAAATAATTGCATCTGTCAAAAAAAAAAAAAAAAAAAAAAAAAAGAAAAAAGTCTACTCGCTCCATTCGGATAATGATTTTTAAATTCTATTTTGGAGCAACTGCTAACATGTAAAAATATTACTTCAGTAACTACATGTCTTTAAATAACAGTAAATACAGCAAAAGCACTGCTTTATCCATATATTATTGGAAATTAAAAGACCAAGAACCTAATTGTTACCATTGTGGCTAAAACCATATATCTTATAATGGAAAGGGAGACAGATGTAACTTGTCTTTTAAACAATTTGGATCATAAATAACCCTGATCTACATAACAAAAAAAGTTAATTAATGACCACAAGTTGCCATAGAAAAAAAAAAAATACTTAAATTCTTAGATCCTAATTAATAGACTCCTCTATACATGTCTCTTCCCTCCCCACCATAACTATTACTATTGATAATTATGAATTATGCCCCTTTGATTTTATCTCCCTGCATTATAATTTTTTTTTAACTTCATGTAATTTTTGTCTATTTAAATTCAAGTCTTAAATGGTCAGCTGGCAACATACACCTGCTGATTGCATAATGCATAAAACCGAGTCATGTCATGAGTATACATACAGAAAAAGATTTTTTTTTCTTCTCAATGCAAGTACAAACTTGCCAGACCGATATTAATTATTACAAAAGACTATGTTGGATTTCAAATGTAACTAATGTATATTTCTTCTTTAGTCTTAACGTGGGGGAGGAGACTTCCCCCCACCCCGATATGACAATGATACTTTACAATAACAAGGATCAGATTTTGAAACTTAAGCTATTAGAGTATATAGCTATATATATTGTAATATATGGATCAGAATTCAGCAAGATGATGGAAAAAAAAACAAAAAAAAAACGAAAGGCATAAAAGAACAAAGTAGGAAATGTTTTACTTTTATTAAAGCTTCTTCAGAGACCAAGGTAAAAACGAAAAAAACTTTACAAATATACAGTATAAATGGTATGTTGTGATTTGGGATTGATTCTTTGGACAATTTTTAAATGTTACCAATCAACAAACACACACCCAGTATCGTACACTTTACTGTCCAAAAGATTTCACACATATTTAAAAATTGGCTAATATGCGTATTAATACACACATAAGTGTTTCTATAGATAGATACAAGATATTCCACATACATGCATTTGAAAATAATTTACCACGATCTCTGAAGAAGCTTTAATAAAAGCGAAAAGTTAGATTTCTTACTTTGTTCTTTTACTTTAGGTGTGTATATGTACAAAAACAAACAATAGCCATTATAACTTCAAAAGAAAAAAATTAAAAATTCACTCAGATAATCTATAAATTCTAATAAATATAATTCATTCAATCTCCTATAAGATTTATGGTTTACAAGGGTCAAACTCAACTAACCCTGTTAGGTCTCCACATCAAACTTAAGTAATTGGCTCCAGATTTATAATACCAGTGCAATGAATACAGTAATTCTTAAGGTTTTCATTTTTTTAGCTTGTTCACTTAAAAATTTTCATCCGACATTTTACAAATACAAAATCTCCAAAATTTAAACATATCCTAACAATTCCTGAAATAACAGGCTTACACTAACACAGAATACAAATTAGAAACAGGTTATAAAAGATTGGTATTAAAAAGCCTTTAGATGTTATGACAAGATCAACGCTTATAAATTTTATAATAGTCAAACCTAAAAATTAATTTTTCCTTCTCTCACAGCAGTTATTATCTTAATATAATTGCAATGGTTAGCAGTGAATTCAGATCCAGATGACCATTTTTAGATTCAATGAACAAAAATTTAAATTTCAATAAAAGAACTTTTTTTTTCTTCTTGGAAAAAGAAAAGTTCCTAGTGACCAGAACAAAATCCACAAAATAAAGAAAAAAAATAAACCAAAGGAGAATTCAAGAGTTAAAATAAGGAGGAGTAGTGGGGTAAATTAAAAGATCAAGTAAAAGTGAATTTGATAAGAAAGGTAGTTAATTCTGCCTCCACAGGTTAGTTCCCTTCTTTAAAATAAACCTCAAGTGTGTGGGGGCACCTCCAAGAGTGGGGGGAAAAAAAGAAAAAATTAAGAAATCAAGCAGAAACCAACTTTCAGCATGAAGAGAAATAAAAGAGTGAAAGTGACAAGTAGAACTTTCAATTTAACTTACCATTCTGCAAAGAAGGTTTAAAAAAAAAAAAAAAATTTCTACATAAAGCTTGGTTTATGCTTCAATGTTAATAGATTGAGATTTTCTTTAAGAATCATAGGAGTTAGAACTGTACTCCTCACTGTCACAAATCAAAATTTAATTTTATTAAATCATCAATAGTGAATTTAACATTGGAAGTTTTGTGAATGTAGCATTGTACTAAATAAGACTACATTAAAATTCCTATTTGTTTCTATGTTATAACATTTTATTTTCCCATGAGCAGCTTAATTATGGCAGTGGGACAGTTAAATATAGTCATTAAAAGAACTAAAAATCAATTTCGTATGAAAAATTTTAAACCTAAAATGGTAAAAGTAAACTGATAATTTTCCTTTTCATACAAGGCCACAAAAATATAAAACCATCCAACAAGTTTCTTTTGCAGTGAGGATCAGAGAAACAGTTAAATTCTCATATCTAAACTCAATGCATTAAATCAAATCCAGTATGAATTGGATATTCTGGTAATAGAACAGTGATTTAAGTATAAACTGTCTTAAAGCAGAGAATAGCATTTCTTGACCATTGGAATGTTTTTCTGTTAAAAAAGTGTTTAAAATATTATTTTCATGTTTAATTGATTTTCTTTAATTTTTTTTTGATTTTAGCAGAAATCTCTTGACTGGTGTATTGCTAGTTTCTTTCTTTCTCTTTCGTCAGCCATATATTAGTCTATCTACTTTCCTCCCCTTTTCCCGGATGTAATTTGATTCTCATGCTTCTATCTTGGGTCTCTCACTGGCCATTTTGGTGTGACCAAAATTTAAAGTCCCTCGTGTCAAGTTGGGAATCTGTTTTGTTTGAAATATTCTTAAAGTAAATCTTGTCTTTGTTTTTCTGCCTAATTTTAAATTTTAAGCTTTTCATGTTTAATTGGGTTTCTTTAATTTTTTTTTTGATTTTAGCAGAAATCTCTTGACTGGACTTTCACTAAGTTAAAACTTAGTAATCCACCACCATTTTTTTTTTTTTTTTTTAATTGGAGTAGATAGATCTATCGCCCAGTTCACATTCCATCCACATCTATTGAACAGGTTAAGAGGCTCATCCCTTGTTCCCTGTTTATGATGTGGTTTCCAGATTTCTCTTTTCCAATCTCTTCACTATTATGTAGCCCCTGCACATCAGTGGCAATACGATTAAAAAAAAAAATTTTAAAAAAAGAGGGAAACAGCACTTTTTATGCTATAGGGCAATGGTTAACAAATTGGTATTGATGTAATGAATTCAATTTTCCCCCTCATTGCCCCTATGATTGCAACACTATCAAACTAAGTTAAGCTTTCTAAATACAACTGCACATTACTTTTGGTCTTGTGACATCCAAAGCAAATATGGTGAATTATCTTCAATGCTTGCCATCTAACAGAGTTTAACAAGTTCAGTGTCTGCTTCATTTTCATGGTCAAAAGTAAATATCTACAGAGAAATAAACTTGTAATCATAAGTGCACAGTCATAAAAAAAAAAAAAAACCTGTTATGGCCTCTGATCAGGTTTAGGTTCCCTGAAATTAACGCATATATATATATATATATATATATATATATATATATATGTGTGTGTGTGTATATATATATATATATATATATAAAATCAAATAAAAATAAAAGTAAGATTTGGTGATTTTAAAAATTATAATTATATTGTGCTGGTCACCATCTATATACTATTGGCTATCAACAGAAGATAGTAGCGAAAGTACAACTGGTTATTCAACCAAAAAACATTCCAGCCCTGAAATTATTTTTTTTCTTTAGATGTTCTCCCAATATATTCACATTCAAACATTGACCAAGTTTAAGCATAGAAAAAACAATCTTTGGCCAAAAAACTTAATACAGACCGTTTAATAAATAATATACATTAAACACACAACTATTTCATAAAACAAAGATATACACATCTGTTTCTACTTATTCAGCATTTATAGACACATGCAAGAATGTGCAAAGTATAGGTAACTGTTTGTTGTACATGTTTGCATAAATGATGCATCTAGTAGAAACTATAGTGTATATACTAGAATTAAAATAAGAAATTATACAAGCAGCAAAATAAATAATTCATATTGAAATTTAAAAAAAGAGAAAAAATGGGAAATATGAGTTAGTAAATATGACAAAGCATATGTGATGTTTGTGAAGCATATACTTTTAATATCACCAAGTTAAAACAAAAAAAAAACATAGAATCTGTTCTGAAATTTTATTTCATGTCTGACTAATTTGAAGTAAATAAAGAGAATTAAAAGCAATGATTAACAAAATCTTCCTGAAAATAGGATGATGGCTATGCTGAATCTTGTTGCTTACATCTGTTATAAGCAGAAGAGAAGAAAATAAACAGTATCATGAGTAAGCAGTTGCTTGAACTAGAACAAATACTCAAAAAAGACATTGTGACATGCTCAATGGGTTTATATTTAAAAGAGGCATGCCACCATATATCTTTAGCACAAAAAAGAAAGTTGGTCAATGTGACAATCTCAAGCAGAGATCAGTACTTTTATTTTAAATTTTTATTAACATAAATAACAAGTAGTAAACCATATAAGGCTGTATAAAAAGGTCCAAAGTACCAAAAATGTATTCATAAATTTAATGAAATTGAATCATTACATTTGCATAACATTAGAAACCTCCAAGTAAACTAAATTTTTAGTTCAACCATTTAGTTACTAAAATTAGAAGAGTTTCAATTAATTTTTTTTATCAATTATCAATCTATTGTTATTTAAAGCTAAAACAGTTTTAAGAAAATGATTTAACTCGTAACTGGGGAAGGAGATGGGTTCTTATTTTTCCAATAGGTATTTACACATAAATGACTGCAAAAAACTCGATCAGAAGTCAAACTCAGTTCAGGTCTCTCAATTTAAGCTACTATCCATTATAGCTCCTGCACATCCCTAAACTATGAAAAGAGAAGTTATATCTAAATGCAAATGACAGCTGCATCTAATATAATTACCTACTACTGAAGCCAATCATTTAAATAATAATGTACTACCTACAATTACCTAGAAATAAAGAATCCTAATATTTTGAATGCTCAATTTTTGTGCAAAGTGTTAGCCATCACCAAGCAGTTCTGCTTTTATACTGAGGGATAAGCATTTTCTGTGTTTAGTGCAACAGAATTTGAAAAATTATTGAATCAATGTGTTCATTTTCTTTACCTGACCTTGTTCTTTGCCAATCAGAGACTACATTAAACTTTTATCTCAAAAAAAATATATAAATAAATAAATAAAATAAAATAAATTAATTAATTAATAAAAAGTTTTACAAAATAAAAATTTAAATTCCAGATTTCTAGTGTATGGTGATAACTATTTTATATTGAAACAGAATAGTTTTTCATTCTTATATAAATCTACAATATTAATTTAAAAAGAAAGAAAAAATTTAATTTTAAGGTCAGATAACGTAAATAAACCTGTTATTAACAAAATTATGGGAATTTATTTATCTTATACATGCTATTAAGAGATTTGTTAAATGTTAATACCACATTCAGGTAAGTTACATTTGCAATAAGGGGAGGGGGAAGCTATTAGAGGGAAGGTGGGTAGCCAAATGAATACATTACCAGAGACTCAAGAAATAATGTTCATTTGGAAGTTAAGTAAAAAGGTTTCAAATTTAACCAACCTTTATCTGCAAGAAGAGTTTAAATAAGGATAAATATTTATATAAAAAGTCAGGTAATTTGATTAAATAATCAATTATTTCTACAAGAAACATTAGAAAGAGTCTCAGATTTTTCAAATTCTAAAATTGCAAAGAACATTCAGAGATTTTTTTTAATTTTGGAAGCTCAGATAATTCTAGATGTATTTTTCACTGCCTTCCTTCAAATTGTGTAGCTAATAAAAAAAAAAAAATTCCTTCTTTTTTATAAACAATCCAATTTCATTTAAGATTCAGGATTGTTTTAAAATTTAAGAAAACTATGATCTATGAAAGTATATTTTAATTGCACAGCTGGAGAATGTTCCAAGTAGATTTATCTGTTTAAATGACTAATAAATTAGTATTTAATAGGTGACACACATGCACACACACACATATATATATATATATATATATATATGTGTGTGTGTGTGTGTGTGTATGTATGTATGTATGTATGTATATGTGGAGAAGGGAGGAGTGAGAGGAGAGAGAAGTTATAGCATATTATTGGACCCATACTGATGAGATCCAAAACTCTAGGCTTTTGGTTTTTTTTTGTTAATTCTACATTTTAGGGCTTTCAAAAATTATGTAAATGCACAATTTTATTATTCTAAATCTTCACATTTTAGAACCAACACCACTACAGCTGAAGATGAAAAGCTTTACAAAATGATTAGACTTGCTCATATGCTGTATTTTAAGAAAAATGTTTTGCTGCATCACAAAAGACAGATTTAAGTGATTAAAAACTATTTTTAATTTATTCAAAAGACAAGTTTTTAAATCTTTTTTCCCCAACTTAAGAGAGAAGAAAAAAGCTTTGTTTTTTTTAGCTCCTTAAAATAAATAAAAACTGAATTATACATCATTAGTAGTGAAAACTACAAAATATGTCTCTTGTGATTTACCAAAATCTGTTATTCCATAAAATTGAAAATTTTAAATAAATTTCTTACATATATAATTTCTTAAATAGAAACATGCAAGATTGATGTAGATTATCAATAAAACTACCAGTGTGCTTGAATAAGGATCACTTATTAGGAGACAATTTATGTCCATATTATTCTAGGAATACTTAATATTCATTTCAAGGAGTGTTCAAAGTATTTTAACCAATTAAGAATAAAAAGAGACATCCACTGCAAAAATTAAATCATTTCTCAAATGAAACTTCCATAAGTCACATTTTCATTTAACCAATCTTCATCCAACCTAACCTTTCATTTTCTTTTACTTCTAAAGTATTCATTATTTCAAATGCTGAAACTTTGGTTCTCTTTGTCCCACTTTAAGTATGTGGAATAAATGAACAGATGGCCAAGCGGTTTGAAGGTTAGTGTTCCAACCATGAGAACCAAGTTCAAATCTCACCATAGTTGAAATATCAAGGAAATGACTTACGGTGCTGCATGCTTTGATCATCTTTTAAGCAATATCTTGCTTAAAAGAAAATGATCAAAGCATGCATCACAACTGACAAGTGCTTAAAAGCCATACCATGGGTTGACAAGCCTTTCAAGTGAAATAAGGTAAGCAAAACTGTTCAAAAGCTATTAAGGGCTGTGCTAACACAAGATATAACAGGATTTAAACGTACTGGCCTTGTTCAATGACTAATCATGTCAGATTACGCATTTGAAACGGAAAGTCCACAATGACCATTTATTGGAGATAATAAAAAAAATAAAACAAAAAAAAAAAAAATCAACACACTGACATATTTAAGACTTATCAGTAAATTAATTCAACTCTTGGATTCTTTTTGGTAAAAATCATTGCTTTATTATAGAAAGTATGAACATCACATTACCTCAACATGATATAATGGTTAGCAAGCTTGTCTAGCTTGAATCATTACAATTGAGTAGAAAGGTTGAACCACACTAGGTGCCCCAAACCTTCAGCCTTGTGCCACATGTAAGCTGTGTTTAGAAAAATCACCATTCTAAGAAGCTAACTCAGATTTCTTTTCTGTTCTTTTCGCCTTCACCCAGCATTAACCCCTCAATCCATTCTCACTCCGTTCTTCCACATTCTTGATGCAGGAGTGGTATAGTGACGCAGAGGCTTTCCCTGCTTACTACTTATCCTAAGCATACATTTATCCTGGGAAATTCACTGAATTCAAATCTAGTGCATGCATTGCATATATGGACTCTTCGCCACTGAGCATATTCTGTAAGAGCAGATACAAATGCCAAGAGAAGGGAATAACAATAGCAATTTGTTGTTCAAAAGTGACATCACCACCAGGCACGTGATGCAAAAATTGACTAAGAAGAATATGGCAGATTTTAAATACAGCTCCAGAATTAAACCACTTTTAACAAGCAGGGGTCCCAAGCCTCGTACTACAAATTTAAATGCAATTTGCTTCTATGTAGATCTAACATTCCACATACAACTTCCAACAAAACATTCAGTACAGGTCGTATAGAATTAAAAAAAAATATATAACACATACAAACAACCGATTCAAAGAAATCAAAAGGAAAAAATAAAAATAACCACTCCTATTAAATATTTGCTAAGCAAAACACAAAAGAACACTTATTTTGAAGGCTGAAGTGAAAAGCTGCGTTGATAAAATCTTCAAGAACATTGTCATTATAGTGGACACCATCACCAAAAACAAAACGAGACACCAAGCCACACCAGGGACAATAAAGAAAAAAGAAAAATACATACCAGTATCAGCCTGCAGTATGGTTCGCTCAGACATGGTGATCTTGCCTACCTGGCTGTTGCTGGATGTCCGGATGCTGACAAAAATCAAATAAAAAGCACTCAGACAAAAAGTAGAATTTAAAGAATTTGATGACATAACTAATGAGATAAATCCCCCACAGCTCAAGGACATGCAGGGAGGAAAAAAAAAAAAAAAAAACCCAAACAAACACACAAAGGAATAAAGCAATTTATTTAGAAATCAAAACCTGTATTGTTACTTCTTTGAAGACTCAAGAACTATCAAAAGAGCGAGTGTGTGAGTGTGTGTATGTGTCTACCACAAAGGCATATCTACCAATCCTCCTGTCTTCGCAGTCTTTATTTTTCCATCAGGTTACTCACAAATAATTACGGCTTATGAGGTCTGATCAAAAACTACCAAGACTGGCGATATAAAAAGAAAACATTATATATCAATTCAGCATTTAATCTTCTTTGAAGTAGACCCCTTCTGAAGCCACTCACTTTATCTAGCATCATTTCTATTTATAGACACGATCATGGACCTCTTCTTTTTTTTTTTTTTAAGAATAGTGAGCAGGTGCCTTGTCATGTTCTCTTGGATTTCCTCAAGCTTGAATTCTTGTTCTTTCCAAATTTGATTTGATTTTTGAAGAGGAAAAGTATTGCAAGGGCAAGATCTGGAGAATATAGTGGTTGTTGGACCTGGGGAATGTTGTGCTTGGCCAACAACTGCCTCGCAAACCATGATCACTGATGAAACCTCAGTGGTGTGGTGAGATGACCACACTCTACACACCTTCCTTCTAAGCACTGCTATAAACAACAAAAGTAAGCAAAAACGTAACTTAGCTAGTACGTGCAACAGAATTCAGAGTCAAGCAGCTTCACTCTGTACTTTAGCTAAATTACCATAGCAACAGTCCCAATATTTTCTGACTATGCCAAGTATGTTGGCTTGAGAATTTAAATTCTCCAAGCCTTTTTTTTTCACATCTTCTAAATTACAGCTGTCTTTTTCTGATTGTAAATTTCTTTAGTTCCTATTGTCCTTAAAGCTTTATATCTCACACACTCTGCATTCTTCAGTAGTTTTTCTTGTCAGAATCCATCTTACATATATACAAATCTACCATTCATCCATGCACTGAATACTGTTGCTATATCTGGTTGAGTGCTTCCACTATTCATCTTGGAAAGCTCAACAAAATTCAAATCTCAATTTGGTAGCTCGACTTCAGCCACTTTCTCACCAGTGGGATGTGGTTTCCCGTCAGTCTTATCTACAAATATTTTCACGGCTTCTGCTCTGACAACTTTATCTCCCTAGAGTCCCTTCTACATGAATTTACTTGTGCTACTAGATTGGTAACTATGTCCCACCCCTTTTACAGTGGAAAAGGGATCAAATGTGACCACCTCTTCAACTCCCTCAGTTTCTTTTCTTGCACTTTTCGCCTTTGGAATTCTTTTCCATACACTTGCTTCTCTGATAGCTATCTCCAAGAGTTTATGTGCAATGTCAACTTTTATCCCTTTGATTCCTGTCTTTTTTTAATCTTTTCCTCTCCATGTATCTTGTTCCTCTTTTTTTTTCATTCTTCTCTTTTGTAACTCCCTGTGCACCAGTAATAGCACTGCTTTGCTTGGGGTAAATTGATTATAACATAAAAAAAAATTTATCACTTAATTGATAGTTACAAAAATTATCAGTCCTAAATGCTTAAAAATACCAAACAGAACTTCAAACTTACCTAGAATAAAGAACAGCACAGAACCAAATAACCAAAGCAACTATGCTTTGCCAATCAAATGGTCCGAGTTTGGCAAAGTCACCATTGGCATTAGCACAATCCTTCCTAGGATTACAACGGCAGTCTGCAAAAGAGGAAAGAAAAAAAAAAAAAAAAAAGAAAAAAAAACATGAAATCATTGGATGTTTATAACTACCACTCATGCATTGAATATTACTACCACATCTAGTCTGGTAATACTATGTATTTAGAGATCTGCAATGTTATAGGTTCTGACGAACTTTCCTCTATGGTACATCAACTTTATGAATTTAGACAATACCAAATTCACAGGTAGGTGCCATCACTTCATAGCATAACACATCACTCAATAAGTCCCAGGCATGACATACAGAAGGCACCACTAATATGAAATCCATAGGATTTTTATGAACTACTAACATTCAAATGGCACATGTCAAAATGTGGGCCCAATCAGATTATTAGTTTACAAATTACAGTGATTTAAGTGAAGCTACTGTTGCAAATTTTCAAAACAATAAAAATATTTGAATTTTGTGCATTGACAAAGCACTGCTTTCTGAAGGCAAAAAATACTGTTCAAGCAAATCAATGGCTTGATAAGTGTTATTGAACTCTGCTCCATCAGAAACAATAGTTAAGAGATGTTATCCTGACTTTAAATGTGGTTGTACAGACACAAATGATGCTGAACACATAGGTCACCCAAAATTGGCTGTTGTCCCAGAAAACACCAAAAAAAAAAAAAAAATCCTAAAGTTGTTTTGGCCTATCATAAATTGAAGTTGTGCGAGATAGGAGTTGAACATATCAGGCAGTGTACATACCATTTTGCATGAACATTTGTCAATGAGAAAGCTGTGTTTAAAGTGTGTGCCGAGTTCGATCATAGTCGATCAAAAACAACATGTTGAAGATTCAGAGCAACAAGGGGGAGTTTTGGCATAAATGTGACAATGGATGAACCATGGATCCGTCATTTCACTCCAGAGTCAAATCTGGCAGTTAGCTGAGTAGACAGCAGGGGGTGAAAGCCGACCAAAGATTCAAACATCAGCAGGCAAGATTTTGGCCTCCGTATTTTTGGGATGCACAAGGTATTTTATTCATCAATTACCTTGAGAATGAAAGAACCATCAATAGCAAATATTATATAGCATAATGGGTGTGTTTGAAGGAAGAAATTGCCAAAAACCAGCCACAAATGAAGAAGAAAACGTGATCTTTCACCAAGACAACACACTGTGTCACAAGTCAATCACAACGATGGCAAAACTCAGTGAATTGCACTTCAAACTGCTTCCACCACATCCACCCTATTCTCCATATCTGGCTCCCAACGACTACTGATTGTAATAAAAAATGCTCCAGGGAAAGAGATTTGGTTCCAATGAAGAAGTGATATTGGAAACTGAGGCATATTGAGGCCAAAAACAAATTGTTCTACAAAAAAAAAAAAAAAAAAAAAAAAAAAAAAAAAAGAATTATTAGAGAAGCATTGGAATCAGTATATCACCCTAGAAAGAGACTATGTTGATGTTTTATTAATTAGGCATGGGATTTATTGAATGATGTATTAAGTTCTATGCTAACAGTATCTTCTCCTACACTTCTCGCTTTCCAGTTAACTTTGATCTTCAAAAATTTAAATGCAATGTTAATCATATTTTGGCTTCTGAATTCTTGTTCTCTGTGCTTTATATTTTTTCTCATATTTTGTCATTGTCATTTTTTCTCATATTTTGTTTCTCTGTGCTTTATATTTTTTCTCATATTTTATTTTGTTTTAGTGGCATTATTGCCTTGCTTGGGATCAAATAAATAAAAATTAAATTAAAAAAAATAGGCAAAAAGCAATGGAAAGTTACATATATACATTAAGAGATGCAATACTTCTATCCTAAGAAGAGTGCATGGGTACTGCAGCAGAAGTACCAATCTATATGTAAATAACCCCATCATTTTTAACAGGTACTATATTATTTAATCAAATAAGAGGAGGGGCATTCCAAGATAAAGGAAGGCATAATTGATATATTCAAGTACATGAATTATGTAGACAAAGATTCTACTCAGTACAAAATACCTGCAAAGAATACCGACAAACTACTATCACGAACATTCAACAGAAAGTTGTCATCTGTCAGTTTACTTTCTGTAAATTATATAAATGTAAAAAAAAAAAAAAAAAAACTACAAAGTTCTCCTGTTCAGTGTCTTGCACTTAACTGTCTGAAACTTAAATGCTTTTAAAACCTCAGATCATTGACACTGAATTCATACTGATTAATATTTGCAAGGAATGAAAAGCAAAAAAATGCTAAATTACCTGGATTGTTGGTCATAGCAGACCAAGTCAGGTACATTGTATAGATGGTGATGACTGAAGCTTGCAAAAGTCCAGATCTTGGTTGGGCTATAAAGGAAATAAAATGAAAAAAAAAAAAAAAGGTTGATTTAGTTGCAACATTTTTTTCTAACAAACAGTGAAAAAAATTAAATAAAATTATCAGAAGAAATTTGATTTGCATTAAAAACTTCCCTTCAGTCACTTCCTAGAAATGTACAAACAAGTTAATTGGTGATTGCCATGCAGTCTATATGTTATTAGATAATTTGATCATCTGACCCAATTAAGTCAACTCATCAAGATGCATTTTATCAACATTTCCCAAAGCCTAAAGAGACATTTTTTTTTTGATTGAGTACAAATGTAAAAGTCTGTATAAGAGACTTTTCCCTGACAAAGATATTCCTCACACCCAATATTTTTACACATTAAGCGGCTGGCAAGAGAGAAATTAAAAAGTTTATTAATTTCGAATGCAATCTCAAGTATATTAATTGTTGTCACAATAGCGATTTTAAATTGTCAAAATGATTGCTACAATTAACTAAATACCTATTTACCTTCAGGGAAATATTTGCCTTACTTTACAACATTTAACAGTCTTTATTCTTAAAATGAAAGTTTATTTATTTAATACATACATAAAGACATACACAAATGGGTAAATTTTCACTATTTTTATGCCCCCCACCCCATGCATACACATTTTTGATTTTGTACAGTATAGTTAGCTCAGTTGTGAGAAAAAGAGCACCATGGCAAATTCACTAACAGAAATTTGGAAACAGCATACTATACTTCTTGGCATTCAGGCTGGAAGCTCCAATACAAACATTTCAGAATGCTTGAATGCCAATCTGAGGACAGTGCAGAGGATTCGGAAAGAGTTGAAGGAGTCTAATGGCGTTACGAAGGTGTTTGGAGTGATCACTAGTAATGGCAATGTTATACACCTATTCATTGTCTCACAGGCACTTAAACTGAACATGGAGGCTTACATCAAATGCCTTGAGAAGGTAGTGCTGCCCTGGATCAAGAGGATGGCTGCTGGAATATTCTCTGTTTGGCAACAGGGCTCTGCACCATGCCACACAAGCAGGAAAACCCTGTCGTAGCTGTCAGACAATTTCTGCAACCACATCATCACCTTAACACACAGACTGCAATCATATTGATTATTGCGAGGAGTACAGATGAGCAAGAGACCAACAAAACTCCTTGTAACACCAAAGAAGAACCGAAGGCAAGTATTACGGTAACATTTATCAACTTAAGCCAGAAGACTCTCCAGAAGAGATGCAGGAGATTCCAAAATTGTCTGGAGGCCATGGTTGAAACCAAACAAATTTTCTTTTTAGTATTTCAAGATATTTTTCTATGATTTCGGTAAATATACATGTTAAAATGAGATGCCAGTCTTATTTTCATTTTTGCATAATTTAGACAACAGTGTAACCATCATTTACTCATATTAATCCTATGGATTAATATGAGTAAATGTAATTTGTCTTGATTGATGTTATTTATATTCACCTGCACTTTCATTTAAACAACACCCTTATATATATATATATATATATATATATATACTGTTTCAATAAAAATGACAGACAAGGCATTTTATGTTCGGTACATAACACATACACATTACTCTAGAAACATACATAACACTACATACACTGTTACACATAAAATAAAATCCAGCCTCGATAATAGCTAAAAGTATAGCCAACAGTGCTTGGATAAACATTACATTCAGACAATTTTTACATAATTTATGTCCTTAAAAAAAAAAAAAAAAAAAGCATAAGTTATAAGTTCACATGAAAAATTACACAAACAAATTTAACCATAAAACCTTATCTGTCATTTTTAATGAAACCTGCATAAAAGAGATTTCTGCCCATATGTGTGTGTTTGTGTGCAAATAAAGACGAAAGTAAAGCTTATCTTAGTCTGTCAAAGGACAAAATGTATCAGCTATCAAAGCAAATATAAAAAATTTGATTTATTTTCACAAGTATTTATAAAAATGGCAAAAAAGGTTACTTTTTCAATTTTTTTTAATTTAAGAGATGCTCATAATTATTCATTAGATTAACTGAAAAGTAGATTATGGTGGATGCTAAGTGACAATTTTCAGCCTAAGTAAATTAAATTGAGTAAATGTGCCACCAAATTTTTTTTATATAATTAAGATTTAAATTATTTTAGTGTCAAATAAATTTCATGTAATATACATTTTTTAACTAAGAGGTTATGAATTTAACAGTTTTCTTTTAATTTTGTCTATCCATATTGTCCTTTTACAGATAAATTGGAATTATATCTGAAAGTGTGCGTGTGTGTATATATATTTCTTTCTATATATTTTTTCTATAAAGTGGTCAATGTCTGAAAAACCACAATTAAAAAGAAAAAATTGTGTGCCAACTCACAGGCTAGCTCATTTTCATCATTTTAATTCAGCTTAGCCTAAGCAAGTACTTTGTACACTATTTCTAATATCCCAGAGTGTGTGGCCTGAGGATTCAAAATGGAACTAGCTAGCAAGTTGCATATATTATTTCAAGGCAATATATCTACTTCTTGTGCCCCCAGCCAAACAAAGTGACTATTATCCTTCTGCACAAACATACAAACAACACAATGTCAACAGGACTTCTTTACTCACCTTCCTGAACCCTGGGAAGCACAGAAATAATGGAAACAATGACACAGAGGATGAGGTTGAAACTGATGAAGAATTTGTGCAATGTACAGCCTTGGTCCTACAAGCAAAAACAAAAAACATGAACCTTTCTTGAAACGAGGAGGGAAGGTGTCAGATATCTTTACCCAGTTAAGTTGGCGTGGAAGTTAAGTACTATACTTTTTAGAAATCCTTAAATGTGTATATAAAGACTAATTATTAGCTTGGTCAATGAAAGAGGTAAAAATATGTATTTACCCAGATAGTTCCATGAGGTTCTCTTTCAGGTTTTAGCTGTTCGGACTTTTCTGTGAGATTCTTTCGGTTGGATATAAATCCTTGAATTATAACTGGAGTTGATATGACAGCAAATCCTTTAAACAACTCTTTCAAGTTTTAGTTTGTCATCGACTTTACTCAGAGAGATTCTTTTAGCTGGATATAAATCCTTGAATTGAAACCGAAGGTGATGTGGTCAGTACACCCTTTTATCAACTGTTTCAAGTTTTAGTTTTTGTCGTCGGCTTAGAGAGATTTTTTCAGCTGGATATAGATCCTTGAATCAAAACCGGAGTTGATGAGGTCAACCTATCCTGCTATCAACTAACTACTCACATACTTCTAGAACCTTTCGAACTCTCTAGATTCTACAATCTTCCAAACATTCTATTACTAATTTCCTTATTTTTACAACTACTTCATGAATTACAACTTTTTTGGAATAACACTTAGGACTCAATAGAATCCATTACTATGACTTTTTATACAATATTAATATTATTTTTATATATCAATGTATCCTTGTAACAATATACACACACCACTTGCATACCTATACATGACAAATTTATATCACTTTTACTTAAAAAAAAAAAAAAAAAAAAAAAAAAAAAGGCTGACTATGCCCTGATTTTATGCAACTAATATAATGTTCCAATAACTTGAACAGATTTTAAATGTGAATTAAGTTTAACCATCTAATGTTTTCAATTTTTTTCAGATTTAACAACTTCAGTCTTTGGTAATTTTAACGATGGAGAGATCAACAATTGAACAGCATGTTAAAGTTAAAGTCTTTTATGAAAAGGGACGTGCAAACAGAAATATATTTCGGGCACTTCACTATTTTTTTGGGACAATATAAATGACAAAGAATGCAATTAGGAAAATTGTAAACTCAAACAAACTGGGTCAGTGGCAGATATGAAAACACCACAATGTGCTTGTTTACATCATTCAGCTAAAAACGTTGCTGTAGTACACAAGAATGTGGCCAAGAAGTCATACACCTCTATCCATCACCACATGCAGGAATTGAACCTCTTCATAACAATGTTACATCAAATTTTGATAAAAGGTTTCTCTCTACACACTTACAAAATTCAATAAGAACTGAAGCTTGCTGAGCATTTGAAGCACTGTACATTCATCAGTTAGGTGCACAAACAAAGACAAGCCAATGATGATTTTTAGCAAAAATCATCTTTAGTGATGAAACTCATTTTCATCTTGATGGATTCATTAATAAGTGTCACATTTGGGTTAATAAAAAATACAAACCAGATTGTTGAAAAGCCACTGTATCCACAAAAGGTTACTGCTTGGTGCGCATTTGTTTGATAGTGAACCACTGGGCTGTATTTCTTCGAAAATACCAATAATTCTGTTACATTGACAGGCGAGCGACACCATGCCATGACAACCAACCTTTTTATGGCCCAAATTGAAGTCTATAGATGTCAAAGATTTGTGGTTCCAAGAGGACGCCACCACATGCCACACAGCCAATGCATCAATGACTTTACTGAATGACAAGTTCCCAGGTTGCATCATCTCTCAAAACGGTTATGTCAATTGGCCACCACGATCATGCAACTTGACACCTCTTAAATTTCTTCCTATGGGGTCATCTCAAAAGTTATGTATATGCCATCAAGCCAACAACAATTCAACAGCTGAAGGATGAGATAAGGCATATTGGTGAGATCGAGGAGCAACTATGCAGAGATGTCATAAAAAATTTTGTATATCAACCAAAGCCTTGGCGGATATTTGGGCAATATTATTTTTCATACATAGTTGCCATGACAAACAACATGATCCAATAACACTTATTTACTGCCAACTTTAATCCATCTTAATGGAACACCCTATATACTGCCTCCTTTAATTTCCTAACTCCCAACAGTGCTCCTTGTTAATTAGCTGACATCAGTGAATTCCCAGATTATCTCACATCCTTGAACTTTCTACAAACAGCCATGTTAAAAATACAAACAGCAAAGTTCATATATTTGTAATAAAAAAACAAATCAGTAAGGAGAGAGAGCTGCTGCTTAGTTTCTGAGGGTGATTTTACAAAGTGACAAATGGTGGTTTCATGACAAAAAAAAATACTCACCCCAGCATAAAAAATGTAGAAGAGTACAACAGCCGTGAGTGAAATAAGGTAAAAAAAGCCAGAGAAAAACAGTAAACCTGTAAAGAAATAAAAAGTAATTGAATTCATTAAGAAAATTTACATCATCTTCATGAAGCTGTAACGAAAATGTCCATCATTATGATAGGTTGTTTTATTTTATGGACTGAAAGATATTCACAAGAAATCATTCAATACAGTAATAAAAGAGAGTTGTTCTGTTTCAATAAGATCTATGCTAAGTCATTCATTTCTATTCTCATCTCATAGAAAAAAAAGGTTAACTGACTGTGCCCAGCAGTTCTCCATGCAATGTGGAATTACAAGGCATCAGAAGCAAAACCTAATCCAACCCCATAATTCACAAAAATGGTTAATTAAAAAAAAAAAAAATATCAAGTGCTCCTATATTTAAAGATTCTTGATAAAAATCAAGAATTTTCAATGTTATTGGTCCTGACCTGGCATCTACTTCCCCCCCCCACCCAGTGCTATGTCATTTCCCCTGTGCTTTTTCTATGAATACTTCCATTATAATTGTTCTGATGAACTTTGCTCTATGGTCCCTAGATTATGAATTTAAGTGTAGTACTAGATTGGTAGCTAGGTCTCATCTTACTCTAAAACTGGCTAGATGCAGCTGTAAGTTCTTTGCTAACAATTTTTGTTCTTGCACTTCTTGCCTGCAGAACTCTTCTGGCTGTTTTCCAGCAAACTTTCATCTTCAAAAACCATCACAGCAATGTTAATCATTATCTACGCTCTTAATTTAATTCCTATTAACTATCTCACAACCTTAAATTTTTTTTTCTTTGATATAAATCTCTGAAAAACTATCAATAATCAATTTGTCAGAAAATCTAGATAAACTTAAAAGGCTGTATTCAAGCTTTTTAATTTTAAAGACATTTTAAAGAATTTTCAAAAATAAATACTCATTATTCTTTCCTTGTAATACAAGATTTCAACTAAAAAAAGCGAATTTTAAAAAAAATAATGATAACCCCAATATTTCAGTTGTAATGACTGTTGAAATATTTGGCCTAAGCAATGAATCTTCTATGCATCATGACCAATGTGGCTAATCACAGCTCTCCACAAATTTCCATCCTTCATAACTCTTAGAAATATGTTTTACTATCCCTCCCACTATCTATTCTGTTAGTCATCGGCACAAGATCAGGTAGATTACTCACCATTTCTTTGTTCCTCTTGCCTTCAATAGGTCTTCATTATGAAGTTTTCCAAGCCTTCTTCCCTCACTGTGTTTCAGAAATTTCAATGGTTCCTTTCTAATTTTAGCTATAAAATTTTGCTTCCCTTTTCTTTAAAATTTCCTTATTGCAGACATGTCCTGCCTATGGTATTCTCAGCATCCTTCTGTAGAAGAGTATCTGTTGCCTTATGCCTTTCTTTCATCTGTGAGAAGATTATCATGACTAACTAGGCAGAAGATTTTCCCAAAGTAGGTTGTCATTTCTTTCCGCAATAGACTGGTTGCTAACCAAGGCTGTAGAACCCAATGTGTCCTGCTATTATTTAACTCATAACTGGAGGGAAGAGAGATGGATTAATACTTTTCCCAAGGATATTTGCACATAAGTAAATGCAACGAATTAAACTGAAATTCGAATTCTAGTTCATTGCCATATAGAAAGCTTGATATTACATAGCAGTTTGGCACTGTTTATAAACACCTTGTTTAATTTTCACATTTTTATTTTAAATGTATTCCTGTGAGTAGAGTGTATGAGACCAAAAGTACTGCTTGTTTATTTGTAGCAATTCAAGGTACAAGCCACAGGTACTACACTTTATTGAAATGTGATAGATTTCTGGTCATTCATGCATTGAATATTGCTGCCATATCTGGTCTTTTGTTAAGTATTTAAAGATCTTGATAAAATCCAAAGAACCTGCAATGTTATCAGTCCAGATCTGGCATCTCAGCTTCAACCATTTTCTCCACCGCTGTAATGTAGCTTCAGTTTATCTTTAAATATTTTCACAGTAATTGTTCTGATGAGATTTTAATATTTGGTACTCCAGCTTTACGAATTTAAGTGCAGTACTAGATTGGCAGCTAAGTAGTCATGTTACAGTTGAAATGGCTATATGTAACGGTAATTTCTAGGTTAACAGTTTCTTCTCTTGCACTTATCACTTGTGGAACTCTTCTGGCTTCGCACTTAACTTTGATCTTCAAAAGTTTAAACATAATCTCAATCATTATCTTCTGTTTTCATTTCTTTTTTTTTGTTCTCTTTCCTTAATGTTTTTTTCTCTTATATTCTCACACACTCTGCATCATGGTGGCTTTATTTCTTTGCTGGGGAGGAGCGGAGTTGATTTTCTTTTTTTTTTTTTTGTCTTAAATAGCGGACTGACTGCCTTATTGAAACAAGATTGGTCTTTATAAAAATCAACGAACCATTTAACTCTGTATTTATTAAGGCATCAATTTCCAATTACAAAACATGGGCAAAATTTAGTGACAAAAACCAATATTTCTGAAAAACAAGAGAGAGAGAGAGAGAAAAAAAACTATTTTACCTACCGAAGTAATAACATTTGGATTCAGTTTCCTCATACCTCTCGACCCAACTTTCACTCCAACCATGGGCAAAGTCAACCAGAAGAATCAGTTGGATAAGGATAAAGAGCAAGCCACCAGCCATGCCGATACCCATCCAAGCTGAAAACAAACATTTAATAAGATATTTAAACTGTATCACTACAAAAAAAAAAAAAAAAAAGCCCCTCAATGCAATAATTTGAGGAACTGTTTCTTTAAACCAAGTGACTTGCCCTCTATCTTTATGTCTATTCTGAGTCTAAGTGTACATGAGAAAAAATAAAATAAAATAATGGTCACAATGAAAATTTAAATAATTATACAGATTAAAAATAAAAGGATTCTGCTGAATCATGAATTTCAAAAAAATTCTTTTTAACAAAATTAAAAAAAAATTTTTATTTGTCTATATTTCTGAAATGAAGTGTTGTAATAATTTATACTATTTACAGTGTTCACTGTTATATTCATCTTTCTTACCATATATATTTACAACATTTCAGCAGTTGTGTGCTCCACCCAAGCATAGAATTAAATACAATATGGAAACCAGTAATACAAAGTGCTAGAAAAAAAAAATAAATAAATAAAATTACAAACAAGATTGTAATAAGAGCCCTGGTTTAAAAAAAAAAAAAAAAAAAAAAAGTGGTTACTGAAGCATTAGGTTTATAATTCCCCAAAATGCTATACACACGTAGTCTAGTGAATAAAAGCATTGGTTCGATCCAGTAACTTGATTGAACCAAAGAGTTGTGAGTTCAATACCTGGCTACAGCAGAGATGAACCTTTGAGAGTTGAGTTAAAGGGAGATACTGAGACATCTGCAAGAAACAGGAATCTACCTAAGTGAACAAAAGAGTTCAATTCAAAATTCCAATTACCCAAAAAATATCGAAGCTTATAACAGATGAAAAGTAAACATGGCAACAAAGACAAGGACAAGTCCAAAAATGTAAGAAAAAGTTTAACCAACTAAAGTTTTTGAGGCTATCCAGAATGCAGTTTATGCTATCATCATCATTCACATACCAGGATGCATGGCTCTCCACAACTTCCTGTCCTTTGTAGCTCGACGAGATATTTGAGCCAAGCAATCTGTCCCTACTTTTCCATCCATTTACACAAGCTTATTCCATAAGTTACTTGTTGCCCCTGCAGCCTTCTTTTTCTCAATGTCTTATCAGCATTATATTCTTTAAGCTGTCTTTCCTCACTGTGTTCCAGAAATGCCTGTCTCTTTCTGATTTTAAGTATGAGGTTCTTCTTAGTCCCCATTTTCTTTAGAACTTCTTTATTGCTCATGTTTTTTGTCCATGGTATCCTCAGTATTTATTACCTAGTGCATTTGTACATATTTTTATCTTGGCTTATAAAACCACTGAGCTCCTATTAATAGACAGAAATGTATGTACATTTGACATGATGCAACATGTCATGACAGGTGAAGGACAACTTGTAATTAACTTATATTTAAGAGTTTTAACAAAAGAAATGGCTGTGTATGGTTTTGTACATTTGTATCCAAACAAGTTTTTCCTTAAACCAAAATAATCAATAATATTTCAAAACATTTAGTTGCAATTAACTTTCTTACTGTCCAATATATTTTTTTTATGATACTTGTGACATTATAACACATGACCAGCTTGTTTATTTTTGACCAGTAGTGTTGTTATTCATTACTTTCAAGCCTACTGAGACTTAAATTCAACACAGTCCTCAAATGAAATTCATACATGTTCCATCACTAAAGATGCTGGGAAAACAGTTGGTTGCCTGTACTGCTCCAGGAAGTACCAGATGCCTCTTGTCCGCTACAAAAGTCAGATCAGGCTAAAAACGAAGTTCTGTTATCATATTTGGGAAGGAGCTGACCAGTTTTCAGTCTTAATAAAGCGAAAAAGCACTTCCACATCCCTGTGGGTGACAAATTATTTTCTACCCTACAACCCACATTTTCATATAAACTGGTCTGCTTACTCTGCAACCATCTACTTCAAGAGAATCTCGGTCCTTGTACAAGGTGAACATTATTATTAAAAACAGTTAATGTCTAATTTCATTTTGGGTGGATTATTTTCTATTTTAAATAAGTTTGTTACAAGATCACACCAGTACGTAATTCTTCCATGCCAAATTTGTTAACATTTCTGTTAACATATATAAAAACCACATACACAACCATGTGCTTTGAATAACCAATTTGTAAAAAAAAAAAAAAAGGTACTATTTGGCATGAATATGATAAAGAAGATTATAATTGTAACTCACCCTGTCCAAATGTGCCACGGGGAATGAAGAAAGCCCCAACACCCAAGGCAATCAAGAAAAGAAATTTGAAGAACCAGAAACTGGAAAAGAAAAATGTATAATCATTGGGCATAAAGAAATATAATTTACTAGACAAATACTTTAGCAAATCAAAATTTATTTTGCTTTCAAACAATTCCTGAAACAAGAATTTGTTAAAATGCATTACACATGAGGACTATAAATCTGCATCTATTAATTAAAAAAAAAAAAAAAAAAAAAAAAAAAAAAAAAAAAAAAAAAAAATGAAAAAAAAAATGAAAAAAAAAAATGAAAAAACTAAAAAAAAAAAAAACATGCAGATTTACTGCCATCATTCAGTGTAATGACTTCATTTCTTGCTTTTAAACATTTGAATGCAAATGAAGTTTATTTCTTTTGTCAATGTGAAAATTATTTTGAAGCTTGGAATTCAGAATGTTGCAGAAAGGAAAAAAATTGGTCCTTTCTCCAAATTTTAGCAATATTTGTTTTTTCTAAAACAAGATTATCTCTACTATTAAATGCAATTTATACATTTTTTTGTTATAATTTGGTCTTATTTCTGATCAGAGTGTAGTGTCTGTGCCAGATGCTCAAATCTTAACTCAACTTTTTTTTTTTTTTAATTTTCAAACCACGGTACTTAAATATTATGTAGAAAGGAATTGATAAAAGAGGAAAAAAAAATGAAGACAATGAATGAAAAATGCTCAATATCAATGGATAGAGAGAGCATTTGTAGATAGAGACAGTGGGTTTGAGGCTCACCTAAGGCATGAATCAGACAGATGGAAGGTACAATTCATTAAAATTCTTTATGGAATGAAAAAAAGAAAGAAAAAAAAAAGAAAAAAGCTGCAATAAAAAATATTTTTGCATCCGTTTTTGACATTCAAAACACATCCATGTCCGTGTAACATTTAGACAAAAATAAGATTGAAACAAGAGAGAAGAAACAGGTAAAGAGGGAGGAGACTGGGAGGGATAAAAGATAATGAGTAATTTCAGTTGTCAACACCCATGGAATTTCCAAATGTACAGTTAGCAGTACATTAATAGTCAATTGTAGCACTAAGCATAAACCCCACCAAATCACAATGGATTGATTTTTAATCTGACATTTGTATCACTTCAAACATTTTTAATGGATAACCATGTTTGAAATAGATGCCCCATTATTTCAAACAGTGTTCATTACATTTATCCCTGGTCACACTTCCTCCCCAGTCTTTGTAACAGGAGTAATGTCTATCTGTTATTTCCAGTTTAGAACTGGGTTTCTGCTTCCTTGTAAGTCTACCTCAATTCTATACTGCTAACATTTCCACCTAGAACTGAACTTTTATTTACTATTTATATTTTTTTCTTCAATAAGAGTAGATAAGTTTGCCTATTGTCCAGTTCACACTGCTCCCAAGTCTTTTGAACAGGAATAGAGATTTATCCTTGGTTTCCAGTTTAGGGTCAGGAAATCTTTCCCTTCTCTTTACATTATGTTTATACTCTCTCACATACACACACACAAGTGCAGCTAATGTGTACATTAGTAACTTCTTATGACTAAAAAAAATGTCATTTACTATTATTAACTTGAAGAATGTTTTACTGCACTAATCAAGTTTTATGTTAATTGAATCTTAGTATATAAGAATTTTAGCAAACTAATCAAAAACACATTGATCCTGGGATTCTTCTAATATCAATGACTTCTGCAATAATTCTCTTTGATTTAATTAATGATTGAGGAGAGTAATGGTAAATTGTTGTCCATAGATCTCATGAATAGCAAAAGGAACACATTATTAGATGCAGTCTACATGAATATCTAAGTGTAACTTCTGAGAGATTTCTAGGCAAATCTAAGGATGAATATTAAATTCCATGTCATTCTTCAGGAATATTTTTCTCTTTTTTTTTTTTTTTATTTCTTTTTCTATGGTTACATTTTCTTTCTTTTTTATAGACTGACACACAAAACACAAAGGCCAATATAAAAACACAAGTACTTACCCATTCTGGATTCCTGATCTTGGATCCCTCGAGGACTTCACATTAATCATTATGAGAGAGAAAATTAAAAAGAACGCAGTTGTGGCAAAGCAAACTCGGTAAACAGCCAAGTAGCCAACGACATCGTCACAGAATGCAGTGCGATTGTGCACATTGTGTATAATATCTTCGCCAAGGAAATTTTTACACAACCCTGGTATCTTAAAGAAAAAAAAAAATTTTTTTTTAACTTCACATTCATGTAAACAGTTAATTTTTACTTTATGCATTATAAAAAAAAAAAAATTAGGTTGGTGCAAAAATAATTGCAATTTTTGTTGTTTTAAATTTTGCATGAACATAGATTGATGCTTATTTTAGGATAAACTATGTGCCACATCCTTTCAAGATGTGAGCAATCATGGCTCTCCACAATTTCCTATCCTTTATAGTTCATAGCAGTGTTTGTACCCTCATCTGTTCTGGCATCCATTTACCCAAGTTTGTTGTAGGTTGTCCTGGTGAAAAATTATATATATATATATATATATATATATATAGGTTTGTGTATCTGTTATATGACAATAGTGTCAAAAACCAAGAAATGTTGGAGATTCAAAAAATTATGTGAGAGATGCACTTTAAAAACTTTCAGTACAAATTGACTTGTGCAAAAACGATTGTCAGAGCATGAGGGGTAGATTTCAAAGCTGTGTAAATTGTGATGACAACAGTTGGTCAAACTTAAGCGCTTTTGTAGTATTGTACACAACGTTTGTCAAGGTAATAATTGTATTAGTAAATGTAATTGCATAGGTAGTCTTAAAATAATAGTTATTTACTGTCTACCTACTTTTGAACCACCCTTGCAACTTTTTTTATTTTTAATAAAATTACCAACAAATCATATACAGGATACAATCAAATAAGCATAGAAAAAAGAAAAAACAAAATGCTTTAGTATACAGAGAAATGTCTGTATATTTTAAGATATATATTTGTGTAGAGAAGGTATACAGAAATTATGATAATTTATGAAATTTTCATTTCAATTGATGACAAAACACCTATTCAAATGCATCATGAGAGTGTTCTAAATTTTATTTAACTATAATTTAACTTTTTCTCTCATTATTGTTAATTATTCTTATCTAAAGTATTTCTATTACTTAACTTTCAATTTTTCTTTTTATTACTTTTGTTTCTTACTCCTACATATTCAAGTACTAAGACGAGAGACTATTTAGTGATCTGTTGCACTCTTTACAAATTCATTAGTTAAGTGGCTCGACAACCTCCCACTCTAAATATGCCCTGTGAGAGTCAAGTCAAGAAATTTCAACAGTATCTTTCTAATTCTGTTGTTGTTGTTTTATTTCTTTAAACTTCTTCGTTTTTCACCAACAGTGCTATTCTCAGCATCCATCTCATTTGGCACAAGTCCTCTTCATCTGTGAGAAAATTGCCCAGCCATCACTGCCATATAGGAGGATTGATATTACAAATCAATGCCGCATTTGCTTTGTTTCTTTTTTAAAAAAAAACAAAAAAAAAACACAACAAACCAAAATTTATGCTTCGTCTCCAATTTTTTTTATATTTACCTAAGGTTGGGAGCTTTTTTTATTGTAGAAATTCAAAATGGAATATAAAGCAGTGAAATCTGCAAAACGTATCACCCAAGAATTAAATCAGGGTGATATCAATCTCCCACTTTTTTTTTTTTTATAAGTCAGTTTCCTGCAAAAGAAGGTCTTCAACAACAACCACCAACAGTTCAGGTCTTCAAACAATTTATTGGCAAAAAACATTTATGCCACCAAATTTATTGTTCGCACATGGACATGATATAATGGTTAGCAAGCTTGTGTCAGTGGAACCTATTACAAATGAGTACAAATTGGTATCTTGTACTTTCCGCCTTGTGTTACATCTAAGCTGCACTTAGAAATACATACATTCCAATCTGTCTTATTCTGGCTGACAAATCTTATTCAAAGCCAAAATATTCTACTTCAAAATTAACGGTTTAACAGAAAGAAAAAAAAAATTGCTGAACAAACCTATATATTTTAGCAATTGTTCTTATAAACAAGTATTGTGAAAAATCGATACTTCCTGACTTAAATTTACTGATCATTTTCCCCTCCTTTAATATGCAAATGTTTCACAAATGTGGCTATTATTGATGTAAAAAGTAGCCAATGTTCATATTAAGTCCAAACATTTAACTTGTGTGAGTCACTGTCAGGGTATGTACATAAGAGAAAAGAAAATTTAGTGTTCAAAGAAAATAACACTTAAACCAATACACTGCTTAATTTTTGTCATAAGTCTCGATAAAAATATAACAAAATATATAAACAAAAATAAAAAGAAATCGAATTAAAAAAGGCATTTTCACTTTCCTTTAAAAACGTCACCTTTCTCTAAACTTTTTATTTTCATTCATATATTTTTATTGGGACTCACAACTGAATTTGGAGGGTTGAATGCCACAGTTAAGAAAAGGAAAAAATTTAAGTGACTATGACAAAAACCAGAAATTGTCTTCCTTAAACTGCAATTTCTGGGGTTTCCACATTTAGTAGTGCTGAGTATCTATCAGCAGTGGTTGGAGGAGAAGGAGGTGATTATAATAATAATATTAATAATCATTAACTGCTGACAAGGTAATGAGCTGTCAGAACCTGTCAATGCATCAAGTGAACAGAGGCCTTCTCATGGAAACACAGTTCTGTCATTTGTGTGAAAGGCAATTTATAGTGCCACACCTATCTCAACGTCACTGAAAGCCAGAAATACAGATTTTCTATGACAGTGATGGCATCTCCAGCAGGATAACGTGCCTTTCTACTGTGCATAGGAATGGTTTCACAAAAATAAGAATTTCAGTGTGTTGACATAACCACCAAATCTCAATGTATGGGACATGTTAAATCAACAAATCCGCTTTGCAGAAGTAACATCATAAACCTTGCAGTAATTAAAAGAACCTATTGTTAACATCCTGAACACAAATGCAAAAAGAGAAAACTTCTGAATAACTATATATGTAAAGTAAAATCTACATGCTTCAAAGTGATAAGAAATGAATAAAATCAATAAAGTATACAACAAAAAAGATTGATAGCCCAATAGCAGCAAAGTATCCACCTACCTGGTCCAGTTTGGTGCGTAGATCTGGTATAAGCATAATGCTGGCTACAATAGTACTGAAGACCAGCATCAGAGCATAGCCAATACGGCTGGCTGTAGATGATTTGCAAGAGGGACAGGCTGAACAGCATAGGGAACATGCAGCACTGCCACAACAGCAGGCCAGCTGAGAGAAAAAAGAAATACTTTATTAATAGAAATTAATGAAATTTAAGATTATAATTTGTTATTAAAATGTTTTCAAAGATCAATTAAAAAAAAATATATCCCTTATAAACAATTTTAAAAACCACACATTAGTTACACGCACAACAATTGGAGTAGATAGACTAAACTATCGCCCGGTTCACACTCCACCCACATCTATTGAACAGGTGAAGAGGCTCATCCCTTGTTTCCTGTTTAGGATGTGGTTTCCAGCTTTCTCTTTTCCAATCTTTTCACTCTTACATAGCCCCCTGTGTATCAGTGGCATTACCACCTTGCTTGGGGTGATATGATTAAAAAATAAAATAAAATAAAATTGCCAAGATGAAAATTTGTGAGCTTCAGGAAAAAGAAAAAAAGTTATATTTGGAGGATTTATATTCAAGAGCATCTGAATTTATCAGAATTTTTATGATGTACCCACTGAGATTTTACAAACAGAAAATTGACAGAGTCAATATTTTAATAATAAACCACTAAAAATGTAAAATATTACTTTCAACTAATGTAGTCTGTCATGCAAAGAATTATGTAATTTTGTCATTAATTATTTGCATGCATTAACTCAAAAATATTCTTTCATTAAATTATACAAGTCTGTTGTAAGGTAAATAAATACAAGGTGCTTGAAAAAAAGATCCCAATAAATTTTTATTGGAGAGAGAGAAAAAAAAAAAAAGTAAATTACACTGACTACAATGAAAATTTAGCATCAATAGGATTTTATTTTTGCATTACAAATTTTTACCCCACAAAAAAAAAAAAAAAAAAAAAAAAGAACAGCAACATTGTTACAACTTGTTTCTCTGACATTGTCTCAGCTCTTGGTAATCTTTAATTAATGAAAGTTAATGAGCTGGTCTTAAATATCATCATACAAAAAAATAAATTTTAAAAAAAAGTTCTTTTCACTCCATCTATTAAAACTGTTTTAGTGAGGAGAGTAGATCATTTTTCATTATAAACTTTTTTTTTTCCAGGAAATATTTTATTGAAACCTGCTCAAATTTATTGAGTCCCATGTTAGATTTGGTGTATAAAATATTTTCTATTACTCAAAATATTTGTTGATATCCATATTTGCATAGATTCTCTGTGTGTGTGTGTGTGTGTGTGTGTGTGTGTTTTTTTCCTCTCACTGCTACTGGCCTTCTGTGCATTTGATAGTTAATGAAAATGTGCTCTCTGGCAGCACTTAAGCATGTGTCACCCACTTTGTAAAAGAAACTACCATCTTTTCTAGTGTATTTTATAAGACTGCTCAGCCACTGAGAAAATCATATGGATTGCTACGAGGTAATATTCAGAGGAGGAAAATCTTTGAAAATTACTTTTCCATGAAATGTGTATGTAAATGTAAGCATTATGGTTTAAGAATATAAAGGGCAATTTACCCAGAAACTTTATTTTTAAATTTCAGTTTTGATTTATATCAGGTCTGTTTGCATTAGAAAACAAGTAATATTTCTTAAAAAGACATAACAGTTTTCAAAATATATCCTTTCATAATGTGCATATACACAAAATAAACCGCCAACATAAAACTAAAAATAGCACTAAAATTAGTCAAGTGAACTGAAGTGTGCAATATTGCGAAAAGTTCAGGAATCCTTAATGTATCAGCACTTAAGATAATTCTACTGTACTATCTGGGTTTGTAATCTCTTTGCTAAGAAAAAAGCAACAAAATTAGTAATCATAAGAAACTAGCATCTAACAAAAATGACAAATCGAGACAGTTGCGAAACGACGAATAGAGTCAAGATAAATGGCAACAGACAAACAAGCTTATTGTTTTTCCTAAAGAGAGGGGAGGATGAACATCAGCATGAAAAAGTTAAGTATTTTCAAGTATAGACAGATTGCTTCATGGATGACAAGAAAAAAAGAACTACTTGAATTGTGACTTCTATAAAAGAACCAATATGTGGTTGTTACAAATTGTCACTGTTAAAGCAGGAAAAATATCTAGATTATGACAGTAAGAACCAGAAATTCTTGGTTATTTTATTTCTCAGTTTTTGTTTTGTTAAAACCATTAAAAAGTATTTATTTTTAGTGAGAAATATTTTAATATACCTACTCTCCCTATTTCTTTAAGTACTGAATAATATAAAACAAAGGAATTTTAAGGTCTTCATTAGGATCTCATTTTTTTTTCAAGTTCTATTTAAAATTCATTTGATGATTTAATGCTGTATTCATTTTCTAAAATGGATTAAGGGCAGCATAAAATGCAATCAATATCAATGATGGCATAATAAGCCATCAATACCAGAATACAAAACATTTTCAAAAATAATTATACAAAATAACCTCATGAAGGTAGGCAGACAGACAATTACAGCCAAAGATGTACAGACTGTTCTAAATATACACCAATTGAAAATCGTCTCCACCCTCCTCCTCCACTTTCAGGCAGTTTATCCACAGTAACAATACAAAGAAATAATGACAATCATTGAAGAAACAAATATTCTTTTATTTATGTTATATAAAATAAAATGTATACCTAAGCATAACATTCACTCTTGGGATATCTAAAAATGGACATTTTGAAAATCATACAGGAAATCATGAGATTTACATGTTAAAAAAAAAATCTCAAGGCAATCAGGGTGAAAGAGAGAACCTAAAGACTGCTATGATAGTAACTGCAGTAACTTAAAAATTGCAATTGCATGGAGACAAGAAATTATATTTTAAACTGAGGATCAGAGCGCTTACAGAGAGAAGAAAAGAAATGGCTTTTTTTTTGTCTTTACCGGATTCAAGAAATATAGTTCTCCACTTACAAGGAATAAGATACATTCCATTAAAATTTTAATATTCCAAGAAGTAATCAGAGACTGGCATGACAAAATGTCACTTCATTTTGGTTTAAGAGAAATCAAATTCAAAATGCAATTACTTTGATGGCTTACCTACAAGATTATTAATGTACTCAAAAATAAGTGATGCATTTTTTAATCATTTCACCCCAAACAAGGCAGAACTGCCACTGGTACACAGGGGGTTACATAAGAGGTGAGTGATGAGAAAGAAGTTACAGGGGATGTCAGAGAATGGGTAAGAGAAGGATAAGAACACTGGTGTGAAGAGAGCTGCATGAGAGTAGAGTCAAAAGAGAGAAGAACATGATGCAAGGGTTGTAAGGGAAAGGATGTGAGTCAAGGAGATCAGAGATAGCATAACAGATTTATAGCACATGATTTTACTGTGGGCAATAAGTTGAAACTGATTCTCAAAGGGAGAAATTATTAACTAAGTCATAACTGTAATAGCAAATAATAAAACTTCTTTAATTCAAATTGAGAATGGAATTTTCAAAACCTGGGTTCAGAAGAAAAAAAGTGATACTCAGAGCCACTGTTTACAAGTTAGCAAATTAAGATTCATTGAAAACTTGTACATTATTTTTCATCCACTTTTTAATATAAATATGCAGAACAAGAATATATCTCTTGCATTGACAAAACTAAGTTACAAAATGACAAGTGATAGTAAGAAATTGTAAATCAAAAAGAAGCTAACATATACCTAAGACTGTTATATACTTTCAAATGCACAAAATTTGATGATACAATGAATTTAACAACATTTAAACATGAAAATAATTATTTCCTGTCTGCAACATTCATATTAGAATGGATCAGCTAAATTTGAAAACAAATGTCAATAATGGTCAAAAAGTATATAAATATTACAAAGAAAAGAAAACATTTTGAATATCAACAATAAGCTATGAAAAATTTCCAGACAAATAAAACTTCTGAGACAATATACAAATAGACCCAATTACAGAGAAAGGTCCAAGGGACTTAAATCTGATGTGAGGGTGGAGAAGTCTGATAACAACACTACACTCTAGTTTTTTCTATTTCAAATGCATTGCATCAACACTGATACAAGTTATACAAGATAGATATTCAACACCAGAAGCAAGCTGAAACACAATAATCAATATTGAGAAAGAAACAGATAATGTCACTTAATAAACGAATAAAAGTGTTCAACTCTTCATTAAGAAATTTTGGCAGGATAGAAAACTGAATGCATGGTCATCTGCAAAGAAGAGCCTAAAATGCCAATTACAGGTTGGGGATACTAAAACCAAGCCTGTACAGAAATTTAAATAATTGTGAAGTATTCTAATGGATGAAAGAAAGTCATATTGGAATGGCCAAGGACACATTTCAAAAGCTAAGCAGTGTAGAAAATTTTATTGAAAACAAAGTACTGTACTGTTATATGATATCTGTTCCAGCAAATGCTGGACAATCTCAACAAAGATGAAGGAAAGACATGAAGCAACTTAAATGTGGTTCTACAGAAGGATGCTGAGGATATGATGACCAAAACATGTAACAACAAGGTTTTGGAGAGGATGGAAATAAGAAAACATACTTATCAGGAAGAAACAGCTGGGGTTTCCAGAACACATAATGAGGAAGGAGGGCTTGGAGAATCTTATACTCCCAAGATGGATAGAGGGAAAGAAAAACAGGCAAAAGCAGCATGAAACATACTTTATGGGCTTGAGCAAGGGGATGGCAGAGCAGGGTTTGGGAGAGACACCAGGAGAAAAAAAGTGTTAATGGCTACAAGGGATGTGGCAGGCCATGATGGCCTACATACTGAAGGAACACAGCACAAAGTTTTTGTTAACAAAGAATAAGGGGGTGGGTCTAACCCACTTGTGAAATTTCCACAGGTTAAAATATTAAAATAAAACAAGAATTAATACAGTAGATGTTTTGATGAGTAGTTATTAATGCAGAATCAGTGGCCATGGATAAACAGACACCTATGTTTAAGCAGCCCAGGAACTTAGTTGACAGGGTGGGAGAAAGAAGCATCTATCAAGATCAAAGAGAGGAGGAAGTAATTGTATTCAATTATTTCTATTATTTAATTGGACTAATGCCCTCATCTTTGTTGTTATAACAAATCTATACCAATGTGCCCTCTAACTTTCAAGTGTCCTCTATTTAATCTGTGAGGGTAGATTTATCTCAAACATTGTTTTACTGAATGGCTTACAAAGTTAAATTGTAGCAAGATTAAAATCAACTCTCTTCACTTTTACAAAAATTCACAACTGTGTGAAATTCTGGTTTTTCACAAATAGAAAAAGAATTGACCATGTGCTTAAAGAAAAAAAAACAGATTTTGCAAGTAAGTTTTAAAATGATTTTTGACCAATGGAAGTGACTTGCAAGACCAAAAGGAGTAAGTGCAAAAATCTAGATTACAATAAAAGGACTTCATCAGCATCATTCAGTCAGTCAGAGAGTCAGATGGGAGCCATGAGACAATATCTAAAATGTAACTTCAAGTGACTCAGACATTGTCCTCTTTCTCACCTCTTTCAACAATTACTACTATAAACATTTTTAACGACCTTGTACCAACCAAAAGACATTACTTTTATTTGTAAAAGCCTCAATCTTTATATATATATATATATATATATATATGTGTGTGTGTGTGTGTGTTGTTTCTATATACAATTTGATTTTCTTATTTTATACCCCTCTTATAGTGGGCTATCTACCAACAAGGCCAAATAAAACTAATCTGTTTCAACACACATACACTTCACTGTAACAGATAATCCACTATAAAATCATCAGTTTACGAACTTGGCGAAAGAGTAACGTTTGAGACCCCAGGGCCAGACTAGACAGATTTAGACTCTAGAAACTAGTTGAGCAATAATGAAGGACAAGGCAAGATAACCCTTGACATGGAAAATTAAAAGTGAACATTCTACCCACTGTAGACTAAATAAGGAGTTCAATACAAAATTTCACAAGAGCTACCTAGATTGGCAGATGCCAAAAGAAAGTCTAGAGAGGAGGAGAGGGTCACAATGATTGAAACATTGTGATAACAGAGATAAGGATATTAGTTCTAATGTAAATAAGTAAGCAATGCTAAACTAACATCTAAGACAAAATATTCCTAAACATGGATAACAGCTGCTATATCATCACCTTTTCCTTAAACAGTTTCATAATACCAACAGTTGGTCTGTTAGACTTGACATCATCCAGGGATAGTTTATCTTTGAGAGATTTAAATAATACATAACCTCAGTATAATATATTTATCTAGCCATGAATTTAAACTTTTGTTTAGTGACACTAATTCATATAACTAATCTTGCAATGGTAGCAACAAGATTTACTTAAGTTTAAATACACACATCTAAAGAGCTTATATATAAATGAGTGGGCCAATGCCACTAAAATATTTATATCAATATGTCATCTAAAATGACAGTAACATATATATTGATGTACCTACTATTGAGTATCTTACATTAAAGGTATAAAAAAAATAAATATATCTAAACCACTGAGTGAGATAAGAGGAAAATTATATATTTTCTTCACAACTGCAACAATTATTGCAAAAAGATTTTTTTTTAAAAATTAAAAACCCCACTGTTAAAGAGTGAACACATGGCAAGAGCTTTCATAACTGCTAGTAAAGGGAATGAACTGCCTTACTATTGTGTCTGTAATGAACTGAGCTGGCACTGCCTCACCATTGTGTCTCTCTCTCCATTAGCGTAACAGGAGCGAAACAAATATACACACACATACACAACAGTCTTTATTATAAGTGAGAGGATTATATAATGCTAAGCAAAATCTGATACAATTGCTTCACTGCAATGCAAGGCAGATGATAAGTGGTAGTCAAAAATATCAGAACTGGTAATGAAAACTAAAGATCAAATAAATTTTAAAAAACATACACAACCAAGAAAAAAAAAAAACAGATACAATTTACATGATCTGATGTTGAAGTGACAGAGTGAAACAAGAGAAAATCATTTTTGAATAAACAAGTAAAAAAAAAAATTTGTAGTCGAGATATAGCCAAGTGCTCTCTTATTTGCAATAATCATCTAAGATTACAATAAGTGTATCTCTCTTTCTATATATGTATAGAAAAAACTACTAAAAAGTTGTAAGTTTAAAAATGTATTTTTTGACAGTATTTATTTATTTCTATTATTATATTTGATATTTCAGACCGTCCTCGGCCTTTCATCAGAAAGGAATGATTTTAAAATTTAAATTAGAAGCGTTTTTGTGAGGAGTGTTTGTGGAGAGATTGTTTACATCACGTGACACAGAAAGCGACAGATTTTTTTTAAAATTTTTGTAAACATAGACTTATCTTTAATAATACTTATAAATGTTGTTTTAAAGAAAATTTTTTTAAGTGTATCTAAAAAATGTTTAACTATTGAAATATTAATAAAGATTCAAAACACCTAAGTCCCTATTTAACCCTAGCCTGTATGTATTTAATTTTAAAATCCAGTATTTTTCTTTCTTTCGGCGTGAGTATGTAGAACTAAAATCAGAATCTATTAGTAAACATTGCAGTTTTCTAATGTGTGTCCTGGTTGATTGAAGTGTTCTGCTATGGGTGAATACAGGTTGTTTTGGCGTATGCTTAGTTTATGATTATTGAAACGGAATCTAAAGCTATTTCCAGATTCACCAATATATCCACTATTTGGACATATTGAACAGAAGAGAAAATATGTTTTGGCTCTTTATATATATATATATATATATATGAAGGGCAAATATAAGGAACAAATGAATGTAAAGTCTGCTACTGAACCAAGGAAAAACAAACACTCCTGACAATTGGATGGAGTGATTGCTGGTCTATCTCAAACTTGACATAACATCAAGTTGTCACTGACAAATTTTATATTTGTATTATATAGTATAAAATTTCCAGATATTTCAAACATTAACTAGATTAAATGACAAGTGTAAAATGAAATTTTTATGTGAAATCAACCTCTGGGATTTACTGTTTAAGAAGCATCTGACACATTCATGATACTTCATAATTTTAAACCTTTTTCACCAATATATAAGTTAGCAGACTGATCTCTCAAGCCATTTATAGCAAGAATACTAATTGAGTCCCTTATAAAGTTGGCCTTGTGTCCAATTTTGTTCAGTCAAGTAGATGAATTTTAAAACATTACATGTTAAACTATAAATCAAAGAGTAAAACGTGATTTTTTTTTTGTTTTTTAAATATCAGAGTTCATGCACTACAGGGAATCACTTTAAATTTCACTGCTTCCATCATAAAATAGATTTGCCCTTCAAGACAAAGCAATATCTTGCCCCACACACTTGTCTTTTAATTAAGCAACACAGCACTTATTGCTATTAAACATATCACCATGGCAACAACAGTTTTGTCACATTTGTTCCAAGAAGTCTGGATGAAGCACAACAAGTAGAACTACAGCCTGTTCAACAAGTTTTAATACAAATATGGCAAAGTTGTTTAAATGAAAAATAGAAAAAAAATTGAAACACAAAAATGCTTTACTACGTGTCATGAATAAATCAGCATTTAACTAACTTCACTGCATAAGTTTTATCAAATTCATTGACAGCAACAAAAAGTGTAAAACAAATTAGCAGACAAATTACAGGTTTTAAAAGATACTTATATTGTTCAGTTAATCTCTTCAAAAAGAAAAAAGTGTGTCAAAAGAGTAACTAACGGAATCAAAATTAGAAGATTTAACAAAGAAAATCAGTTTTCTCTATTTCGATCCAAACCCAACAAGGTGGATGATAAAGTAACAATCATGTTCATGTGAGTATTTTGTTTAGAAATTTGATTGACAGCATCAGTATGAACCCCTACCAATAATCAACTGCACAATACAAAGTTGTATTGATGATGTCACTGACTACCAACAAGGCTGAAATATATAATGCGTCATAAATGTGATGCAGTAGTTGCAACCATAGTTGCTGGAAAATAAACGGATATATAATATCAATGAAAAAAAAGTGGTGCTTTCTGTTTAAAATCAAATCTAAAATCCAAACTATGTGAAATCTGATATGTTATTTAACTTGATTTCTGTATAAATTTCTGGAATAAGGAATTTACATTATATTTTAACTGTTGTCTTTATCTTTGTTATCTCAACATTTAAGCCTCTGTGCCCTTTGGTGTTCCCCAGGTGGATATTGATCTGGGTAGCCTGAACTGAACTCTTTGTTTCAATCCGAAGAGAGAGAGAGGGGACTTCTCATTCCACTGCCCATGCCTTGGAATTCAACATAAGCTAATTTGCATTTTTTGTAAGGTTTTAAATCACAAATAATGAATATAGAATCTCTGGCCTCAGGCAAAAGGAAGAGCTTTTAACATCGTATTGCCAGGCTCTAGCTAAAATGCTACAACACATTAACTCCACCCCACCTCCATCTATATTAGTGGAATGGACAAAGCTAATTATGGAGGCAATTTTAATCCAGGCATACTGCTATTATTTTATAATCACAGCAGCAACATACAAGCCATTACAGTAATTGAATTCAGCTTTTCATTTATGCCAAGCATTCTCATCACCAGCTCACAAAAAAAAAAACTGGACAGAATTGAAAAGTCCACAATAGAGTTCTGTTAATTCCTTTAAACAGATTTAATAAACACTATTATGTGACATGCCCTATTAGATTGGGTTTTGAAAACTTCCCAATTGATCTATTCTTCAAGTTTCTTCAAAAACAAACCATAGAGAAATGACTATTAAAAGAATTTTGGTGAATAATATTGCTCATAAAGATGTGTACATACTTTTTCATCTCTGTATCTCCCCAGTCTTTAAAGGGTCTCCAGCTGTATGTTACTATTTAATAGGTGATAGCTTCTTTCCAAAATTTGGTCACTGAGCACAAGCATTAAACATTTTCTCTACATAGCTTTGAATAAATTTGTAAAATCAGAAGTCTTCAAGTTTCTATTTTTTCTTAAAATGTGTCTGAACAAATGCTACTGTATACATGCAGAATACATTATTTTTAAAATAAAATTGTACAATTTCTAGAAATAAAAATAGGAGACCAGCCTTTTTTTTTTTATAAAATTGAAGAAAAATGCTATCAAATTGAAAATTATTTTATATTAAAAAGCAAATAAATGTTTCTATAAACAATAATAATTGTAACAGAATCCTACAATTAACAGTGAAAAAAAAAAAAAAAAAAACACACACACACATTGGCTTGTGCTACCAAAGATGATTTCTTTTTAAGAAAAAGAATTATAAATTTATTTTAGAATTATTTAAAGAATAAAATTCAAAATATTTTAGTACAACTGAGGTGTGTTTTACACTAGAAAAAGATGTCTCAATTTATTCACTTGTCAAATGAAATAATTTGAAATATAATTTTGAATTTGTGAAATATTGGATTATCTTGTACATGAAACTAATTAAAAGGTTTGTTCTTTTTTCTTTAAAGTTCTAAGGCTGCAAAATTATTTTCAGATAATTATTTTAAAATTAAATGCTTAAAAAGGAAATAAAATATGTCTTATATTCCTTGTATCTAGCATTTTACAAGAATGATCTCAGAGTTTTCTTGTACTTGCAAAGATGTCTGGAAATCAGGAACATTAGAAATAAGTTTTATCAAACCAATCCAAATGTTAATTCATTTTTGTTTTACTAATGTTTAACCAATACAAAGCCCAAGAGCCACTCAACATAGAACATTACTGTGTGGACATAAATTAGCATAGGAAAGGATAAACATTAGGAGTATAGAGCTGAAGCTGGCTTTATAAGGAACTGGAACCCCAATCCTAAATGGGAAACCAGGGATAAACCTCTATACCTGTTCAAAAGACCAGAGAGGTATGTGAAATAGACAATAGGCAAATCTAGTATTTAAAGAGAAAGTAAATCGAAAAGAGAATATTTTCCTCAGTAAATGCACCATAAGAATCTGGTCATCCATTCAGTCAGTTAAGTGCTATACATGATACAAGCTCGGGTGATCATGTCTTGAAAGAGACATGACTAACTAAGCAGAAGATTTTCCCCAGAGTAGGTAGCCATTAGTTTCTACAGTAGACTGGTTGCCAACCAAGGATATAGAACCCATCTGTCCTAATTAATCCATAGCTGGTGGGAGAAGTGATCATTCGATACCTTTCCCAAAGGTATTTGCATGTAAGTGAATGCAAATTCATCTGGATTCCAAACTCAGCTCTCCAATTTCTCATTCCAAGCCAATATCCATTGCACCACAGCACTTAGTTATTAAGACCTAGTATTGGCTAAGAAATAAAATAATAATAGCCATTACTTGAAACTTGAATTCATTTCATAATAAATTCATAGTAAATTTCAAATAACGACTATTTTTATTTAAAATGGACTTATTTACATTAAATTTTCAAATAAGCAGGTTATTCCATTTTGATTCTCCATAGCTCTTTTGAAACTAATTCCAGATCAATCTAGAAACATACTGATCATTCTGAAGTTTTATACATCTTATCTTTTTTTTTTTTTCACATCAGTAGATAGGTTCACCTATTGCCCAGTTCTCACTTATACCCTGTCTGTCTTTTAAACAGAAGTAGAGGTTTGTCTCTTGTTTCATGCTGATGAGTGGGTTTCCACTGCAGTCACTTTTAAAATTTTTCTTCCCCTCTATAGTACCTAATGAATGCCGGCATAAACTCTGAAATTTATTGAGTTTCCAGTTCCTTCTAAACAAAAATATTTTCCTTCTCTTTCTTTTCCAGTTGCGTCTTAGTGGCGTTATCGCCTTTGAGAATAAGGGAAAAAATTCCAATCAAACAACATTAACAACAACTAAATCACAAAAAAATATGACCGCTTTGCTATAATAAGCTAAGCAGCATTTTCACTGGAGCTACTAAGACAAAAATCTCTTTATTATCTCAGATAATCTCTGAAACCGAAGTAAAAGGATCAAGTCAAGATTGTTGTTTTGTAATAAAAGTAAAACTAAAAGGCTAATAAAGTCTAACAGCACACTTCACCAAAAATTGATGTCAAATTCAAAAGCAATTAAGTCAAATATTCACCTGTTACAAAAATGGCCTGTTTACTAGTGACTTTTTTTTTTTTTAAATTTGATAATGTGTCGAAGTTGGTGATGCCATCATAAAACAAAATTCCTATCATATGACAACACAACAGTGACACCTAGGCGAATCCCTCTTTGAGAGAAAAACCAGTTCAGTGGAAAGAAAGAAAAATAGAAAACTGGTTAGACAGCTAATAAAAAAGCGAAAAAAAAAAAATTCATTATCTTTTTAATAAAAATAAAATAAATAAAAATAAGAGTAAGACGCTTTGTTCTTTAACAAAAAAAAATCAACACAATTTACTGAGAGAGAAAGAGAAGAATATAAAAAAATATTATAGAATATTTTAAACTTTGTAATCATAATTTTAAAAAAAAAATGTTCAAATATGTTAAAGAATAATGCTTTTTACTCTATTGCGTAATAAATTACGCCTTACAGCTTCAAACCATAAGAAAATCCGAGAGAATTATGTTGCCTGCATCATATTCATAGTTTGGGAAAGACGTCGACTTGGACTGGAGTTTTGGAATGAAAATTCCGAACAGGAAACAATAAAAAGTGTAAAGAAAAAAATAATCCACCTCGACCGTTGAAAAAATAATTTCGATTATTCGATTTATCATCCAATATTGAACAGTAAAAAAAAGAAACTATATTTGAAGAAGGATTGCATAACACCCGAAAGCTGTTTAAAAAAGGGCCAGAAAAGGGAAAAAATTAAAAATCCCCGTAAGTTTGAAGAATGATTAAATTAAAAATGATTAACTTACAGGGACTTTTTTTTTAATTTATTTAGAAAGAACTTAATAGTAAAATTACTATTCGTTGCGTGGTGAAAGCTCTTTCTGTGAAAATGAAACCAAATTAAAATAAAAAAAAAACATTAAAAATGAACTCAGGAATTAACTTTAAAGTTTTTTCTCTACTTCAGTGGACATTTTTTAAGTAATCACAAATTGGAAAATATAACATTTTATTTTAAACTTAAGAGTTACCTCTTGCTAACCTGTGGATTCAACGAAATATTCAAGTGAACAGTTTCAAAAAGGAAAACAAAGCTATCGTTAATCATGAAATATCCAAATGATCCGCCCCGACCAAAATGATTTAACCTCAATACGCAATTATTTTTACATATTATTAAACATGATAAACAGCATGACAAAGCATTACTGCTCCTTATGGAGAGCAGCAGTTTAGATCAGATTGCAAATTTTATTTTAAAAACAAATATTTACTTCGGTATTAAATTATAAAGATAGCTCACAAAAACAAAAGAAAAAAAAACCAAATGTTCAAGGTTTAAAAAAAAAAACAAATGTTGGTAGCAGTCGCAGTTAGTAGCAGGAATAATTCTTTTGTTTTGTTTAAAAGATCCGAAACAAAATCGAAACAAGCCTAATGTGAAACGAAATATGAGAAAATTAAGGCAAAGTACACTCGATTCGATCATATGTTTGTTTCTAAAACATAAAAATCAGATATGCTTTATTGGAATTTTAATTTAGTAGAAAAATAAATCTAGTTTCCTAATCAATTTTCTAAAGAAAACAGTTGTCTAAAAACCGAACAAAGAAAAAGACAACGAAATTGTGGCAGAGGAAATTTATATAAGTAAATAAATTAAAAATTAGTAGTAAGGGTACTGAGTCATTCTCATTGACTTATTTTTAAGTCAAATAAATCAGTTTTATCTATTTAAAAACAAAAAAATATAGAGAAAAAAAAAGGAATTTTTAGACATGTGAAACAGAAAAATTAAATTTAAAAATTTAAATACATTTATAAAGATTTTTTTTTTTTACATGACAGAACGAGTTGAAAATTATAGACTTCAAACAAATTCGACGGACTCAGGTTTTTGTTTATTTACGCAACTAGTTAAATTAGCTCATCATTGAGGAAACTAATTTAAAATTAAATTTAAAAAGTTTTAAAATAAAACAAATTCAGGGGAAAAAATCTAGATACATAAACAGGAAAATAGTCAACATTGGATAGAAATGTACGTCGTAAAACAGTAAACATTTAAGTAGCAGCAATGTAGTGAAACATAGTAGGCTAATTCATTTCTCTTTTTTGTTTATTATTATGACAAAAAGCACATGCAGTAAGCACATACTAATATATCGATAGATATAGATTATTCTCGTTAACCAGATTACGATGCACATGGCTTTTGTAACTAAAGCTAAAGTTTAAATTTAAAAACTGAAACAGAAACACCCTTTTTGTTTTCTTTGACATGATACAAGATTTTTTCTTTAAACGCTAAAATTAAAATTAGAACAAGCAAAATAAACTCCCATTCTTTAAACCATCAAGAATTAAACTTTTTTTTTTCTCATCAGTTTTCATACTAACTTAAAATTCTTTTTTACTAATTTAGGTTTGGACGACAAAGAAGAAAAAAGGAAGCCAGAAAAAAAAAACAAACAAACGCAAGCCAACCTAAGACGAAAAAAATAAATACGGCTACTTACGCTGGTCCCCAATCCTCCAAGAATGCAACCCATGATATGAAAAAGGCAACTGTCAAAAGCTTCAACCGAATTTACGGTCTTCTCCGCTTTTTACCAAATTTCAACGTGCAACAGGAAAAACAAAAAAGACACTTCTAGACTCGATAATACCAGAGAACTTCCTCAAAATGGCGTCGTTTATTGTGCTGACTACAGGTGTGACGTCAGAGACCACATGACCAACATCATTCGGCTGCTGCTGTTGTTTCAAACAGTTTATGATGATTACACTGATGGCGTTGCTGCAAATTGTTGCATTTTGCTTTCATCACATATTTCATTTTTACAAGCGCCTACAATGTAATGTAGTAAACGTTTAAAAAAATCAGTTCTTAGAGTTTCCATACTGTATATGCAGAATCTGTTCTCTATTTTATGATTTTTTTTAGTTCGGTGTGTGACATACTTTTTTATCAGGACAGCTTAAAATCAGACAGTTAAAGTGTCATATCATAAGTGATATACGTTCGAAAGAGACATGACTAACTGGGAAGAAGGTTGCCATTATTTTCTGCGGTAGACTGGTTGCCAGCCAAGGCTATAGAACCCAATCTGTCCTATTATTTATTTAACACATGGAGGGAAGAGACAGAATAACTTTCCCAGGGATCTTAGCCTCACACTCTCAGCGGACCTCAAGTGGAATGACTACACATCGAAATCCATTGCTAAATCCGCTGCTAAGAAGGTCGGTTCACTGTGCATGGCCAGGAAGTTTTTCCCGTCTGAGTCCATCCTGATCCTCCCGTGTATTGAATACTGCTGCCACATCTGGTCATGTGCCCCTGCTATTCACCTCGGGGTTCTTGACAGAATCCAACGGAGAATCTGTAATGTAATCGATACCGACTTGGCAGCTCGGCTGCAATCGCTATCTCACAGGCGTGACGTGGCTTCCCTGTGCCTCTTCTACAAATACTTTCACGGCTTCTGCTCCAATCACTGGTGCCTCCTAGGTATGAAACCGATAAAATGTAACTGCACTTCTAACAGCTCATTTTCTCGCACCTCCCGCCTGTGGGATTCCCTTCCATATACTTGCTTCCCCGACAGCTACAATCTCCAGGAATTTAAATGTAAGGTCAAACAAAAGACATATCTTATCTCACTAACTCGAATCCATTCTCTCAAGCTCTTTTTTCATCTACTCCACACCCATCCTCGGTATTCTCGTCCGTCTATTACCCTCCTCCTGACATTTCCTATAACTAAGTCCTCTTTTTCATCACTTCTTTTGTGGTGATACCGAGCAAAAGCGATGGACCGGATGTTTGCGCTTTTACGACCAAAAAGCAAATGACCAAAAGTCGTCGCTGTGCCACCGGCTCCGCGCAGATGTTCCGGTTGAAAACTAAAAAGTAATTAAATATTAAATTTCCAGTTCGCGAGCCTACACGAATTTTATTTATCAGCCAATGGGAAGCCCAGAACTAAATACAAGTGTGAAATCCCAAATGAGCTGCTGTGATCCAAAAAGAAGATATAAAAAGCGGATACAGAAAGCATCGAAAGGCAGACCGACTCGAGGAGAAGAGAGTAATTAGTATCTCCCTTGACCAAAGTCAAGCGGCTTACTACGCTCGCCTCCTTTACCTTCTTTCCTGTCTCAAAAACTACCTACTGACCTAAGGAGCGAATACATCAAAGACATTCCTTACTTACACGCTCCCAAATTCCTAAGCATTAATTCTCTTTTAGCATTTTATTGCCATGAACATTTTAACCTCCGTTGGACCTATACTTCATGTATTACTTCAATTGTAAAAACATTAATTGATATGTATATATATATATATAATGTTATCTTTCAACTCAATTTGCTTTTCTTGGTTCATAACCTTTCTTTATGACTTATAGTGGGCTATTTACGACAAGGCCAAATTCCGTTAACCTGCAACAGTATACAACTACCCTTCATTGAACAGACTCTCCACTACTAACTAACAGAAAAGAATAGATAAGCAACTCACTATACCCTCTGTGTAACCCCCTGTGCAACAGCGGCAGTAGAATGCCTCGCTTGGGGTGAGATGATTTTTTTTTTCAAAGTGAATGCAATGAATTCAGCTGGAATTTGAACTCGGCTCCCCGATTTCTCGTTCCGAGCAGATGCACCACAACGCACATCCTGCTGCATCTATTTACCAAAAAAAAGAGGAATTTTATTCCATTTAATGTTTTTATAAACCTGACGTTACGTTACCAATATGTTTTTTAGTATGTTTATCTCCCAAACAGTATTTCATTTTAATTTAAATTTAAGCATGTATCTGCAAAAAAAGTAAACATTTGAATTAAAATGCAACGGTATTTCAACCTGGCAAACGCTGCTAGCGATCAATCAATCTGTTCCTCGCGTCAAACAGGTTTTTATATCAATAAAGCCCTTAAAAACTACCTTCCATAATAATACACCAAGAGCTAGCCACGTCACTAATTCTGCCTTTGTTAGAGCAATGCTAATCTCACTTGAGTGTAATAAACCTTACAAAATGTCCCATTATTGTGGCCTTGTGCTAGACTAAGCTTTGAGGTGAAGTTGACAATGCTTAAATAATTCTGGCTTCAGATAACAAAAATGTAGCCTTGTGATAAGTGAGTGAAAACAAAGTTTCGAAATTAAATTTAAACAATGCGTGAACAAGAAGACAAAAAAAGTAATTTCAGTGAGAGTTGAAATAATTATTTTTTAACAAATGATACAAAAATTCTCTTTAAGGCCGGTGTGAAAAGTGAAATGGTTGTTTGTTGTTGAACAAAAATTCCAGTCAGTCACTGAAAAAACTAAGTTATGCAGCAAATGAATGAATGAATGAATGTATGCGTGGGTATGTTGCAAAGTGGACAGTTGACCTCTTTGAACGGTCGATGCATTCGGTGATAGAATGTATGCGCGCATGTGTGTGTCTACGACTAGGAGAGATGAACGAACGGACTCGATTCTGACATTACTGGTGGACTGCTATTTCTTGAGAGTCTTTGTCTATATTTCTGAGATGAGGTATTGTGATTATTTAAAAGGCAATCTGTGAGTTTGTGTGTGACTGTTCCCTATGCACGCCTTTTTAAGCTACGCCATTCAAACTTTCTAGGGACACATATCTACAGTGAAGCGAGGTCGACACATACTTTTTGAGTTTTTGAGTTCAGCAATTTTCCCTTTCGCACTTTTTGGCCAGTGGAGCCGATTGTTTACGTAAAACTCCGCAAAACATCTACGATCTAACATGGTTGCTAAATTACGTCACAGAAATCAAATCACACGTGTCAAACGCGACTAAAATATTTTTTTTATTAAAAAAAATTAAGCCTTTATATTTCATTTTTATTCCGACGTTTTAAAAATTCATTTGGTCAACAAAAAATGTGAATATTTTTCCCCGTAATTTTGAAACAAAAGAAATATTTTTAAAAAAATGTTTTTTCAAACAAAAACAAAATATGTAAAAAAAAGTGCCAATGGTTAATTTAATTATTTAAGTCTTTTTTTTTTCAAATTTAATATTCAGAAAATTAAATTTAAAAAATAAAACTTTTTTTTTCCTAAATATTTCATGCAGGAAATCAACTGTCTGTAAATGATTTCCATCTACTCCTCTCATTGGCATCTTCTCCTACTACTAAAATGTTCTGACTTGCATGGGCAACGCCGGGCTATGATGCTAGTTTACCCTATCTACATTATTCGGACGATTGTTCTCATCTTTGTTGCCATATTCATGACGTTTCGCCCGTCGTACGCCCCAACGTTCTTCAGATGATTGGAATTTAGAACTGAACTCTTTATTTCGTTCACTGGAGTAGATTGTTCTCGTTCCATGAGTCGTGCTGCTTCCAAATGTTTCAATTATCTCCATTTAACTCAGCTCTCCACGTTTTGTTCACCTCTGTTGTAGCCAGGTATTGAACTCACAACCCTTTGGATTAAGTCACTGGATCCGATGAACGCTTTTAACCATTGAGGACATCAGTGTTGGTTGGATCCTAAAGAGTTGTGGGTTGAGTTGAAAATAATTTATCTCAGTGAATGAAATAAAGGGTTCAGTTCAAAGTTCTAATCACGAGAAGAAGGTCAGAAATGTCGTCAATATGGCAACAAAGATAAGGATAAAATTCTTGGGAGCCGTTCTGATTTGTCGATAAATCTACAAAAATATTGTTAATGCAGGTTTCATTGAATAATATAGACAAGTTTTGTCTATTAATTTTGTGTAGGATCCGTTCGTACCGTCTGATATACTTGATGGTGATGTCGTTGAAAGACAACAAAAAATCACAATAATTGTTGATTTTTTTTATCGGGTCTAAGCTTTCGGCTCACATAAGCCATTATCAAAGAGTAAATATTAACACACAGTAAACATAGAACATTTAAGTTATTAACAATGAAGAGAATTGAATTAAAAGTCCATCCCTACCGTGGCGGATGGCCGAAGACAGTGACAAAATAGTGGTGTTGTGGTCCCTGGTTTGATTACAGACATTTGAGTACGTTTTTGGAAATATCAATCAATTTTGATATTTCCAAAAACGACATCACCATCAAGTATATCAGACGGTATGAACGGATCCTACACAAAATTAATAGACAAAACTTGTCTATATTATTCAATGAAACCTGCATTAATGAAAAAATGCTGCCAAAATACACTCAATTTAAATTACATGATCCAGCAGCCCAACACACCATCACCACCTTGAAATACGGTATGAACGGATCCTACACAAAATTAATAGACAAAACTTGTCTATATTATTCAATGAAACCTGCATTAATGAAAAAATGCTGCCAAAATACACACAATTTAAAAATATTGTTATATATGTGCTTTTTGTTTTTCAACATAGAGTAATTTATCCTAATTTTATTGGCTGAATACTTTGAAGTCAGAATTAGAAGATTTTAATATTAAAAGAGCGTTTATTATTGGTTCTAAAATTGCAAATTATATTTGAATTTGGATTTGCTTTAAGTTTTTAGAACTTGCTTTTCTCACGTAAAATCAGATATCAGATACTGAAATAGAATTGCTACTGAAGGTGTTGGGTGTGAAAGACTAGGTTCCTGCTCCCTTCTTTATACAGACTTGGCATTCTACTGCCAAGCTTGACGATAGGTGTATTATATATTTGTAGGGGCTTCTATTCATGCACGTCGAGTTAGCCAAGAAAATAAAGCGGAAACCACCACACTAATTTATATTTATTATTAGAAAACACAGAAGACTCGTGAAAAGAATAACCAACGACGAATTGTAACCAAAATATGCATGTATTAACAAATATACAATCATTCAATATTGATAGAGAAAGAAACGTGCATTTAAGTGTGAACAATGTAGAAAAATCAAGCGTTTCCTCCCATTAACTGTAATTTGAGAGAAAATCAATTAATGAATAATTGGAGTAGATAGACTAAACTATCGCCCGGTTCACACTCCACCCACGTCTTTTGAACAGGTGAAGGGGCTCATTCCTTGTTTCCTGTTTAAAATGAGGTTCCCGGCTTTTTTTTTTTTTCAATCTTTTTTCACTTTTTTTTCTCTCTTTTTTTCTCAGTTGGAGTAGATACTTAACTATCACCCGGTTCACACTCCACTCATATCTATTAAACGGGTGAAGAGGCTCATCCCTTTTTCCCTGCTTAGGATGTGGTTTCCGGCTTTCTTTTTTCCAATCTTTTCACTCTTTTCTTTTGTTTTCAATTGGAGTAGATAGACTAAACTATCGCCCGGTTCACACTCCACCCACGTCTATTGAACGGGTGAAGAGGCTAATCTCTTGTTTCCTGTTTAGGATGTGGTTTCTGACTTTCTCTCTTCCAATCTTTTCACTCTTACGTAGCACCCTGCAGATCAGTGGCATTACCGCCTTGTTCGGGGTGATATGATTAAAAAAAATGTTTTTGGAAAATGTTCTGTAACATGTTGAGTTAGTATGTCATTGTGAAGGTACTAGAAGAAAGTTTGAAAGTGTCTATTGGAGGTCGTCACATCTCACTGAAGGTGTGTGTGTGTGTGTGTGTGTGTGTGTGTGTGTGTGTGTGTGTGTGTGTGTGTGTGCATACGTATGTACATGTGAGAGATGATTTCGCTCGCCGCCGACTGCTACCTGCAGTCGGGTGTGAGTGAGGAAAGATTATGACGTATGTCCCCAACTGCCTCGGCAGCTGGGGCCCACTGAAGATGTACTCGTGGGTGCGTTGCTTAAATAGTCGTCGGATAGGCTTCAGAGAGCTGCGCGGAAAACTAGGTTTTCACGTGAAAACGACTTGATTGGCTAATAATTAACCAATCAGCGAGCGTATGCTGGGTAGACTGGAGAGGTCTGTTTGATCCAATCTTCTATCAAAAGTGTCAGTCAGTTAAGTGCTATACGTGAAACACGCTTCGGCGATCATGACTGACTGGGCAGAAGTTTATCCCGCAGTAGGTTGCCATTGATTTTTGCGGTAGACTGGTTGCCAGCCAAGGCTATAGAACCCAATCGGTCCTGTTATTTAACCCATAACTGGAAAGAAGAGACGGATTAATACCTTTCCCAAGGGTATTTGCGTGTAAGTGAATGCAATGAATTCAGCTGGAATTCGAACTAAAAGTGTACAAGAATTATGACTTGAAAATAACGTGATTTGTAAATTGTTGCCTAGATGTGATTTGTAAATTGTCTTGTAATGAATGCACTGGTGATATATCGACCAATCACTGTTTAACAAAGTGGTGTGATGTATGAATATATGTAAGTGTGTAGGTACGAACGAAGGTGGTACCGTACATATTTACTGCTGCCGCTAACTAATGGTAAGGTCGTTCAGGTGGCGTAATTTGCCCAAATGCTCCCAAACCCCTTATACATTTTCTTAATTCTTCCTCTTTGTTAAATCCAAAGGCCGGGTCACAAAAGTCTGTAAATGACCATACTTTATTTTCTGCTGTTAAACCTGGCGCCTGTCTCTAAACTTTTTCACCACTCCCTTAACCACTTCTATCATTCTCTCCTATTTCCCTCTTTTTGTTCAATGTCTAATTTACAACCCCCAATTCTGATTTCTGATTTTCTCTACCCCTTGCCTCGCACACAAAACGAGTTTTTCATAACACTTCAAAAAATAGCGTTTACTACCTGATGAGACATTGTCCTTTCAATGTCGAAACAAAATGTACACTTTGTAGTGTATTGTAATTTCTACATGTTCTAAACTATATATATATATATATATATATATATATATATATATATATATATATATATATATATATATAAGTAAAAGGTTTGTCACTTAGCTGATTGGTGTTACTTTCAGCATTTCGACTCCAGAGTTTCGTAGATGTATCCACCGAAAATCACTCCATCCACTATTCAGGGGATATCAGCAATGAATTGCTTATACTTCTTGATTTTTCTTTTGTATATGCACTTTTCATTAGTGCAAGTTTTTTTCATGGTATATGTGTGCTGCGTGCGTGTGCGTGTGTCAGCGTTTGCGTCCATGCGCCTGTCTGAGCGTACGTCTGTACGTGTAGAATGTCGTTGTTATTTGTCTTTTTTGTCATTTTTATTTTTATTATTTTTTTTTTATTTCCCTATACACTCATTCCTAAACATTTTCTTTCTTTTTTCGCTTTTTCCTCTTTTCTTTCAATTTCTGCCATTTTGACACTAGGTATGGATTCTATAAAAGTTGATATAATAAAGTGTGTTTAACGTATGCTTACAGATAATAAAATATTCATGAGAACTCCCTCGAAGTATTTCCTGCTTAAAGAATTGTCTTCATTTCTAATTAATTCCGTTCGCAGAAAATATTTCAAATATTTTTATTTTTAAATACAAAAATAAACTTTAAACAAATTGAGTGTAAACTACGAGATAACACGTGGCTGACAGATGTACTGACTACGAGTTATCTCGTGACCGATTACAAGTTATCTCGTACTGACTATGAATTTTCTTGTGCTTGACACTTTCTGATACGTTCTCATATGCGGGCACCGACAACGAGTTTATTCGCAATGATACTTTTAACGGAAAAATAATATTAAGACTTCAGTCGAAGCTATAAATCAGTGGTTCTCAATTTTGGGAGTAGGGGAGGGGGAATGCCCCACATAAGCATTTCTAAAATCTTCATCCTCTTCCCCTGTGACAGAATTTTTATTATTCAAAAAGTGGAATCCTATTCACATGGAGGATACCTAATGCCATTAACTTGGTCCAAACAAGTTTCCAAAGAACATGGCATCTATGAAAGAGAAAAATAAAAGAAAGAAAGGATAATTGAAGTACTGAAAAATAAATTACTAAGAAATTGTTTAAAAAAATAATATATACAGGTTGCGATGGATAAATTGCCGTCTAAATTACGCAAAAAAGCAAAACACTGAAATCTAATTTTCACAGATATGTTTGCCAAAATTTAACAAAAATATCTTGAAATACTAAAGAGTTAATTTATACAGCTGGCTTCAACCACGAACTCTAGACGATTTCAGAATCTCTTGCAACTCTTCTGGATGGCCTCCTTGTTTAAGTTGGTAAATGCTGCTATAATTATTGCCTTCAGTTCATCTTTGGTGCTGCGATGATTTTTGTTGGTCTCTCACTCAAGTGGGCCCCTAATCAAGGATGTTGCAGTCTGGGGAGTTAGGTGGTCAGATGTAAAGGGTAATGTGGCCGCAGAAATTGTCATGAAACAGCCATGATTGGGATCTCCTGCTTGTGTGGTATGGTATCCCATCTAAGTACCATGCCCCCATCCCATGACATATAATTTTTATTATTAAAAAAGTAAACTCTTATTTATGTTGAGGAACCTAAAAGCCATTAACTTAGTCAAAACAAACTTCTAAGAACATGGCACCCATGAAAAAGAAAAAGAAAAGAAAGAAAGGATAGTTGAATTACTGAAGAAGAAATTAGTAAGAATTTTTTTTTTCAAATCATTTTACCCCAAGCAATGAGAGACAGCCACTGGTGCGTAGCAGGTTACATGAGAGAAAAGACTGGATACAATGGGTTTTGAAGCAAGGATTTTTTTTTTAATCATATCACCCCGAGCAAGGCAGTAACGCCACTGATGTGCAGGGGGCTACGTAAGAGTGAAAAGATTGGAAAAGAGAAAGCCGGTAACCACATCCTAAACAGGAAACAAGGGATGAGCCTCTTCACCCGTTCAATAGACGTGGGTGGTGTGTGAACCGGGCGATAGTCTATTCTATCTACTCCAATTGAAAAAAAAAAAAAGAGGAAAAGAATGGAAATGAGTAAAAGATTTGAAAAGAGAAAGCCGGAAACCACATCCTAAACAGGAAACAAGGGATGAGCCTCTTCACCCGTTCAATAGATGTGGGTGGAGTGTGAACCGGGCGATAGTTTAGTCTATCTACTCCAATTACATACCATGAAACTTTTGAAGACGTAATTTTTAAGCTAATTTTAAGAGGGTCGCATCATACACGAGATATAAAATTAGAGTATATATGGTATTTCAATATTAAAACATGAAAATATCATAATGCATGATTAACAAAACAAATCGTAAAACAGCTGTGTTGAACTAATAACTACGTGTACGTTTTCCTGTGTCATTCTTCACAGTTGAGCCAAGAACTTTTCAACAATCCCTCGTGCAATTCTGTAATTCAACGTGAAAGGTGATTTTTGTAAACGCAGCTTAGATGTGGCACAAGGCTGATAGTATGGAGCCATCAGTAAAGATCGAACTCATTACACAATTATAATGATTTTTGCAAGACAAGCTTGCTAACCATTTACACATCGTCGAGGAAAAAATGAATGGGATTCAAGAAAATAGAAAATGGCAATTGACGTTGCATTTAATTTTTGTGAATTGTAGGTATCAGGGAAGTAAGTAAACGGAAAGGAGTTCCACAGGCGAAAAAAGCGAGAAAAAAACTATTGGAGTAAAAGTGACGGTTGCATTTAACTGTTTGAATGGTAAAAGGATGCGATCTAAACGCCAATCTAGTAGCATGCTTGATATTCACGAGGTCGGGGAACTAGGGATAAATCTCGTCAGAGTCAGTCAGTTAAGCGCCATACGTGATACACGCTTGGGCGATCATGTCTCGAAAGAGACATGACTGACTGGGCAGAAGATTATCCCGCAGTAAGTTGCCATTGCTTTCTGCGGTAGCCTGGTTGCCGACCAAGGCTATAGAACCCAATCTGTCCTGCTATTTAACCCATAACTGGAAGGAATAGACGGATTAATACCTTTCCCAAGGGTATTTGCGCGTAAGTGAATGCAATGAATTCGGCTGGAATTCGAACTCAGCTCCTCGATTTCGCGTTCCGAGCCGATATCCAATGCACCAAAACGAGTAGTTATCATAAAAAATATTTCTAAAAGAGACAGAGGGAAGCCATGTCACATAGGTAAGAAAGGGACAGGAGTCGAGATGCCAAGGCAGGACCAATTACATTGCAGATTATTCTTTTTCGAGATGTATAGCGGGAGTGAATGTGGATGTGGATGTGCGTTGTGGTGCAGTGGATATTGACTCAGAACGACAAATCGGGGTGCCGAGTTCGAATTCCTCTTGAATCCTTTGCATTTACTTACGCACAAATACCCTTGGGAAAGGTATTGATCCGTCTCTTCCCTCCAGTTATGGTTAAATAATAGGACAGATTCGGTTCTTTAGCTTTGGCTGGCAACCAGTCTACCGCAGAAAGCAATGGCAACCTACTGCGGGATAATCCTCTGCCCAGTCAGTCATGTCTCTCTCGAGACATGATCGCCCAAAGCGTGTATCATGTATGGCACGTAACTGACTGATAGCGGGAGCATCCTACCAGGTATACAGTACATACATAATTACACATGTACATACATGCACACAAATCTTTTTCACAGTATGTATTAACTCTCACACATAATCTTACTTACACAGACTCACTCGAAATAAATTCACTGTTAATAAATCATTTTCAAATTGCCTTTTTAAAAATCCCACACACTGTGAGGCGCGTGCCTCACGTTGGGAAACACGACTATAAATGAATTCATAAATATATTTTATTGCCTGAGTTGGTTATTATGAAGTTGGTGTTTGAAGTCAGATTCCATAATTGGCCTTTGACTTGTTAATGTGTTGTGTGTCATCTCGGGATATCAAACTAGATGTATGATAATGAGTTGTGAGTTCGATCTTCGCGAGGTGCCCCAAATTTATAGATTTGTGCCCAAATAGACCTAAGATTAATTAAATGATTGATTGATTTGTTTTGTTTTTTTGTTTTTTTGTTTTTTACGGTTTATCAACTCTATGTTACTTATTAGAGCTGAAACATATCCTAGAATGTAAAAATAATGCTCTTTTTTGTAAGTGAATAGTGCTTTAACAATGTTGGGGAGATAGCAATCATTTTTCCAGATATCTAACCTATAACTGAACGAGAAGAGATGGATTTATACCTTTCCCAAGGGTATTTGCGCATAATTAAATGTAAATGAACTTGACTGGAATTCGAACTCGATTCACCGATCGCTCATTCCGAGATCTCATTGTATAAAGAAGTAGAAAATGAAAGGGTGCAAACTCTCTTTCTCTGTTCAACCAAGTGATGCTGTCGTGACAAGACGTGTTTCGTTTTAGTTGGGTCGGAAGCTTTTTAGTTCCCAGGCAAACTTCGTGTTGCATACAACACAATACCATCATTACACTACACCTTCATTCGACCACAGTAATATCTCCACTGCAAATGACCACATAAATATATATCTTTCCGAGACAAGAAAATATACCTCTTCAGCAAACTGATCAACACGGCCACAAGTGGGGCCTAGAGGTGAACCCATATACTACCTATGTAAATGTTACCAGTCAGTTAAATGCCATACATGATACTCGCTTGGGCGACCATGTCTCGAAAGAGACATGGCTGATTGGACAGAAGATTATTCCGCAGTAGGTTGCCATTACTTTCTGCGACAGACTGGTTGCCAGTCAAGGCTATAGAACCCAATCTGTTGTTTAACTCATAACTGGGGGAAGAGATTGATTAGTAGCTTTCCCAAGGTTATTTGAGCGTAAGTGAATGCAAGGAATTCAACTGGAATTCGAACTTGGCTCTCCGATTTTTGTTCCGAGCCTATATCCACTGCACCACAACGCACATCCAGAAATGTTACCAGAATGATCTTAAATAAAAGGTACTTTTGTGTCGTGTAAAATAAAAGTTTACGTAGAAGTGTTGGTCGCAAGCTAGCAGGTTGGAGTGAAGAGTAATTATATTTTGATTGACTGAGTGATTGATTGATTGGTTTTTTAAGGCGTAATAACTTGTTGCAGGTTTCTACACGTTTTTTTTTTTTTAATTCCAAAGTCTTTAGTTTCTTTGACAGAGTCTTTGGTTAAAAAAAGAATTTCAACATCTGACGAAGTGCTGTTATTTAGGTTTAATTGTGTGTGGTATTTCAAAACATTTGTTGGTGGAATTCGTCTGCTAGGCCGATTAGCCAATCCCTGTCAGAGACGTCTGATCAGAAAGATGTTCTGCTTTTTCAACACCAACATAGCAAACTGCAGTTATGATGAGCGGACCTTAGTTGCAGCTTCTGGAAGACAACGAATAATCCGGCGTGATCAGTAGTTTGAACAAGGCCAGTACGCTCACACCCTCCGTCACGATGACTAGCTGCTACTACAGCCGAATAGTTCTGTTTACTTAATTACAATAACAGATTACAAGTATAGTATTCAGACAACAACGTTACCTGAAAAATTGACTATGAACTTTAAAACCAAATCTCATGGTTATATATATATATATATATATATATATATATATATATATATATATATACCCTTTCAATGTTGAAACAAAATATACACTTTGTAGTAGATGATAATTTGAACATGTTCTAAATTATAATTTATAATAAATATTCATAGCTCTATTTTTCTACTGAGCACTGTTTTAAGTTAATGTTTTGAACTGTTATGTCGCCAAGTATAAATGAATAACTCAACAACAGAATCAGAATATAAGTTGTATTCCGCGGAAAGACGGTTAGTATGTACAGAAGTGATTAGTAATATTTACAATAGAAAGATACAAGAGTCCAATCCGTCGTAAGACGTGTGTATATGTGATTACTTCCTGTACGCCACCGGAAGTGTGACTAACTCTTCACTGACTCGCATTGACTCTTCAGTAACTCATTAGAGACTCTCAAGTGACTCTCTACGACTGTATTTACTAGCCTTCCCACGTAGGCTGGATGTGACACATGGTCATTTTATAGTGGGTATTCCCGGCCATATAGCCGGGCCAAAAAATGTCTGTCTATTTTTCCCCAGTCGTGGTTCTACCCTTCGGCGGAACCACGACTGGGTTATTGCTCTCTGCTCGGAAGCAGAGAGCGCCCCTCCCCGCCCGAAGGCAGAGAGCTGACAGTGTCGTAGAGTCGTCAGTCTAGTGACTGTCTACGACTGTATTTACTAGCCTTCCCACGCAAGGCTGGATGTGACACATGGTCATTTTATAGTGGGTATTCCCGGCCATATAGCCGGGCCAAAAAATGTCTGTCTATTTTCCCCCAGTCGTGGTTCTACCCTTCGGCGGAACCACGACTGGGTTAATGCTCTCTGCTCGGAAGCAGAGAGCGCCCTCTACCCGAAGGCAGAGGGCTGACAGTGTCGTAGAGTCGTCAGTCTAGTAACTGTCTACGACCCCCTTGTAGAGAATCCACCATTGCTATATATAGCAATGGGAACAGTCCATTTGTAGTCAAATAGGAGCGGCGCCCTAACATGAACGTTGTTAATATTTTCTTCGTTCCTTATTCACCTGGATATATATATATATATATATATATATATATATATATATATATATATATATATAAGGAGGAGGCGGACCATGGTGAACAAATTTTACAAACTATAAAATAAGTTTTAAACATACCGCTTAAAAACCCCTAAAGAGGCGATATCAGAAAAAGATCAAAAGATCCACTCAAAAATTTAAAGATTTAGAATAGTTTGAATATGTTTAATACTCGTGTATTATCGGGGATAGAAAAGTAGAAGATGTATGTCTATCTTTCTATCAATCCTTCTCTATGCACTAACCAGCTTTGATAAAGTTAAAAATCGTTTCACCTTCCCACAAACACAGCGTCGCTACACTATCGGTATTTCCATGGCTAATATTCAGATAAGCGCAATTCTTTAACACCCCTTCCCAATTCGAACCTTAGAAGATAGGTCAAGCCAGTGCCACTTTCACAGAGTCGAATCAACCCCATTTGTTTTGTTTTCCAGCAATTAGAAAGTTCTGCTCAGCTTTTGACCAAAAATTTCCCACTTTGCAGAGCAGACTCCGGCTTCTCTAAACACTTCAATATTAGCTTCATGGTCTTCACTTCGTAGCACTTCTCTTCAAATTGCACACCTCGTTCATCATTACGTTTACGTGCCACTCAAGCCTTTTATTGAGTGAAATTTAGTATATATATATATATATATATATATATATATATATATATATATATATAACGTAGAATATTTGGTATTTGAATCAGGTAAATTCCGATAGAGACAAACTCAAAAGAACTCAATGTTAAATTTATTTATTTAACAAAATAATATAATCTAGAAAATTTTTTAGATATTCTACAATTTCATGGGTAATACATATTTCGCAGCCCAAAAAAAAAAAAAATGCTGTTCGTCAGACCCAAATGTATCAACAGTTAATATTCAAAATTCTCCAGAAAAGAATCACATACAGACACTCACATACCCATATCGAGAATAGATATTTGTAACAGTAATCTACGAAAAACATTTCCTCGCCCATTCAAAAAACAAAAGAAAGAAAAAGAAAAATATAGAAAAATCATAAACACATATATTATAAATTTACATATTATCCTACTTATATGGCACGACTCGGAGTTTCATGCGTAGAATAGACAGCAGAAGCGATTGGTTATCCCAATGGCTTTCCATACTTAATACTTCTCGCCTCCACTCTCGCGTGGTCATGTGAGACGCCACAAGCTGTAGATCTTCCTGATGTAATCAGTTCAACGGTAGACATCTAGACATCTAGGCTGATGAAACCACTATTTACACTCGTCTCAATAAGTAATCTGCCAAAACTGACAAAGTAAACCTGGCTGCTGCTCTTGAAAAGAACCTCCGATCTGTGGTGGACCGGGGCAAGAAATGGCTCGTAAATTTGAATTCTCCTTAAACAAAGCTGCTCTCTTTTAACCACCACAGACAAACTCTGTTACAAACCGTCAGTATGGACTACGTTAGTCTGCCAGAAAGCAATACACTGCGACTCCTCGGTTTCACTCTCTCAGCCGACCTCAAGTGAAACGAATACATCGAATCAATAGCTGTAGTTATTGCTAGGAAGGTTGGAGTCACTGTGTCGGTCTAGGAAGTTTTCCTCATCAGAATCCAGCTTGCACATTTATACATCTACCATTCGTCTGTGCATTAAATACTGTTGCCATATCTGGTTATGCGCTCCTGCTATTCATCTCGGGGTTCTCAACAAAATTCAAGGAGGGTCAGTAATGTAATCGATCCTCATTTGGCAGCTCGACTTCAATCAGTTTTTCTTCAGCGGAATGTGACTTCCCTCTATCTTTTCTACAAATATTTTCATACATTCTGCTCTGACGAATTTATCTCTCTGGTGCTCCCTCTACATGAATTTACTTAAGCTACTAGATTGGCAACTAGGTCCTACCCTTTTACAATCAAAGCAATCAAATGTAACCTCCATTTCTATTCAAGTAGTTTATTTTCTCGCACTTCCCGCCTGTGGAACTTCCTTCCATATACTTGCTTCACTCATAGCTACAATCTCCAAGAGTTTAAGTGCAACGTCAATTCCAATCTTTTATCTTCTTGATTCCCAGCTTTTTCTTATTCTTTATCAGCCACCTCCTGTATCTTGTTCTTCTACCTTCTCGCTCTACTCTCAGGTAATGTCCTGCGCACCAGTATTCCCGTCTTTCTCTTATCCTTTCTTCGACACCTTTTTTATCTTCTTTCCTCTTTCTTCTCGCTCTCTTCTCATTTACAACTTGCTCACCAGTGGCAGTACTGCTTTGCTTGGGGTGAAATGATTTTGAAATATATACTGTTATGGATATAAATAGCCGCACACACACCTACACACATATATTGAGAATGGTCTCTGCGTGGTAACAAGGAGATGATCACGTGGGCGTCTAGAATCAGCTTTGGAATAGCAGGTCAAGGCTAGTTGACCCAGATATTCTTAGTAACAAATGTCTTGACTGGAAATAGGCTAGACATGGAAGTCAGTTGCAAGCCGCGAAGCAGCAGAAGTTAGAATTGGCGCCAAAAAACAAATCACGGGGAAAGCAAAAGTTTGAAGTCAGTTGCAGGTCGAATCTCGATAGAACAAGTCATATTTGCTGAGCTCTGATAAATGATGAATGGAGGGAAAACGCATTTTAGATAATAGCGTAATTTAACCAATTCATTTTAAGCAACCCCGGATAAGAAAAAAAAACCGAGCTTATAAATTCTTATTCGTTAAAACAAGGAAAATAAAGCGGAGCCGAGCCGTTTATCGAGAAAGAATGAAATATAGCTACGAAGATAAGAGAAGATTTGTATGCTGGTTTATATTTGTTGAAAAAAGAAAAAGAAGGCGGAACCGAGCCGTATATCGAGAAAGAAAGAAATATAGCGACGAAGATAAGAGAAGATTTGTATGCTGGTTCATATTTGTTGAAAGAAGAAAACGAAAGCGGAGCCGAGCCGTTTATTGAGAGAGAAAGAAAGAAAGAAAGAAAGAAAGAAAGAAAGAAAGAAAGAAAGAAAGAAAGAAATATAGCGACGAAGATGAAAGAAGCTGTAACATTATTTGTATGCTGACTCCTACTTGTTGAAGGAAGAAGAAGAAAGCGAGGCCGAATCATTTTATCAAGGAGAAAAGAAAGGTAGCGACGAAGATAAGAAGAAAAACTGTAATATAATTCATACGCTGATTCCGGTTTATTCAAAGAAGAAAAAGCAAGCGAAGCCGAGTGGCTTATCAAGAAAAGAAAAGAAAAGAAAAGAAAATAAAAGAAAAGAAAGAGAGATAGCGACGCAGAAAAGTCAACATATAAAAGAAAGATATTTTGAAGAATAGAGAAATGTGCCAACATTTCAGAATATTTGTATGCTGAAAATATAATAGTCAACTGAAAGAAACAGACAGTCGTAATTACATACATTTCAAGTGTATAAGGAAAGAAGAGGAAGAGAGAAAAGAAAGAAAAGACAGTAAAAGAAAGAGAGAAAGTAAGTTATTATGTTCTCAGACCCATGTTAGAACATGCAAGCACTTCCACGAATAGTATGTTACTACATATACCATACCACGTGTTTATAAATAATATGGTTCCCCCCATTTTATCTTGTGTTAATCTCTTGCATTCGTAGTCGCCTCTATTTATTCATTCATATTTGCTGTTGTGCATTGTAAATGGCTATTTCGAATATGCTGGGTATCCGAATATAATTTTGAGGTTCAGGTCATTGTACATTCGATTTCATACTTGAATATTTCTTTTTATTTTGATCTGTTATTACTTATTAAAATTTTATATCAAAATCATCTAGTCTCGACGTTCATCCTTGAGGTGCTGATCAGCGCCCCTGTTGATATACTGAAGCAGACCTGGGAAGGTTGCCGTTCAATTATATCAATCGAACAGCAATCTTATTTTATTTTATTTATTTATTTATTTATTTTTATCATTGTCCGTTTGTCATGATCTGGGGCAGATAACCCGTATCTCTCCATAGATGTGAAAATGCAAATATACTCGAATCGACGTGTAAACATCTTGATGTGACAACCAGTGTGTGTGTGTGTGTGTGTGTGTGTGTGTGTGTGCGCGTGCGCGCGCGTTAGAAAGAGCGAGAACAAGAACTGTTACTGGACTTGTTTTCCAAAGAAATTTTCTTAAGAGCAAGATTTTATAATTTCTCAATTGAAATCAGTGCTGGCTGTTCGGTGAATGAATGACAAATGTTTCCATATGGGGAATCGGCTTATCATTACCATATAGATAGATACTTCTAGAAAATCGCTAAAAGATTAGCATAAGTGTAATGAAAAAATGCTTCAAATCTAATGAAAACTCAGTTTTATCATCGAAATCTTTATGTTAAATGAAGACTAAGAAGAAAGATCAACAAAGCATTTTTTTAATGTTTAATTAAATTTTTTCTTCTTTTTTAGAACGTTCGAAATTTTGATTCTTGTTTTTCTGGCGTCAGTGCATTTTTGTTATAAATTAGCACAGCAAATTTTAGCGTTTTTTTGTGTTTTTTTTTTTTTTCAGTAACGGACACATTAATTCTTGCAAAAAATCAAATAGTTTTCAAGTTGTCGGATCAATGTGTGTGTGTGTGCTGTGACTTTTCTTTTTTTTGTTTGTTTTTTACTTTTAATTCATTGTTGCTGTCAATTTATTCCCGATTGCCAGTTGAAGTTAGTGAATTTGTATCAAGGAAGTACTAACAATGTTCTTGTTCATCATCAATGACATGATAAAAAATTGCCCTGCGACAGATAATGCGCAGTTGAATAAGAAGATCAATACTGCGTATTTATTTATACGCAAATGCGTTCAGCTTTCAGGGGAGGTTACTTCGTATACAATTATGAAAATATAGTTCTCTCCCCTGAATCACTTTTGATAAATGTGTAAAAAATATAGGCTCTATACTACTGTTTACTTTTTCTTTCTTTTTCATTTTTTACAATTATTTCTCCACAAGAAAGGCAATAATGCTACTAAGATGCAAGGTGGATACTTGGAGTGAACGAGAATGTGGTGGATACAAAACTTGTTCCACAATTTGCAAACTCACAATGTCATTGAATTAAAAAATACTACTTCTATCATAGAACAATTTACTAATCGCAGTTTGGCGACAATTTATCACTTTATTGTTACTAGGTAAATTTTGTGCACTTTTTTTTAAAAGACTCCAGCCAGAGTTCTTAGATTTTCTAAAGCTTGAAATCTGATTAACTAATTTATTTCTAAAAAATATTCCTGTACGAGAAGTGATTCTCCCGCCGGGTCGTTTGAGCCACTTTTGCTGTTATTTAAAGAAATACGACAAGAAAGCCAGTCGGCATCAGACAGACGGGAGAGAAAGAAAGCAGAGACTACGCTTCACCGATGTCCATTTCACGCCAATATATTGCCTTTAATGACAACCGATGATTGTTAAGTCTCCTTCTGCTGTTGATAAATACCTAAAAATACATCTTTTATAGTGAATTCCACTGAAATATTTTTAATATGAAAAATTAACCTTTTCAATTTGTTTTGATTACTTTGGAAACCATGTTTGTGGAATTCAACTGAATACTTTTGTGTGAGAACGAATTTTAGAAATGTCCGTCTTTGCCCTCCAGTTATGGGTTAAATAATAGGACAGATTGGGTTCTATAGCCTTGTCTACCGTAGAAAGCAATGGCAACCTACTGCGGGAAAATCTTTTGCCTAGTCAGTCATGTCTCTTTCGAGACATGATCGCCCAAGCGTGTATCACGTATGGCACTTAACTGACTGACTTAGTGTTTAATATTTTATTATGAATATTTGATACGTTTATCAAATCTATAAATTTTTAATGTGATTACTTGTCTTAAAATAATCAATTGACATTTACAACTGTGTAAATTTGTAAATAAATTCCTTGTTTTTCTTGGTGAAAATATACACAGGTGTTTCCTCGTCATTATACGCAACCACACGGCACTTCCTTCTTCAAAGATTTTAAAAGAAATCAGAAACCCAACCTTAAACAAAAAACGCGAGATAAACCGCTACTCCTGTTCAGAAGACCGGTGAGGAATGTGAATCGGACGCTAGACGAACCTATCTTCTTATATTTAAAGGATTATGGTTCATGTAGTAGAATTGTTAAAGACAATTCGTATTGACTTACATGTAAGCTTTAATGTACTTATAGTTATTTTTTTAAATACAAAAATGTGGCACAAGTCCAAAAGTGGGAGTGTGATAGGCTGATTATCATCTGTTTTATCTTAAACGTTGCTAGTCACAATCGCTGACCCAAACAAACTAAACAATATAACTTGTACAAAACTACCACATTCTTATTTACCATTATTACTACAACCACCATAATATCTCAAAGTCTTTATGAAGTTCTAACTAATCCCATATATACAATTTGTCTGTGTGGGGTGAGGAACAGAATAATAGGTACCTCAACTAAATCGCTGAAAAAACAGTATAGTATGGGAAAAAAGGTGCCAAACTTAATAAAAACGAACGTTTTCCATCAAAATTTATTATTATTATTAAGAGGAAAGATCAAACTACTTTCTAATTATTGTTTAAAATTTTTTAATCATTTCTAACTCATTCGAAATTTTGGTAAAATCTTGTTTTATTTTCGTTAGCCGGAGCCAAATCGTCACAAGAGTTTACAATGGAGAACGTAAGGATACAAAAAGTGCTTATCTCCCTTTGGTCGAGAAAAAGTCACGTGGTCACATGACATCTAATCGTGACGTCACTCCTGATAGTGACCCAAGCGCTAGTCACTCTCTCTCATGTAACAGCACCCGAGAAAGAAGGTTGTTCCCTTCGACCTGGGCCTTTGGCCAAGACAAAATCTGCCTACCGACATGTTCCAATGGAACAGAAACCTCCTGCACTTCTGCTGGGACATAGATGAAGCCTGCCGTATCCAGTTGGGATATAGATGAATTCGGCCTTTCCAAATCTAGAGTCGTGAAGTGTCCTGAGGACAGCCCTTGCTTACGCCTGTGGGGCCAGATTCGTCCCTTGCTGGAGCCAATTCTCTTAGTGAGACTGTGTCTTTCCGTTCATTCGGATAACGGGTACGGTATTCTTGGATTAGCATCTAGTAGCTTCACCAGTGGTTCGTTTTATTCAGACATGCGTGTTTTTTTGTTGTTTTTTTTAAATTTTTTAGCAATATCGTTCCCGGTTTCAAGAGCCAAGAAGATACGAACGCTCCAGTCGAAGTTCTTCTTGTAAACGGGAATAATTTTTCATGGGGTGTTGCGTTAATGGCTGTGCATAGCGTTTTAATAACATGTAGAGCCTCTGGGAGTACTTGTTCCCATTTCTCTACCGCTGCCCCTAATTCAACAGTTTTACAGATTATTCCATTATACCTGTCGTACTGGCCATTGCCTTGAGAGTTATGTGGTGGCTACTCATTGCTCTTGTAGGAATCGCCGTGCGCGTTCGAACATAAATGAAGCCCATCTGTCCAAATGAATATACGCGGGCAGCCCGAAGACGGCAAAACTGAGCAAAGTACCTCTATGACCGTTACAGGTCATATATTTGAGCAGGGTATCGCGAAAGAAAAACCGCGAATATTCGGCAATTATTGTCAACATGTATTTGTTTCGAGTTTTTGACGAAAGCAGAACTTTAAAATCAAATGCAATTCTTTCGTAGGGTTGCGTGGCTTTTATGACATTGCTGGTGTTATGACTGTAGAACCTGGGTTTATTTCTCACGCAAAAGTTAGTGATTTCTTTCACATCCTCTACTGAGTAGGGAAGGTTTTTGATTTTCGTGATATGGATATATGCGTGCAACACCTAGGTGGCACAACTCTCTGCCATCTCTTTAATTCTTCTTTACTAGCAGCTGAGCTAAATACACGAGAGAGAGAGAGAGAGAGAGAGAGAGAGAGAGAGAGAGAGCGAGAGAGAGAGAGAGAGAGAGAGAGAGAGTGTGTGTGTGTGTGTGTGTGTGTGTGTGTGTGTGTGTGCGCGCGCGCGCGTGTGTGTGTGTGTGTGTGTGTGTGTGTGTGTGTCTACAACTGCGTTTTCTTTACCGAGGCGGTATGTTACATCGAACGCGTCACGCAATAGTTTCATCCTCCACTTGGCCATTTTCTCATTTTTTATTTTTATTTTACTGGTTGGTTTCGCGTTAAACGTGAATACGACTGATTTTTGAACTGAAATTAATTTAAAGTGTCGCCCTGTCAAATAATGCCTCTATTTTATCAGCGATTCAACAATAGCATAGGTTTCTTTCACTATTGCAGAATATTTACTTTCTTATTTAAACAGGGTCCTGGAGAAAAAGCCTATTGGCCTCCCCGTCTGTTTTAAAGATGCAGCTATGGCGCATTCTTAGTTGTCTGTCTCTACTACTATAGGTAGCGTATGATCGGGCATAGTAATGGCTGCTTTCGCTATGCCCTTTTCTATAACCTTAAACGATTTCTCTGCTATGAGAGATAATCGGAATTTTGATACAGTTGTTAGAGGGTAGATTTTTCTGAAAATGATGGTAACCAATGGGCATAGTCTGCGAACATTTCTAACGCACGGATAAATCCTTTGGGGCCGGTAGTCTGAGTAATGGATTAAGCCGTTCTGAATCAGGTTTTATATTATTTTTACTAGCCATCTAAGTACTTTTATATTTTTATGCATAATTATCTTGGTTAAGCGTACCTTTTAATAACCGCCATGAATAATTTAAGAATTCTGTTATGTTCCACTCGATTTTTTCTGCAAATGGTTATATTATCGATGTAAGCACAGGTGCCTTGCAGGTTCTCTTTCAATATTATTTACGCCAAACGGTATTCTTCGAAATAGACAGTTTGCCGTTTGCCTTGATGGCCGTATATGGTTTATCGCTGGACCTTATAACTACCAAATGATAGACACTTTTGAGATCCAGAGTACTAAATAAACAGTCTTCACTAATCTTTTTATCATTTTGGCTATTCTTGGCAGAGGATAGGCATCCAGCGAAGTAAACAGATAATAGTCGATTACTAATCACTTTTTCCCATTCTCAAAAGAGACTACGAAGGATTCAGCTCTCCACGACAAATGACTTTCGATTGTAAATTCTTTCAACATACGAGTAACTTCAGTTTGGGTAAATATTTTATTCTTTTCCGTGTGTTGCCTAGATTTAGTAGCTACCGGTTCACAATCGGGTGTTAGATTGTTGAAAAGCGCTGGGTAAGGAATTCTCATAGCTGCTACCCAGCAGCTAGGCGGCAAACTTTAAAGGGTGGCTTACAGCTTCCGAAGGGTATTTCTACTAATGAATGTTGACTCAAGTAGTGCACTAATATTAGGTCCCAACATTGATCCTTCATTAGTAGACATCTTACTTTTGGGTATAAAGTACCCTTTAATTGTAGGTCAACCAAACAGTATCCCTGTACTTAATGGAAAGAGATGAATTAGCCATCTCTACTTTGTTTAGGAGCGGATACATTCCTGATAAATTTTCTTTTCGCAATGCTTGCGTTAAGGAAGTTTTCTGTCCCCCCTGGGCCAATCAATGCTTCTAGTGACAGTTCATTAGCCATAGTCTGTATCGTTGGAGTTGATAGACAGCCAAGTATATCCACTGATGCCGAATAAGACACTGTTTGGCTCGACTTTTTACTTCTACAAACTTTAGCTCATTGTACCTGCTTCCCGCATGTATAGAAAAGTAAAATGATTTGAAAATTATTTACAAGCTAAGAAAAATAAATTCTGTAAAAGGGAAATTATTTAAAAATATTTTCATAGTGACAACAGAGAAATAAACGCCACCTTTTTGTGTAAACGTCTAACAACACTAGTTTCCGCATTACATTTTCATCAAGAAAATCCGAGAAAAGAAAGTATAATTACTTATAAAGTTACAACCTTGAACCGTAAGAAGTTAATGAAATTATATTTTTATTACGAAATTTGAATATGAACTAAATACGGGACATTTGGGGTGTCACTGAAAGGTCAGTACGGAACAGAATACAAAATTATTCAATACGGCACATGTCCAGTGTATATGGGACGTCTGGCAAACCTAAAAGAAAGTGAAGAGGAAAGTGTAAGTGTCACATAGCTTGGTAGGAGGAAGACGGATGAATGAGTAAGTGGATTTATTTTAAACCCAGCGTGCATGAACGGTTGACCACTGACTTTCCTTACTCTGGTTTGTCCGTCTGGAAATTTTGCTTAAATACCCCTCGAATCACGAGTCATGTTTTGGGGGAGAGGAGGGGACACAACCAATTGGTTGGAAAATGTTAAATATTGATTTTCAAAGCATTAATTTAGTAACTGTAAGAATACGCAATCTTCCGACACAGGAAGTTGTTATTTATTTATTTATTTATTTATTTATTTATTTATTGTCATACAGCTTTTGACTGCATTGGTGTTTATTTTCGTCTTCGTTCCACATAGATTTCTCACGTCCAGTAGCTATTATGGCTCTATCCAGTACTGAAGAAGGGATATTTTCATAACCTTTTACTTGAAGTAGCGTGGAACGTCAACCTCTTGATTATATCACTATTTTCTCTTCGCGTTATATTTGCTATCCATTTTAGTTGTTACCGTTGTTGTAAGTCCTCAAGTGACGTCGCTTCTTTTATTTGGTAGAGTTCTTTGTGATTCTGAAGTGCCAGTCCACGAGATTTAAAGAGCGGTGTTCCTCGCTAAGACATATAGGCTTCATTTGCTCAAAGCCGTTTGTAAACATTGATCTAAGAAAGCGGCTGTATACAGCTGACACTCTTTCTAATCAGTTCATTCCAAGCAAGGCGATAATGCCACTAAGACGGAAGGGATTGCTGAGATTAAAAAAGAAAAAGATTTTAGAAGGAACCGGAAACCCAATCCTAAACAAGAGACAAGAGATAAACCGCTACTCCTGTTCAAAACTTAACAGGTTTTTTTTTTAATCATATCACCCCGAGCAAGGCGGTAACGCCACTGATGAGCAGGGGGCTACGTAAGAGTGAAAAGATTGGAAAAGAGAAAGCCGGAAACCACATCCTAAACAGGAAACAAGGGATGAGCCTCTTCACCTGTTCAATAGACAGGGGTGGAGTGTAAACAGGGCGATAGTTTAGTCTATCTACTCCAATTGTCTTTTGGTGTCATGCATGACAGCCATACAAAAGTGTAGATTCTTTTTACCAAAACAGTTGAATTAACGCCAGTATTTAACAGATGTTCGTGTTTCAGTAGATAACACAGTTTTTCTAAACAGTGAAATTAATGTCCACCGGCCTAGAGATCGAAAGTTTTAATACAGAAAATGTGCCTTTCTGTAGAGACTGGACATGCGTTCTTTTTACATTGGGGAAATCACTTTCAACCCGAGTGTGTTTTAGATCTCTCAGCAGCAAAAGACTTCCAAGCAAAGCAAGATTCTTTTTAAGAAATGTACACCTTCCATTTTAAACCCTTGGAATTTTTTATTCGTTAAATTTATTTTAGCATCTGTAATGCAAATAAAGTAATTTTAAAAGAGTTAATGGATTTTGTTTAATAATCCGACATTGTTTTCTCATTAGTACAGGGTGGGACAAAATACCCTTCACATTTTAAACTGTCACCTGTCTGATGCTATTTAATTTAAGCAAGTGGTAATGGCGTCTTCATCTCACTAATGCTTTTATCATTTATTTTCAGATACCATTGTGGTTTTGATCGGTGCACACCATGCGTTTGGAGTTGAAGCAGGGTTTTTTAAAATTTTGTTTTTTGAAACTGTTGAATCCAGAATTGCAACATAGCTTTTCATGCTCACGTCATGTTACGTCGAAATTATGTTGTTCCGATTACAAAATCGATACAGATGTGGGTTGAACATTTCAGATCCCAGGATCACCGCTTAAAAGACAGCTCACGGAAAGACCTCGAAGCGCTGGAAAATTTAGAAATCTTCAAAAACGGTATATGATTAATAGAGGCTACCATTTCGATAATGTAATTTTATAAAACCAAATGATTAATAATTGTAGCTCATGGTTTAAACAAGAATGGAAGAGTAAGTTTTTTTTAATGGGGATTTGTTGGAATGACAATAGTTAACCCTAGACTTGAACAGGTTAAGATGATAGTGATCAGAAAAGCATCCACTTGTGAGTTGGTGCTATGACACTATTTCCCGCTGATATATATTTTTTTGTTTGGTTTAATACAGCGGAGAGAGAGAAATTAATATTAGGTTGTCCCAAAAGTTCGTAAACACTTGCAAAAGATTGAAATTTTACTCACCAAGTAATCTAAGGTTACCAGAAAACACTAGCAAAAAATTGAAATTTTACTCGCAAAAACAACAAAAATTATTGCTCAAAATAAAGACCATCATTTTCCAAGACTTTCTGCTATCGATCTGCAAGCTTTCGGATCTGGTCAAAGTACCATTCAGCCGGCTTCGAATCAAAGAATTGTTGACACGCTTCCTCAACTTCATCAAACGAGTCGAATCGGCGGCCCTTTAGAAAGCGTTGCATTGAGCGGAAAAGGCCGTAATCTGATAGATCACAGTCAGGACTGTAGGCTGGATGTGGCAGAACCTCAACGCTGTCCAGCTCTTCAAACTTGTCTTTGGTCTTCCTGGCGGTGTGGGGCTTGGCATTGTCCTGCTGCATCAAAGCGCGCTTTCGGTTGATCAGAGCCGGTACTTTTGCTTCAACTTTTCGTAGACCCGCTCAAGTTGCTGACAGTAAAGTTCGGCACTGATGGCACGACCATTCGGAACCAACTCAAAATGCACGATTCCCTCAAAGTTCCACCAAACGCACAACATGACTTTCTTGCCGAATCGATCTTGTTTTTGGAACCGATGGTATCTCTTGCCCTTTCTGAACCCATCGCTTGTCTCGATTGTGCTGGATCGATAGACCCATTTCTCGTCGGATGTCACAATGCGCTTCCAAAAACGCTCGTCCAATTGATTGCTGAGCAATTGACGGCAAATTTCAACTCGTCTGTTGGCTTGTGCTTCGTTGAGTTCGTGTGGATCTTGGCGCGGCTTTTTGTTGTTAAAATTGCAGTCGAAATGTAACGACTGTGGAAAAGGTTCCAAATTGGAGAGCCACGACCCACGCCTGGTCGCCCAACACAAAGCAACGAAAAGCTTGCACTGCTATGAGAGGAAGATTTAAGAGATTTTGGTTAGTTTTTGAAACTGCAGTCGAAATGTAACGACTGTGGAAAGGGTTCCCAACTCGAGAGACACGACCTAGATGCTGGTCGCCTACCACAGAACTTATGGCTAAAGAGTTAATGTCGAATGAAACTTGCCGTCGATTAACTTAAAGAGTTAATGTCGAATGAAGCCTGCCGCCGATTAACTTAAAGAGTTGATGTTGAATAATACATCTTCGATAGGAATCCCGAAAGAACGTTATTGTTTTAAAAATTATATGGAAAATTGAAATTTCTGATTTCTCGTTCGCTCTGATTCGGTAAATTTCGTCAAGCTACGATAAAAACCCGAAAAAAACTTTGTTGTTTTAAAAGTTGCAGAGAATTGACAGCTCTGATGATAGAAAATATGTGAAAAGACTTTAATGAAAATTTGAAGAGCTCTGATTACTTTAACGAAACTTAGAAGAGACATTTTTACTTGAAGATTGAAAGCTCTGATATTTTGAAAACGAGCTCTCTTTTTCTCTCTCCGTTGTAAACTGGCATTCCAACAACTGTACTATCTGCTCTTGTAACTAATAATTATTTTTTTTTATAAAGACTTTCTTCGTAACTCTCCGGGCGTCCTCGACCTTATTCATTTATTAATTTTTATTTTTTATTTTTTGTACCGTGTTTATTTTATTTTAACCACAAGTGTACACGAGTGTCCGGCCTGGATCTGGTAGAAATACGGCTACTGGATTTGCACAACGCGACTTTCTGAGATCAAATCACAACGTGGGCAGTGGGTCCGTTGTTGTAATAGACGTCTTGAGGACCAGCTTCTGTGACGAGATCATCACGACAACCAGCGGCCCGAAAGCGTTGACATAACTGGTACTGTTTCGACATCATCGCAGCAAAATCCGTTCTCGAACCAGCGCGAAAATCAGCCAACCAGCCAGCCAGGGAGCAGTGTCACAGGTGACACTGTAGCTCTTTGTTATCAACAATGAAAGAGTAAGATTTTAAGGTGATTTGTGGGGATGACAGTGGTTAACCCTAGACTTGAACAGGTTAAGATGGTAGAGATTGGAACAGCATCCTCTTGGAAGTTGGTGCCACTGTAGCTCTTTGTTTTTCTGTTTTTTTTATCATGTCACCCCGAGCAAGGAGGTAACGCCACGGATGTGCAGGGGGGGGGGGCTACATAAGAGTAAAAAGATTAGATAGAAGAGAGTGAAGAGAAGGACGAACCAGTTAGAAAGGAGCAAGAGAAGGAAGGGAATAGAGGTGTGATGACAGTTGCAGAGTTGGAGAGAAAGGAAATGATATACAGGGTGGTGAAGAAATAACTAGGGTCAAGTGGTTAAGAGATAAGTATTGACCTTGCATTTACATTCCTGAAGGTTGTAGTCGTCAGGAAAGCAAGAATAAAGAAGCGAGTTCCACAGGCGGGAAGTGCGAGAAAAGAAGCTGCAGGAGTAAAATTGTCGTCTGCATTTGGTTGATCTAACTGTAAATGGGTGATACCCAGTTGCCAGTCTGGTTGCATGAGTAAACACTTGTTGCAGAGGCACCAGTGACTTAAGTTCGTTAGAGCAGAAAGCATGAAAGTATTCATAGAACAGACAAAAGGAAGCTACATCCCTTTTGTGGCAGGAGTCGAGCCGCTAAGTCGGTACCTATCGCATCCTTCGGAGCCTGTCAAGAACATCGAGATGAACAGCGAGGGCGCCTGGCCATAGATGGCAGCTGCACTCCATGCACGAACGAATGGTTGATTTGTATATATGCAGGATGGATTCAGCCGGGAAAAACATCCTGGCCCGACACAGTGACCCAACCCTCCTAGCAGTAGATTTAGCTATTGACACAATGTAGTGGTTCCATTTGAGATCAGAAGAGAGTGTAAGGCCGAGGAGGCGCAGAGTATTGCTTTCGAGGAGAATCGCTTGGTCCATGCTTATGGGAGGCAGGAGAGGTTGCCTGTGATGATTGACAGACAGCAGCTTGGTCTTAGACGCTTTGAAATTTATAAGCAACTTCTTACTCCAATTCACTACGGAATGTAGATCACTCTCAAGATCAGCAGCGAGATTATGTTTGTCCGCCACGCTGGGTTTCTTACTGACGTGGGGGTAAATTGTGGTGTCATCTGCGTAGATGCCTACTTGGCTCTTGATCCCGTCTGGGAGGTCATCTATGAAAATAAGGAAGAACGTCGGGCCTAGGATAGAGCCCTGAGGGACACCAGCGTTTGTACAGTAGGATGTGGAGGCATGTCCATTCAGAACAACCTTCATTATGCGGTTATTTAGAAAAGATTGGATTAGATTTAGCAATCGTCCGGTAATACCGTAACCGCGTAGCTTGCATAGAAGGCCAACGTGCCAAACCCTGTCAAAAGCCTTGGAGATGTCCAGAACAACAGCACGAGCCTCGCCTAACTCATCAAGGGCCTGGAATATGTACTCTGTAATGGTCGTTAGCATGTCGGCCGTGGACCTGGCAAAGCGGAAACCAGACTGACTGTTAGATAAGAGTTTATGGGCAGTAAGATGCTGCACTAATTCAGCATTAATAATGGCCTCGAACACCTTCTCGAAAATTGGTAGAAGGCTGATAGGGCGATAGTTGGATGGGTCTGAGGGTTCACCAGAGTTCTTAAATACAGGAACGACAGAAGAGGACTTTCAGCATACAGGAAAACAGGAAGCAGAAAGGCAGTAGTTATACAGTTTAGAGAAGACAGAGGAGAGTTCAGAGGCACATTTCTTAAGGAATTCCATCAGTACTGCTCGCCTTATGGGGTTCAAGTTTGATATTACACGGGATACTACTGTCGGGGTAATGTATATATCATACAGTTTAGCCTCAGTTCTAATAGGTAAGTCGGGTGAGGGTACTCCAGATGAGTCAAATGTGGAGTTGGATAAGAATCTGCGAGCAATGCACTCAGCCTTGTCCGCTGATGATGTGAGGACCTCAAATTCATTAATTAAAGGAGGGATAGAGGATTTGCTATTGTTCAGCACCCGCCAATAGTTCTAAAGCCGAACTTGCGGTCAGCTATGCGCTGTCTCATTCTCTCAGCAAACAACCGCTTGGCGTCATTCAGGATTCTCTTGCACTCATTACAAGCAGACATGAATAAGCGCTTATTGTGGTCAGATGACGATCTCCGAAATAGTCGGAAATCGTGGTTCCTGTGGGCAATGGTGGCCGAACAGGCAGGAGAGAACCAAGGGGAGGAATGAGGTTTTAGACAATACTTCCTGGTAGGTATGAAGGCATCAATGCCAGCTTTCACCCAGGACGAAATCTCAGAGGCACAGTCATCAAATGGGAGATCGAACACTTTTCCTCAAGGGACGTCGCATAGGAAATCGCGGAAGGCGTCCCAGTCAGCTCTTTGGTAGCAGTAGGAGGTCCTATAAGTAGGAGGCTCCTGGGAGGAGTGAGAGTGGGGAGAAATATTAAGAGAGACAACAGTATGGTCGGAGTTGCCGAGAGGGCAATGCTGCGAGACTTGGCAGGAGTCAGGTGCAGAGATAAAGCATATATCTAGTAGAGAGGCGTGTCCAGAGGGAGTGCCTGGAAAGCGTGTGGGGAAGTCCACTATTTGTGTAAGGGATTGTGAAATGGCAAAGTTCATGGCGTGGATGCCTGCTGAATCAGTAACAGAGTCTTTAAGCCACTCAGCATGATGGGCGTTAAGATCTCCAAACACAAATATGTGAGCGAATGGGTGGTAGGAAGTAGCCTTATCTATATTGTCAGAAATGCTGTCTAGAAGGGAGCCGTCGGGAGAGGAGTGGGAACGGTAAAGGAAGAAAGGGTAGCTAACCGAGATGAGAAGTGATAGATGGAGACATATATATATTAGTGGGCAATGGATTCGAGTGATGTCACCCTAGCCACAGGGAGGTGTTCACTAACGTAGACCCCCAGCCCATGCATGTGGACAGTGGAATCTTTCCTTAAGAGGGGAAGATAACCAGGGATCGAGAAGTAAGAGGAGGGAATTGATGAGTTGAGGTTAGTCTCACAGAGCGCTAGGATGTCAGGGGATTTTTCGTGGAGGAAAGCTATTACGCTACAAAAGTTAGTACGAATGCCCCGGATGTTAGTAAAAGAAATGAGATTTTGGTGATTTGGGTTTTTTCTGATTCCGTTTTTCATGTTAAGGCTTGTTGGTAGGGAGGGACCTTGAGTAGAGGATACAGGCGGTCATTATCCACGATGTACGCTGGGATGGAAACTAGCTCTGGCTGCATCAAAGTGTGGCCTCGCGGTTGCCAACCGAAAGCGCTTGCAGGGACACCTATTCATGCGCGACATGGCCCTACAAGAACCCCGATATTATGCAACTGTTGATCAGAGCAGCCGCTCTTGTCGCTAAGCAAGAGTTAGGGCTCCTAGCTACCAGTCGGAAGCAGCAACCAGGAAACTGTCAACTCGGCACGCTCACAATGATGAGACGTTGCCACCAACCAAGCACATCGCAGGAAAATTACGGAGGCAGCAATACTGAGGTCTGAGAAGAGAAAAGAGAAAGCCAGAAACCACCTCCTAAACAAGGAACAAGGCATGAGCCTCTACACCCGTTCAATAGACGTGGGTGGAGTGTGAACCGGACAATAGTTTAGTCTATCTACTCCAATTAATAAAAGATAGAGAAAAAAAACCTAGGGTGGTGAATTGCTAAGCTTTAACTTAGTTAAAGTCCACCAGTCAAAGAAATTTTTGCCAAGTTAAAAAAAGAAAACCAAGCGTTCAATTTAGCATGAAAAGTTTAAAATTAAGCAAAAAATGACTTACTTTTAAAAATATTTAAAACAAAGTTGATCCCATCCCAACACATGGTTTCTGCCAGTGAGAGTAAGATCTTATAGGGATTTGTGGGGATGACAGTGGTTAACCCTAGATTTGAACAGGTTAAGATGGTAGAGATTGGAACAGCAACCTCTTGGAAGTTGGTGCCACTGTAGCTCTTTTTTTATCAACAATGAAAGAGTAAAATTTTATAGGGATTTGTGGGGATGACAATGGTTAACCCTAGATTTGAACAGGTTAAGATGGTAGAAATTGGAACAGCATCCTCTTGGAAGTTGGTGCCACTGTAGCTCTTTGTTTATCAACAATGAAAGAGAAAAATTTTTTATAGGGATTTGTAGGGAAGATAACGGTTAATTTTAGATAGGGTAAAGTCACGTCTGGGTAGCAGTTGGAGTCCCAGATAAAGCGCATATGCAAGTTCGATCTCTACCATATGGTACATTTTCTTCAATAAAACTTTCGATTATCTAAGCCGGTAGACGTTAATTTCATTTTTTCTTTCTTTTTTTCTTTTTTTTTTTTTTACAATAATTTTGCACATGGAATCCATCTTGCACATTTATAAACCTACCATTCGCCCATGCATTGAATACTGTTGCTATATCTAGTCGGGTATTCCTGCTCTTCCTCTTGCGGTTCTCGACAAAATCCAAAGAAAGATCTTCAATGTAATCAGTCCTGTTTTGGCATCTCAACTTCACTCACCAATGTGACATGGCTTCCCTCTGTCTTTTCTACTCATATTTTCATGGCAACTGCTTTGACAGGCTTTTTTCTGTGAAGCACGAACCACGTAAATTTAACCGTGATACTAGATTAACATTTTACAGTTGAAATAGTTAAATGCAATTTCACTTCTACTCAAACAGTTTCTTTTCTCGCACTTCCTTCCTTTGGAATTAACCTCCGATTACTTGCTTCCCTGATAGCTACATTCTCTAAAACTTTAAATGCAACGTCAATCGCCATATTCTATCTTCTTGAATCCTGTTCATCTTTTTGCCTTTCTTCACTGTAACCCCTTGTACACTAATGGCGGTCCTGCTTTGCTTGAGGTGAAATGATAAATAAATAGGTGGTTACAGGGTAAGAGAAACGGTTATCTAAACTTATTTATAAATGGAACTTTGTGTGTGTGTGCGTGTCTGTGTGTGTGTATGTCCGTTACCTATAAACTCCGAAACGGCTGAACCGATTTTCTTGAAAATTTACACAGTTGTATTATAAGCGTCTGCGAGTGTTCTTAGCTAGGTTTTGTGTCGACATATCCCCGATAAATATCGAAAATCGATAATCGAAAAAATCAGGTTATAGAAGGAGTGGTCCGATTTTAATCAAATTTGATACACTCATAGACAAAGACATAAGAAACGATATTCAGAAGTTTCAAGGTTGCAGTTCTTACAATAGTGCAGAAAATTGATAATATATATATATATATATATAAGGCAAGATGTTTGTGTGTATGTTTGTTTATCTGCCTGTATGGTTGTATTTTTTCAGCCCTTTTATTTTAGTTTTTACTTTGGGTTTGGCTCTAAGTAGGTATAATTGTAGTTCTTAGTCTCAGCCATGATACCATTTACTCAGAGGAATTATTTAGCATTCAAAATTCAGTTTACGACGAAAAAACTTATTTGATATCGATACCAGGAAATCAAAATTTGACTTACATCCATTCATTTTTCTTTCAGTCTACGGTTTCGCTTTAACTAGAAACAACTATTGCTTTTTAGACTTTCGTGCCAGCGTCCAAAGAGTGTGAGCTCCAGGACCATGGATTAGTTTTAAAGCTTTCATTACACCCGAGCAACGCCGGGCTATATTGCTGGTGCGAATATATGAAGAAGATAAGTTAACTCTAGGCTTGAACAGGTTATAGTGATTAGGAAGCATCCACAAAGCAGCAGTTTGTGGGAAGAAGCTGCTCGAATGGAACTTAAATCTTACCGGTGGAATAATATGGGAATTAGGGTGATTCTCTACAGTGCGGGTGGCATGACGTGTCTTGGTCGTGATAGTTAGAACAGGTGGAACTAAAAAATTTAGTTCATATGAACAACTTTCCAGGAAAGAGGCTTGCGATATTTAATCTGTGGGAAAGGGGTTGTAGGATTTTAAATAATTCATCACCCAAAAGGATGCGGAAATGATAGACCGAGATATGAATTCAAAACTGTGTAGTCAATAACTATAACGCCTATAATAATAGATAACATCGGATTCAAAACAATGCTTAATTTATATGATACAAATCCTATATCAATTAACTAAAACACAAAAAGTAAAATTGCACACCCGAAAAAAAGGAATCAGAACGATTGAAAACATTTTGGAAAAAAAAACCCAGACCAAGACAAATTTCGCAAGTTAGTGTGAAAATTAAGATTCTGGATTCTGATTGGATAGGAAATAGCAAATTGATCTATGACCCCGGTCAAATTTTCTTAACACCTAAGAAAATGGGTATGTGGTTTTGTGCCAGTCACATGACTAGATTCCACTACATAACCACGTCTCTTGACCTGCCAAATCAGTCAGTCAAATGGTAACAGGAATTAAAGACGACACGCTAAGATGTAACAAGAAAGAAATTTCAAACTGACCCGGTCTTGTCTCGTCGACATACATTCATTCCTCCTCCTTTCAATTTTCCTTTCTTCGTCTTTACTTACATGCCGTCAAAGAAAACAACAACGACAACACATTTTCAACTGACACCGATAAACTAACGCCCGATAAGTACAATCCCCTTTATTGCTTGACTTTTCTTTTCACTCTCTTGCCCGCCAAAAAAAAAAAAAAAAAAAAAAACAGGAAAAGGAACACAGACTTTATTAGTAGCCTGATTATTAGTAGCCTGATTAATCTTTTTACATACACGCATACTGCTACTATCAACCATAAGCTACACACATTCTGCCACTTACTACTACTTCTCTGAAACATTTAACTACGGATATTTTTCTCTTCGTACATTTTCTTCTTACAAATTTGTTAAATTTTATTAATAAAATTACACTTATTTTACAAACACCTTTATTCTATCAACCATTCCATCAACCTGATGATATCTTTAAATGCGGGGATTGCCGGCTATGCTTATAAAATGGCTTTGTACCGACCATCTCTACAAATTGATTAAACTGGGCACTTCGACTTGGTGTAACGGTTAACAAGCTTATTTCGCTAGATCAATTACGGCTGAATAGTGAGTTCGTTTCTCACTGGGTGCCCTATACTTTCGGCCTTGTACACGTCAAAGTTACGCTTAGAAGATCACCATATATCACTGTTTTTGTTTTTTTTGTTTTTTTGTTTTTTGTTTTTTTTTTCAAAAGTTTTCAAAACATACCGGATTATCCTTTTTTTTAGAAAAGTAAAATTTAATAATACATCTCTGACCAACTGATTATTTTAGTAGCTTTACAATGCAATCAGCTGTTAGTAACTTACATTTCACACTGTGCTATCTGCAGTCGCACAGTAAGTCTAGCAATCGTATGAAATTCAAAGGCATGTTCGTAATACTACCCGGATTATATGAGATACTAGTCTATCAGTTACCAGACATTCGATGTTGCATCTATCTACATTTCTGCAAAAAAGGTGCGTCATGTTCCAAAATAAATAAATAAAAAAACAGCATACTGAATTATAGATAAAGTTGTAGATAAAGGTATAATAAAACTCATGTTGACAAACCTGTCAGTTTATACCATTCATCTGAATTTGCTGCTTCTTTCATTTTCACCCAAATCAAAGGAATAAAGTCACTAAGAGACAGGGTGTTACTCATTGCTAAAGAATATGAGAAAAATATATTATTAAGAAAAGAAGACAATAAAAGAATATGAATTAAGAAGACAGAAAATAATGATTGACATTGCATTTAAATTTTTGAACATCAAAGTTGACTGGGAAGCAAGAAACCGGAAGAGAGTACCACATGTTAGAAGTACGATAGAAGAAACTATTAGCATAGAACTGACGGTCGCATCTAACCAATTCAATTATAAAATGACGAGACCTCGTAGCTAATCTAGTCAGTCAGTCAGATGAGTGCCATACGTAATACACGCTTGGGCGATCATGTCTCGACAGAGACATGACTGACTGGGCAGAAGATTATCCCGCAGTAGGTTGCCATTGCTTTCTACGGTAGACTGGTTGCCGACCAAGGCTATAGAACCCAATCTGTCCTGTTATTTAACCCATAACTGGAAGGAATATGCGGATTAATAACTTTCCCAAGGGTATTTGCGCGTAAGTGAATGCAATGAATTCGGCTGGAATTCAAACTCGGCTCCCCGATTTCTCGTTCCGGGCCGATATCCAATTCACCACAACGCACATCCTAGCTAATCTAGTACTGCGCTTAAATTCATAAAATCTAAGTAACACGGAGAAAAGAATTATCAGAACAATTATCGTGAAATTATTTATAGAAAAGGTACAGGCAAGCTTCATTTTGGCAATGGGAAAGTGACTGAAAGCGAGATGCCAGGACAGAACCAAGAACATTGCAGATTCTTTGAATTCTATCAAGAAACTCTATATGTATAGCATGAGGCCCAGACAAGGTGTGACCACATTATTCAAAGCAAAGACAAATAGTAGACTTATATATAAGTAAAATAGATTTTGGCAAGAAAAATTGTCTAGGACAGAGAACCAACTTTTCTAGCAACGAACCTAGGAACTAATTATACATTTCTAATCTAGACGCAAATGATTAAATTTATTGCAGACTTCTAATATGGTAGCTCTTCGTCTTTGAGGAATGCTTCTGTTAAATCGAATGAAATTTGGATTTATTGACATTTACTGCATATATACAAACCCTTTTTTAATCACCCACCACCACCCAAGCAAGGCAATAAAGCAATTAAAATACAAAAGATATTTAGTATAAGAAAAAAAAACAAAGAAGAAAACAATAAAAGAACAGGAATTAAGAAGAAAGAATCAATGACTGACATTGAATTTGAAATTTTGAAGATTATTTCTGACAAGAAAACATAAAGCCGGAAGAGAGTTTCACAAGCACTAAATGCGAAAGAAGAAACTGTTAGCATAGAACTTACGGCTATATATAAGCTTTTCAACTGTAAAATCGCGAAAACTTGCCGCCAGTTTTGTACTGCACTTAAATTCAAAATGTCCAGGTTGTGGGGTTACAAAACAACCCGGATTAAAAGGCGGTTTTAATGCGGGCTATTCGTTCTACAAAAATACAACACAAATTTCGAGAAAAAACAACGCGATAAGAAATGTTGTATAAAAATATGTAAAATTTGTATTTGACAATATATGTACAATATAAACAATTTGTACAATTTGTGTATCTTTTGTCTGATAGCAAAGTCTCTTTTATATTTGCGTGAATGTTGGTTGAATATAAAAGTGTCTGTTGGATTTGAACGAATGTTGGGTGAGTATGAAAGTGTCGGTTTTGAGTCTGTAATTAAACAGTAGCACAATGTTTCTTTGCTTTTATGTATCAGCTGCTAAGTAGGTGGAAAAGGAAAGTGTTTCAAATTGTGTTGAAAAGGAGCGTGAATGAGAATTCCCGAAGCGAGAGAGAAAGAGTCAAATGGAGATAGTAGTACTTGGTAGTGTCTGTGTAAAACGATGAATCAGTCTACTTAACTTAGTTTACTTCTCCTTTCTGGTGACTGAGAGATGTGAAAAGTTTTATGGTCGTTACTTCTTTCCGTTCGTAACGGTTGAGTGGGCGAAGGATTAGTTTGTCGGCACTGGTCTCTTTTATGTAGGCGCCTATCGGATTGTGTGTATCTGACACTGCGCCTCTCGAGATTGACTGTCGTGGCTGACTGACAGATCGACTGCTTGCTTGAGTGACGTATCGACCGAACTGCCGTCTCTCACTGACCCTCGTGACTGACTGACTGTTGTGACTGGTCAGGGGATCTCCTTACATATGTAATACCCCAATGGTCCGTCCTAACAATTTCTCCGGGCGGCCGTTCTCCACGCTGTGATGTTGCCGGATTTTTGTAGAAACCGTCGGACGAACAGCTGGGGGTACAAGATTGACTGTAAGGAACGAACTTCCAAGATTTGGATGAGTGGAAAAGAAGGCTTTATTCGTTTAGAGCTGGCCTTGTCTGCTGGGGCAGGCGAATGTGACACACAGTTCCAACTCTAATGGAGATCAACAAACCCGAACTGAACGAACCAAGACGAACGGAGACCCTTACTTCAAGTTCGCACCCGGCTGACTCCCTTCACCTAACTCTCGTCTTTAACTTAACTGCTCAACTCGGAAAAAACACCTGAATTTATCTAAAAATCGACCGGAAACAAGGAAATCCGGAAATGCTCTAGACCACCGGTGACAAACACCGGCAACTGTAAGTCTGAAATTTCAGTTATCTTCTTTTTGTTCATCTTAATAAGGCTTCCGCCGGAAAAGGCTTAATGTGAGGTCAAGATACAGTAAGGTCAGCCTTTGACCGGGTTAGACCACCGGTGACAAACACCGGCGACTGCAAGTCCGAAATTTCAGTTATCCTTCTTTTGTCTATCTTAATAAGGCTTCCGCCGGAAAAGGCTCAATGTGAGGTCAAGATACAGTAAGGTCAGCCTTTGACCGGGTTAGACCACCGGTGACAAACACCCACTTTTGCCAGATATGTTTTCTAAACTATTTTCCATTCTAATCTATTTTCTATTTTAATCTATTATAACAAAATACATATATATCTAGTTATCGTGTCACACATATAGAATTCTGGTCATGTGGGAGGATCCCAAAAATGATTTTTTCTTTAGCTGTGAAAATAAATAAATAATCATTTTGCTGACGTATTTTTGAATTTCTCGATTTGTCAACCAATCAGGATTCAGAGTATGATTTTTCACACTGAATGTTGCAGTCGTTTGAATTTGATTTTGCAGGTGTGCAATTTATTCTGTTTTTTTGTTTTTTTTACTGGTTGATGTATGATATAGGATTTATATCCTATAAAGTACAATAGGGGAAAGTTCACCAAAACAATAATCATGAAATTATTTATAGGAATGCTATAGGGAATCTACGTGACGGTAGAAAGTGACTAAAGTCGCGATGACAGATCAGACAAAAAATATTAGAATTTCTTCTTTATAATTTATCAAGAATCTCTAAATATATAGCAGGACCACCAGACTAAATGTAATAGCAATATTCAAAGCAAGGACGAATGGGATAATTATAAATATGTATGATAGATTCTGGTGAAAATATTATTGTCTAGCTCCGCACAGAGAACCAATTTTCCCAGCTGCAAATTGATTCAATATAATCTTTCCATTTCATATCAACGGAAAACGTTAATCCAAAATGTCACAATGAGTCACTCTCCTGGAGATTGTTTCAGGCGAAAAAAAATTGTCTAAAACGACACAGTGAACCAACTTTCCTAGTAGGAAACCTAGCAATTGATTCAATATAATCTTTCCACTTCATATCATCGGAAAACGTTAATCCAAAATGTCACAATGAGTCACTCTCCTGGAGATTGTTTCAGGCAAGGAAAATTGTCTAGAACGACACAGTGAACCAACTTTCCTAGCAGAAGACCTAGCAATTGATTCAATATAATCTTACCACTTCATATCAGAAAGCGTTAGTCCGAGAAGGAGCAATGAATTACTCTTCTAGAGGTTGATAGAAGGCAAAAGGTCCTCTCGGACGATTAAAAAAGAATAATTTCATTTTTGGGGCGTTAAAATTAACAAGCCACTATAATAGTTAGGTGTTGACGTGTAGAGCAACGACTAATATAAATATATTCAGTTACCATAAAAGATGCGGCCGCCTTTTTAAATGCTCATTGTTTGACTGAAAAAGTTGTTTGTAGAGCCGAAGTCAAAGTTAAAAAATAACTTATATTTGCTCGTTCAAAAGCAGGTATAATAACCAGATAAAAAAAAATCTATCATGTTGAGAAAATATTGCAATAGTAAGTAATGGTTGGCCGCTGGTATCCGAGTAAGCCAGTCTACTAGCGAATTCCTATTACAGAAGCCCGCTCACCCACACAGTCCATCTTTTGTTTTGTACTGCAACTATGCTGAGCAGATCTTAGTTACAGCTTCTGGGAGAAAGTGCGCATTATCTACAGTCCAAGGCCAGTATGCACAAACCCTGTGTCATTATGACCTGGATCTTCGAGATAGTAGATCTATCGACGGTTCAAGAAGGGTTCCATCTCAAATTTCACTCACAATTTTAGGCCAAACTGTGGTATGGTTTTCAGGCACTTTAGAAAATGGATAACATCAAGAAGTCATATTTCTGACAAATCGACAAAGGTGAGATGATGGTTGGAAAGCGAAATCTCTAATCACTCGGCCAAATGAACATTTGCTATAGTACCGACCTGTCAAAATAAGTCTGAAAAATTAAAGACGAAATAAACAATCAACCAAATATAACATGGAATATATATAATGGATTCTCCCGTCGCGTTCAACGTATGAGGGTCCAACCTTTTTCCAGCAAGACAACCACACAGAGATTTGTTTATAGTGGTGAAGGCATTGTGTAGTACCATCCACACTTCTTGGAACTGCTGATAACAAACAATTGGTGCAGATGACTGCCACAGATCGCACGAACAGCAGACCTCAGTTATTTAACCCATAATTGGAGGGAACGAACGGATTAATACCTTTCCCAAGGTATTAATGTCACGTTGGATACACCGGTTCCCGCTCGATCACCGAAGTTAAGCAACGTTGAGCCTGGTCAGTACTTAGGTGGGTGACCACTTGGGAATACCAGGTGCTGTTAGCATTCACGGATGTGCGTTGGGGTGCGGTGGATGTCGGCTTGGAGGGGGAAATCGGTGAGCCGAGTTCCAATTTCAGTCGAGCACGCTGCATTCACTTGCGCACTGGTACCCTTGGGAAAGGAATATATATATATATATATATATATATATATATATATATATATATATATATATATATATATATATAAAGAAAAGTAAAAGGGTGGGTGATATGTTTTCTAAGTTATGCAAGGAAGAAAAATTGACAATTTTGTAATTTGAAAATGCGTGTTCTCTATTAAATATGAAAGCCGAAATTATGACGAAGTGTCTACACACAAAACAGTATCTAATTTATAACATGGAACACGGATGAGATTCACTTCCGGTGGGAAAAATCTTCTTCATATTTAAGGCCAGCACTGCCAGCTAAGGAGGACTACACATGCCCATTTCTTTATTTATTTATTCATTTACCTCTTCTTTATTTATTTACTTTTCTTTCTTTCTTTCTTTCTTTCTTTCTTTCTTTCTTTATTCGTTTATTTCTCCAATCAAATTTCCTGTGTTAAACTGCGCGGTATCTATGAATTGTTTCTTAAATCTGTGTTTTTTTTTTTTTTTTTGTTTGTTTGTTTTTTTTTCTTTTTTTCTCACTTTTTGGCGTTCATGCTTCATTTGGAAAAAAATGGGGTTTTTTATTTATTTATTTATTTATTTATTTATTTATTCTGTTATGCGAAGCTATAGTGGCCAAGGTATCAGCAGCCACTTGTTACCCTCCCCTCTATGGTCTGTTCTTCAAATTCAAATTTACCAAGCAGCTTAACTGGATGTTAATTTTTGGGAAAAGCAAGAGTTGAAGATAGTGGAACTTTCTTAATTCAAATTTCCTGTGTTAAACTGCGCGGTATGTATGAATTGTTCCTTAAATCTGTTTTTTTTTTCTTTTTTTTTCTCACTTTTTGGTGTTCATGCTTCATTTGGAAAAAAATTGAATTTTTATTTATTTATTTATTTATTTATTCTGTTATGCGAAGCTATCCTGGCCAAGGTATCAGCAGCCACTATGGTCTGTTCTTCAAATTCAAATTTACCAAGCAGCGACTGCAGCCACTTCCCCACCGTCGAAATGTGGCCTCCCTTTGTCTGTTCTATAAATACTTTCATGGCTTCTGCTCGGACGAACTTAAGTCACTGGTGCCTCCTCAACAGGTGTTTACTCGTGCAACCAGATTGGCAACCGGGTCCCACCCATTCACAGTCAGATTAGCCAAATGCAGACGACAATTCTACTCCTGCAGCTTCTTCTCTCGCACTTCCCGCCTGTAGAACTCGCTCCCGTATTCTTGCTTTCCTGACGGCTACAACCTCCAGAAATTTAAATGCAATGTTAATACTCATCTACTAACCACTGGACTCTAGCTTCCTCCCCACCCCCGTATAACCTTCCCTTCTCTCCACCTATGCATCTGTCATCGCACCTGCTTTCTCAGCTTTCTATTGCTCCTTCCTAACTAGTCTGTACTTCTCACTCTTTTCTAATTAATCTTTTTACAGTTATGTAGCCCCCTGCACATCAGTGGCATTTCCGCCTTGCTCAGGGTGAAATGATTAAAAAAAATAAAAATAAATATTTTCCGTATTTCATTTTGTTTTCTTTAAAATATTTATTCATTAAATTTCTTTCTTTCTTCGAAATGTTTTTAATTTTCTTTCTTTCTGAAAGATTTGGAGAGCCATGATCGACCATGTCCTGTTGGCAGTGTCTACTTAATCGAAAGTAAAGACAACTGTTCTTGTTTGTTGAATTCCGTTTACCCAGATTTTTGTTGTTATCTGAGTGTCGAAACTCCAAACATTTAGCAACAACACATCTTTTAAATGAAACAAAAAAGAAAGGGTTATTCTGTGAGGGAAAAGTAAAACAGAATGTGAGTTAAAATAAAATTTTCAGAAATATACAGTTACAGTGAATTTTATTTTATAAATTAATTAAGTATTTGTAGTGCGATGTAACATGTGTGAACGTACTTTATAACTAATATACTTGTGACTTTGTAAACAAGGGCTTAGTTTTTGACTGCTGATTAATCCCTTATATTTTGTACGTCGACAAGCCCTTACCTAACGGTTACTGGCTCATTATTTCCATTGTGTGTAGATGCGTATGCGCGTACGCACGGGTAGATCAAACTGGTCTTCATAATTGTTTTGAACCTCGAGAAGAAATATGCTTCTATTTTTACATCCGTAAGAGGATTCAAAATCTAACTTCACATAAAGGTGTGAACTTTTGAAGACAAGGTTTCATTAGCTAGAAATAATTTCATACTTGTTCGTGAAAATCTTTTTCCCGAAGTTTCGAGTGGTGAGGGGAGTTATTATTGTTATTTTCTAAATGATGTTAAAAATAAGACGTGGCAGATCTACAACTACGTCCGAAAGTATTTCGGCAGTATTTGTCCTAGTAATTATTGTATCTTCATAGCACTATCTAAGAAGCCAGAAGCAAACGAGTGTGAACTCCACAGAACCATCAGTTTAATGAGCCATATAACAAAACTGATCATCCAAATCCTGATGGATAGAGCGACAAGCACAATCAGGCCAGAGATAGGACGAGGACAGTGTGGTTTCATCAAAGACTCTGAAACAAGGAATGTCATATTTATGATTAGGATGCCCTCTGAAAGGGCAATACAAATGAAGAAGGACTTATACCTGTGTTTTATTGATTATACGAAGGCGTTTGACAAAATACGCCACAAAGAATTGGTAGAGATGCTCGGCAGCCTTGACATATTTGGGAAAGACTTAAGAGTAATCAAGAATCTTTACTGGAAGCAAACCGCTTGTATACGGACAGGTAACGAATTCAGCAGATATACAAAGATAGAAAGGGGTGTAAGACAAGGATGTGTCTTTTCACCGGATCTAACTGTTACTACTGTTACTGTTGCTAAAACGCTAAATTGTTACTACTGTTACTGTTGCTGAAACGCTAAACTGTTACTACTGTTACTGTTGCTAAAACGCTAAACTGTTACTACCATAGTGAGCTACATACTTTATATTTATGTCCGTGTACTGTACAGATTAGCCATATCTAATCCGGCAACTTGTGACATGGTTTACTCTGTAATCCTGCACATATATAAATCTACCATCCGTCCGTGCATTGACTACTGCTGCCATATTTGGTCGGGTGCGCCTGCTATCCACCTAGGGGTCTTTGAGAAAATCCAACGGAGAATTTGTAATGTGATCGATCCCGACTTGGCAGCTCAGATACAGTCACTTTCTCACCAGCGCAATGTGGCTTCCCTGTGTCTTTTACAAATACTTTCATGGCTTCTGCTTCGATGAACTTGGCTCACTGGTGACCCCTATATATGAATTTACTCGAGCCACAAGATTAGCAACTAGGTCTCACCCTTTTACTGTGAAACCAATAAAATGTAAACGCAATTTCTACTCCACCAGGTTCTTTTCTCGCACTTCCCGCCTGTGGAATTCGCTTCCGTTTACTTGCTTCCCTGGCAGCTACAATCTCCAAGAATTTAAATGTAAAGTCAATAGTCATCTCCTATCTCACTAACCTGCATCCTCTCTCTCATGCTCCTTTCTCCGTCTACTTTACTTGCATCAGTATTCTCATCCTTCTCTTACCCACTTCCTGATACCCTTTATAACCTGTTACTCTTTCTCATAACTTACCTCTTATGTACCTCCTGCACAACAGTGACAGTAAAATGTCTTGCTTGGGGTGATATGATTATAAAAAAAAATCATTTATCATTTTTCACTTGAACAATTTGAGATTTCCTTGGTCGCTGCTCGGACCGCTCAACTCTCTTTGGTAACGCTAGCTGCTGCCTCAGCTGTTGTTTAACCTTTTCAAAAACTGGTAAGGCATTATCCCTTGTCTTTTGGGGCTTTTTTATTACAATTTGCTGATGTTTAGTCGTGGCTCCATTAAACAAAGGAAATGATTCTTGTGGTCTGAAGCACAAACGACAAATTTTAATCCTTTCAGGACGTAAGCAATCATGGCTCTTTACAGATTTAATTTCTTTGTCTGCGAATTTCTATGCCTTATTGGGGAAAATGGTGCATTAGTTTCTATCTTCAGAGTTTGGAATTTCATATCTTTCTTTTCTTATACTAGTTGCTAGCCAAGGCAAGAAAATTCAGTATACACTGCTGCTTAATGCGCGGCTGAGGAGCAGGAGCAAATTCATCACTTTCCTGAGGGTATTTGAGCGGAAGTGAACGCAGGAGGCTAGGCCGAAATTTGAACTCGGCTCGCCGATTTCCCTTTTCGCTCTGATATTCGCTACACTACATGTAAAACTATACTTTGTCCATAATAGATGAGGTAGAACTTGACCGTGGCGTGTCTGTGTTTGCGTTTTAACAGGGTAGTGGCCCTGATTGAGTAACACCAATGCGTAGAAAGTGGTTAGTGACTTGAGGTATTGAGAGATTTGATAATTCTGAGCGAAGAATTGACATATGAGGAGAAAAATTATTAGTGACTGGTTAATCTAAATAAGAGTCTAATGGAAAAAAAAAGTCTGGTTTAAAAATATACATTTAAACCCATAAAACAATTATCAGGATGGACTTGGAAGAGTTCGAACTCAAATTAAACCCAATAAGATTTAGTAAGATAACATTTTTTTTTAATCGTGTCGCCCCAAGCAAGGCATTTTACTGCACTGTTGTGCAAGGGGTTACATAGGAGGAATGTTATGAGGAGTGAGAGGTTGCAGGGGGTGTCAGGAAGAGAGTAAGAGAGGGAAGAGAGTACTGATGAGAGTGGGGTGGATGTAGAAAAGCATGAGAGAGAGGATGTAAGTTAGTGAGACAGGAGATGACTATTGACTTTACATTTAAATTCTTGGAGATTGTAACTGCCAGGAAAGCAAGAATGCGGAAGAGAATTCCACAGGCGGGAAGTTCGAGAAAAGAAGCTGCACACTTTTGACATACCTCAATAACGTCGAGGAAGTTGGCATGAAATGACTAAACAGTTTATTAAGAGTCCGAAAGTTTTCGATCGGTCTATCTTTTTTTTTATTGACCAATTCGTCAAATTTGCGTTGATTTCAATTTAATTTTTAAAACTTAAAAATTTCCCGGGAACGGGCACCTCTCGGTATAAATTTTCTCAGTTGCATGTCTGTTCTCGCAGAGAGATACAAAGGAGCCGCACTTTGCCCGAGGACAGAGATGCAACTGAGAGATGATGATCCTTATTCCGCAGGTGCCATATATATATATATATATATATATATATATATATATATATATATATATATATATATATATACGAAGAAGACACGACGTACTCATTAGCAACCGGTTCGTTTGTACAGATCTCGACTCGGCTGTAAGATGAGAAGAAAGCCTAAGTCTTTTTTTTCTATTTTTTCCTCGTGATTGTCGTTAGTTTCAATTTCTCTTGAGCTATTCGATCGTTTGACGCGTTTCGGGCCACAAAAATTCGCTCACCGTTGAGTTGAAAGCCACTTCCACACGAATATAAAGTCCCCTACAAGCAGAGCGATTAAAAATGTATTGCCTTCCTACCAAAAAATAACTCTCTTATTTTTCTGAAAATTATATTTAAAAAAAAAAAAAGAAAAAAAAAAAGAAAGAAATCGATCGCTATTCTGCCTCTTGTAAGTTGTGGTACCTTTTTTAAACATTTTTTGTGCGTGTTCTGCTTATTTCGTAAGGCTAAATTTCACCTGGATTTTTTAAAGCAGAACGACCTCGATTTCAAACAATTTTAGATTGTAATATAAACTCGGACAAAAAAAAAATGACTCGGCAAGCTTGTTATTCCTTTTCAGGATAAAGAACTCGCTAAGTATACACGCATAATGTACACACCAACACACGCATTCTCGAAACACTCTTGCCTCTATTTTGTTTTTTTATTTTTTTGCTCAGCCAATCTCGCTTTTTATTAAAATATTTAATAAAAAAAGGGTGACACATTGGAATGATTGTCATCTTAGAAGTTATTTGACTTGTGGTTCAGTTTTGCCTGCGGATACTGGGTGCCTCGCACGCATACATACGCACACAATCACTTATGCATACGCATGTATACACGCAATAATAAAAGGTAAGTTTTTTTTTGTTTTTTGTTTGTTTGTTTTTTATTCTGTTTTATATAATAGTCTGTGCAGTCAAAAAGGGGTGTCATATATAGTTTGTTTTTTTTACTTATAAAATACTAAAGACTCTTTGTGGCTCTGCATTTTCTTGATGATCTTGAATATCAAATATTAATGGAAACAAACGTTTTATTCAACATCAAATTTATTTGCATGTCATTATTAGTTTTTGTATAGAAATGGGTGAATTTCTCCCTGAATATACTGGAGTCTGTTTGATAACAAAGAATGTCCTACACACGTGTAATATATATATATATATATATATATATATATATATATATATATATATGATGTGTGTGTTTGTTTTTAAGAGAAAAGAAGAAAGTATTTTTATGTTTTTTTTTTTGTTTTTTTTTTCCTTTTTCGAACCTTTAAAAGATAAGTTAAAATTTTTTTCTGGCATCACGTTGAGCCGTAAATTAGTACAGGGATTATGGTGACTTTCTAAGCTTAGCTTAGAAGTGGCACAAGGCCAAAAGTATGGGACATCCAATGAGAATCGAACGCAATGTTTAGTCGTAAGTGAGCTAGCGAGATAAGCTTGCTAAGTATTGCCCAACGTCGAAGTGCCCTAATACGGGAATTATGAGTCTTTTCGCTTTCATCTGGAAATTCTTGCAAAAACAAAAAACCAAAACACCGGGTAATTATCGGTTTTAATGAAATTTTCAAGGGCTTATTCACAAATGGATAAAATTCTTTGAAATGTTACTTTAAAACATCCTTGCAAAATATTTTTTCTTTTACATCTGTTATCCCACCGACACACAGATACACTTATGTAGTTTTAGGACATTTTTAGAAATTCATTTTGCAGTGATTAAGGCTTATATTAGTTATAAGGACAAATCCTCGGAAATTTAAATGATCAAATTTGGGTTATACAAGACAGTCAGTTACAGACAATTTTTTCTACGTCGTAAAATAAAACATTCAACAGAACTTTTACTTAGTTAATTGCTTAATTAGAAAAACTTTCAATTCCTTTTATGAATACAATAATTATGGTTACTATTATCCTACGGAACATTTTTTTTTCTCCGATGAACAATGAATTTTTAAAAAATTGTTCACATTTTTTAATTAGAATAAATTAATCGACTTCTAATTTATAGACTGTTTTTCTTCTGAAATCGAATACTTTTCCTGGTGGCCTTTCTCCATTTCAGGTATCGATTTCTGAAGCTTACTTCGTATAAGCATGTGAAGGCTGTACTACAGTTATCGACGTAGAAAGTGGATTCGGCAAGTCGGGTTCAAATTTCACACTCATCTGTTGCATTCAATTTGGCACAAATGCCTTGGGACAGGCCTCAACACTATCAGGCATCGATAAAACAGCAGAGTAGACGGGGTTGTCTTCCCTCGATTGACTACTAGTTTAAGCAGAAGGACTGTTCTGAATTCAAAATCGAGGGAAAGACAACAAGAAAACGCCCCATTATTTATTTATTCCAAAGGTTGTCATGTTTACAGATATTAAAGAATCTGTGGAGAGACATAATCGCCTACAACCTGAAAGGGCAGAGGATTTAAAAAAAACTGTATGAATAACTTATAGTTGAATATTTTCGTCAGCTTAGGATTCTTCAGTTTAAACACAGTAACAGAAAAGTTGTTGTCAGCAGAAATAAAAAGTGAAATTTATGTATAGAATAAGTGGGGAAATAAAATCTTTCATTCGGGTCGCTGCTGGCAACAAAGACCAGATTAAAAATAAAGCGAGACCCAACCAGATAAAGGTGCAAGATTAATTTCAAAACAAAAGATTTATTTTCTTTTCCCTTTTTTTTCTTTTTCTTTTTTACTAATGTCCCCCTGATACAAGACTCAAGAGCCACTCAAGGTAGTGGTTTATTGTGTGGCGTTGTATCAGCGTAAGAAAGGACAAGAAGTGAAGTGCTTAAGGATATGCAGAAAATAGCTAACTCTGGACTTGAAGAACTCAAGATTTCATTAGTGAACAACATTTCAGAGTCCAGACTGGGAAATTAGAATTTTAGGATGGAAGTCGACATTAGAAAGAAAACAGAAACCCAGTTATAAACAGGAAAGAAGGAATAAATCTTCACTTCTCTTCAAAACACCGATGGAGAAGTGCGAACCAAACAATAGGTGAACATTAAGGAAAAAATAAATAAATAGTGAGTAGAATTAAAGAATTTAGGCGGAGATATTAGAAGTATAGGGTTGAAGTAGAATTTAGAAGGAACCGGAAACCCAGTCCTAAAGAGGTAACATTGGATAGACCTTTACTCCTTTTCAAAAGACCAAGACTGAACGATAGACGAGATTATTTTGCATTACACGTTTATAACAATCAATTCTGTTCACATTTAACTAAGCGATGTCATAAATTTCAAAAGTAAAAATGAAAAATTGTTTTCTAATAGTGTTCACTTCAAGAGAAAACATTAATATCCATAATTACAATTTTATGTGATAACGAAGAAGGTGGAAAATTGTAATTCACATGTTATGCTTGGAATTTAGAGTGAAAACTAATGTGACCTGTGTGGCAATTGAAAAGGATCTGACGATGAAACGAAATTTTCTGCTTACATATAGATCATCATTGTGGTGCAGTGGATATCAGGCGGGAACAAGAAAACGGAGAGTCGAGTTCGAATTCCAGTTATATTTACCTACCGGTAAATATTGTTGGGGGAGGTATTAATCTGTCGCTTCTTTCTCCATCTATGGGTTAAATAGAGTAGAATAGTTTCTATGGCCTTGGTTGGCAACAAGTCTACAGCAGAAAGTAATGGCAACCTATTGCCGTTATCTTCCCAGTCAGTCATGTCTTTTTCCGAAACCTGATCACCAAAGCGTGTCTCACGTATGGCAATTAACTGACTGATAGATCATCATAGGCTTCATTTGGGCATTTTTCGACTTTCGGGCCCGCAATAAAACGAAATGTCAAAATGACAGTTTTACCGATAACACCGCGTTTATTTTAACTACCTCCACTTCCTTGCAATTTTTATTTTTTTTAAAAATGTGATAATTAGAGTTGTAATAGAACATAAACGAATAAAAGCGAATTTATCATTTTTTTTTAAATGTGATAATTAGAGTTGTAATAGAACATAAACGAATAAAAGCGAATTTATCATTTTTTTTTTTAAATGTGATAATTAGAGTTGTAATAGAACATAAACGAATAAAAGCGAATTTATCATTTTTTTTTTTTTTTTTTTTTTGGTTTTGAGAATTGACAACAAAAATTATAAACACTTTTTAATTATTAAATGGTTTATTAACGCTATTTATTATATCATTTATTGGAATGTTTGGCAAATGATTCGGCTCATTGCCAGTTGATTTGAATTTTATTAAATGGCAAATTATATCGATTTCCTTATAGTTGGTTCACATATTTTAATAATTTAGTAAATGTTTATAAATTCATGAATAAAAAATGTTTTCATATTTATTTCTTGATAAATTGTTAAATATTGCATTGCATTAGTTTTAATTGCATTAGTTTTAATTGCATTAGTTTTTCTAATGGTTTAAATATAAAAAATATTGTTGTAAATAAAGAACCTAATAAATAGTGTTTAATATTTTTGTTGTAAATTCCCAAGAACAACAAAAATATATAAATTCACTCTCATATGTTTATGTCTTATTAGAATTTTAATCATTGCTTTTTTTTAAATAATAATAAATATTGCCTAGAAATTACTTAAAATAATAGCGGTGTAATGGGAAAATCCGACCTTTTAACACACCTTGTTTTTGCAAACACGAAGGTCAAAGTTTATCGATTTAAAAAAAAGTTTGTTTTCAGAGTTTTGCTTTATGTTTTTCTGTTGTTACTTTATTTCTCAGACGAAAAGTATGTGTAGAGTTAATCTGTGCTTTATCCACAGAAACGTCAGCTTCCTGTTTCACGTCCAACTCACTACAAACTATTTCAATGTTTGACACACGTTCGTTGGCCACGTCAATATGGTCTTCTAAGTTTAGGAAATATGAATACAATGACTTATAATTGAAGGAAATGTCTTAAGGATTATTTGGTAATAAAATGTATTGTGGATCTTTGTTGCCAATTTGTTGTGGAGTTGTTGTGAAACTTCGCTGCAAAATTGTAGTGATCGGTTTGTGCCGGAAGTAAGACACGGAACAAGAAGGTAGGTTCAAAACAATATATCAGTGTAACAAGAAACAAGATATCTAAAACAAGTGTTAATAATAAGTAACTAGAAATAAATAAGTCCGAAGGTATTATTACGCTGCTTATTGGCTGACTAGTAGCTGTCGTCAACTGCTGTGAACTGCTCTCGTTAACTACTCTGTTAAACTCCTGTTAACTAGTATTTAGTTGCCTTTCCACTTAATATAAAATGTGGCACAAGGCCTTTTTTAAACTCCTGTTAATGGCCCTTCTGAAGTCACGCAGGTAATCCTATATAACAAGAGGAAGAGTCCATTCCTCGTAGGAGGGCACCATAATAAAATGAAACGGAAGCATTTCTCTTTTTTATGGGGAGAAGATAATTAACAGTATAAAAACAACCGTAAGTTAATATTTGTCAATACTTCTGAGACGAGGCATTATAATTATTTGCATTGTTCAGACTGTTGTCTTTATTGCTATATTCACGACGTTTCTGCCGTTGTACACTCCAACCTTCTTCAGGTGACTGGAATTTTGAACTGAACCCTTTATTTTGATCACTTATTCTCATTTGCTTAAGAAGAGACTGACTTGATGGAATTTTGAACTCAAGGTCACATGGCCCAGTGAATATAGGTGTTGATTAGTTCCAGTGACTTGATCTAAAGAGTTGTGAGTTTAGTACCTGGCTACAGCAGTGGTGAAAAAATAATTTAGAGAGTTGAGTTAAAGGGAGATAACTGTATGGCATCCGGAAGTGGCATCGTATATGGAATGAGAATGGTATATCCCAGTGATCGAAATAAAGAGTTCGGTTCAAAATATCTAGCACCTGAAGAAGGCTGGAACGTACAACGACCGAAACGTCGTAAACACAGCAATAAAGATGAGGACATAGTGTTTTGTTTAGGATTTACTATTTGCCCATAGCTGTAACCCTAACAGGTGCAACCATCCTGGATCAAGGTGGACCTGGGAACAACAGCAATTAAGAGGTGGTTTCACGCTCACCAAAAATTTTTAATCTCCCGATCAATGGACTTACTGCCAGATGTCGTTCATCGTCATAATATAATAATCGGATGTTGGAGCAATGAGGAATTTACTAACTATCACTGGTTTTTGTTTTGTTTTGTTTTTTTCATGAGATATTCAGAATTAATTTTAACTTTGTGGGAAATTTAGCTCTAACTAGCATCATAGCCCGGCGTTGTCCGTGCAACTCAGAACATTTTAGTAGTAGGAGAAAAAAATCTATTTTCTTTTGTTTTGCGTAAACGTGATTTGATGTTTTGTGTGACATTGTAAACAACATTGCGTTTGTTTTTGTTTCAAAATTACGGGGGAAATTATTTACATTTTTTTGTTGACTAAATGAATTTAACATAAAAATAAAAATTGTATATTTTGTTTTACTGAAATTAGAAATATAAAACTATTACGCTCTCAGTTCAGAAATTTTCGAAGAATATTTAACAATGTAGACATTTAATTTTAGAGGAAAAAGTTACATTAATGCCACACGAATTACAGACAGTTGATTTCCTGCATAAAATATTTAGCGAAAAAAAAAGCTTTTTTTCCAAATTTTATTTTCTGAAGTATGAAATATTAAAACTGAAAAAAATACTTAAATAATTAAATTAACCATTGACACTTTTTTTTTTGACATATTTTGTCTTTGTTTGAAAAAACACATTTTTTTTAAAATATTTTTTTTTGTTTCAAAATTACGGGGAAAATATTCACATTTTTTTGTTGACCAAATGAATTTTTAAAACGTCGGAATAAAAATTAAATATAAAGGCTAATTTTTTTTTAAATAAAAAATATTTTAGTTGCGTTTGACACGTGTGATTTGATTTCTGTGACGTAATCTAGCAACCATCTGAGATCATAGACGTTTTACGGAGTTTTATGTAAACAATCGGCTCCCTTGGCCAAAAATTGCGAAAAGAAAAATTGCTGAACTGAAACTCAAAAAGTATGTGTCAACCTGGCTTCCCTGTAGATATGTGTCTCTAGAAAGTTTGAATGGCGTAGCTTAAAAAGTAGGCGTGCATAGGGAACAGTCACACACAGACTCACAGATTGCCTTTTATATATATAGATTAGTCATAATTTTTAATGTTCAAGTCCTGTACAGCAAAATGCGGAGCTAATCAGTAAAAAGGAATTTTTGTCTTGAACTCAGCCTTCCTAAAATTAACAAAAAGAAAATCCAGCTTACATCAGAAGCAGGTGTAGACTTGCGTTTTTAGTATTTTATTTTACTGTTACTACCAGAATTGGCGGTATCAATACAAAGTAAAGTGTCAAAAAATTTAGAGAAAACTACACAATAACGTGCAGCTTTTTCTGTCATCTGAATATCAGCGGTTAGATGACGATATCATAACATCGACAAGATCATAGAATATTTATGGAGGGAAATGTAAGTGCTGGTGAAATAATAACTCTAAACTTAAATCTTTCATATTTGATTTTTTTTTTTTTTTTTTTTACCACCGTACAGTTACTTACGGTGCAGTAGATATCGGCTCGGGACGAGAAATCGGGGAGTCGCGTTCAAATTTTAGTTGAATTCGTTTGCATTCACTTACCTACAAAAACCTTTGGGAAGATATTAATCCGTTACTTCTCTCTCCGGCTATGGGTTAAATAACATTTTAGATTGGTTGCTATAGAACCCAATCTACCACAGAAAAAAATGGCAACCTACTGCTGGAAATCTTTTTCTCAGTCAGGTACGTCTCTTTCGAGATATGATCGCCCAAGCGTGTATCACGTATGGAACTTGACTGACTCCGACATTCACTTTCGGCAACAGCATGGAGCGGTTCCACGTCATCGTCCTCGTCCGATTCACGGATCTTACATCCTATCTGTTATATGTGAGAGATTGTCCTGCCCCACTCAGAAGTGGTTGTTTTAATTTTTTTTTAAATCTATTCTGCAATCCTGTTGCAGTTGCATGAACATATCCATCAAAGTAAATTCTAGAACTCTCCATAACATAACGGTGGATGGGGATAGTGACTAATGGATTTCTTGAAAGTTAACTCTGTGTCCCTGAAACCGTTCTTGCGCCAACCGGTCACGATTTGTTGCTGCGTTATCTTGCTGAAACACGGCATCACCACCTGGGAAGTATGACGTGCAGAAAAAGGTGTACATTATCTGTAACAAGATTCGTGAATATTATGCCTGTCAAAAACAGGTTCTTCCAGGTTAAAAACAGAAGAACACGTCCAACATCATTATATAGTTTCTAACAGCTTGAATAACACATTACTAACAGGATGAACGCATAGCTTCAATTGGTCTCCTCTATTAATAAAGTCGACCGTCTGCTGAAAGGCGCTGTAATTGTGTTTTGTCTTATCAGGCAAATGAGTAGAATCCTTTCATGGATCACACACACACACACACACACACACTATATATATATATATATATATATATATATATATATATATATATGAGAAAAGATGCGAGAAGCTGTGAACGTTTTGTTTGGAGTGTAAATTTATGGTTAAACAATTTTGAAGTATAAAGACGAAATCAAATTTCTCATGTCAGTGTAAAATATTTTATGAACAACAAAAAGTGACGGAAGAGACTTAATGTGAGAGTGTGAACAATAGGAACTTTCTGACTTGCTCACCACTTATCTCTATATATAAACGATACTTTGGCCATTAGAAAAACAGATAGATCTCGATATGTAAAGTCACAGGTTTATTCGCCTGAAGAGAGTCAACTTTAGACTCGAAACACGTGTAGCGGCACAAATGCCATTATGGACACTTAATATATCGTACAAAAAAGCAAGTAATATTTATAATAATAATAATAAATCTACACTTTAAACAAAACGTTTACGGTTTATCGTACTTTTTCTTCTATACCGATTTCTCTCGTTGGAACAAACCCTGTTTTTAATAGATAGATAGATAGATAGATAGATAGATAGATAGATAGATAGATAGATAGATAGAAATGAACGAATGAACATTAGATAGATAGATAGATAGATAGATAGATAGATAGATAGATAGATAGATAGAAATAGAACAGATAGATAGATAGATAGATAGATAGATAGATAGATAGAAACAGAATGAACATTAGATAGATAGATAGATAGATAGATAGAAACAGAATGAACATTAGATAGATAGATAGATAGATAGATAGATAGATAGATAGATAGATAGATAGAAACAGAATGAACATTAGATAGATAGATAGATAGATAGATAGATAGATAGATAGAAACAGAATGAACATTAGATAGATAGATAGATAGATAGATAGATAGATAGAAACAGAATGAACATTAAATAGATAGATAGATAGATAGATAGATAGATAGATAGATAGATAGATAGATAGATAGATAGATAGTATAGTTTGTAACCCTGGGTTTCACTCTCTTGGGATCGTCAATCTCAAGAGCGTGAAACCCAGGATTACAAACTCACCCCTATTTATATCAATATGTCAGCACTATCACTGATTTTGTGGGCTTTCAAATAAGTACCACGCATATATAATATATAAATAATACAATATATATAACAAATTGCATATATATATTGACATTTTATAATTATATACATACACGTTTCACACACACACACACACACACACACACACACACACACACACACATATATATATATATATATATAGATAAATAGATAGATATAGATATAGATATGATTTAAAAAGTTTCTATACTAAAAATTAATTTCTTTTATCTCTGTAAAACTTCTTTTTTTTCAGTAATTTGTATTTCTACCAATTTATGTTAATGCTTATATTCTTTAGGCATTTTGAACGGATGGTGGGTGTATAAATTTTCATTTATTTAGTAATCCTCATGCGGTATTCAAAAATATTTTGAACATTTTTTGTAAGAGATTATCTACAGTCATTGATTTTCTTTTGCTCCAAAACAATGCTAAAAATGAACGGTATTAAAATTTCTGCCATTTTTTTTTTAGCTTTCATTGAAAGAATATACGTCATTACCCTTTGATTTGACATTTTTATTCGAAGATAAACTGTGCTTTTACCGTTAGTCTTAGGAAAAAAAAAATTCCGTGGTAATAGTTTTTGTGTATTTCATGATGAATAGTTTTCTGCGCGTTTCATGATTAATAGGTTTTTACGTATTTACTGATTAATGGATTTTTTTACATATTTAATACTAAATAGTTTCGTGCTCATTTATTTATTAATAATTTTAGCATATTTAATGTTTAATATTTTTTCATATTTAATAATTAATAGGTTTGGGCGCAGTTAATGATTAACTGCTTTTCAAGAATCTTTACTGGTAGCAAACCGCTTGTATACGGACAGGTAACGAATTCAGCAGATATACAAAGATAGAAAGGGGTGTAAGACAAGGATGTGTCTTTTCACCGGATCTGTTCAACTTGTACAGCGAGAATATTTTGAGGACCCTAGAAGTTATGCCTGGATTTGTCATCGGAGGCCACAATTTAAACAACCTAAGGTACTCAGATGATACAGTGCTGATAGCAGACACAGAAAGGAAACTACAAGACCTCCTACAGAATGTAGCTGAAGATAGTGATAAGAAAGGACTACAAATAAACTGCAAGAAAACCAAATGCATGATCATCAGTAAAAAAGGCAGTCCAATTTGCCAAATACAGGTCAGGGATACTAAAATCAAGCAGGTACAAAAATTTAAATATCTGGGAAGTGTTATAACAGAAGACGGAAAGTGCGATACAGAGATCTGAAGGCAAATTGGCATGGCAAAGGAAGCATTCCAGAAGTTGAGTAAAGTATTAAGAAACAGGACAATTTCGCTAGAAACAAGGAAGAGAGTACTGAATTGCTATGTGTTGTCAGTTCTTTAATATGGCAGTGAATGCTGGACAATATCATCAAAGATGAAGGAAAAACTTGAAGCAACTGAAATGTGGTGCTACAGAAGGATGCTGCGAATATCATGGATCGAGCATGTGAGCAATGGTGAGGTTCTAGAAATGATGGAAACCAAAGGGAAATTAATAGTAAGCATTAGGAAGATACACCTGAAGTTCCTAGGACGTGCAATGAGGAAGGAGGGCTTGGAGAATCTGACACTAACAGGCCAGATATAGTGAAAAAAAGACAGAGGAAAGCAACGGATAACATATTTGAAGAACCTGATCAGGTGGATGATGGAACGAGGGTTACATGGTGTAACAGAAGAAGGCGTGCTAAGAGCCACCAGGGATAGGGACACGTGGAAAGCCATGATCGCCTACGTCCTGAAGGGACAGGGCACATAGACGAACATAGTTTTTTTTGTGTGTGTGTGTATTTAGTAATTTAGCCCCACTGGATCACCCAGGAGGAGTTGAATGACTTTGCCCGTGATCTGTGCCTATCTAAGCAGCAGTCAGAGCAACTGGCATCCAGCCTTAAGCAGTGGAAGCTGGTCACGGTAGATGTGAGAATCACCAGTTTCAGGACACGAAGAAAGAGCTCCGCCTCATCCAACGACATTGTACCAGCAATACATTTTATATTAAGATGAACAACAATACATATCATCTGTACTTAAATGCATACAACTGAATTCAAAATATATTTAGTTGAAGCCACAGTCAAAGAGTTAAGTGTCATACGTGATACACACTTTGGGCGATCATGTCTCTTTCGAGACATGACTGGGCAGAAGATTATACCTCAGTAAGTTACCATTGCTTTCTACAGTAGACTGGTTGCCAACCAAGGCTATATAACCCAATCTGTCCTATTATTTAACCCATAATTGGAGAAAAGAGACGGGTTAATACCTTTCCCGAGGATATTTGTGCGTAAGTGAATGCAAGGAATTCAACTGAAATTCGAACTCGGCTCCCTGATTTGTCGTTTCGAGTTGATATCCACTGCACCATAACGCACATCCACCATACAGTATTGTGTTCAAATTATTTAGATTTTAACCTTAAATAACCCACACAGGTTGATGTGCCACTAAACAAAATCAAACAACCATTATATTATTATAAAACATGAGGATAATGACAGTGTAGTTGAATTGTTCTAAGTTATGATTAATGTTTATGTTGTTTTCCATATTTTTTGTGAGCTGATATATATATATATATATATATATATATATATATATATATATATATATATATATCACTTCAAAACACCGTGGATGCATAAAAAGGCAAATGCATTCTTTTACTTACGGAGGACTTTCACAACAGTTCACAACACCGAACAATTAATCCGCTCGTGAGAACTGCTTACTTTCATTATATTTATCGTAAAATCAGGACAAATCCTGGGCCCCATACATCTGTTGTAAGCCCAGTTACAATAGAGTAACTGCATGATTTCATGACAAGAAAGCAGCCTTCAACTTTACTCTCCCGATGGTCTGGAGAGAGCAACGAAGCTGTGCAGATTATTGTTATTTTTCCTCTGACAAATACAACTGGTTTCAATGCTTCTTCAATAAAACAAATGAAATATTCTATGCTTCCTTCAGCTACGAAATCTTTTTCTCGCTCAGATGATCTCCTTGTAACTACACTCGCAGTACTTCATATTCCTTCCTCATCTGAAAAATTGACTTCAGAGGAAAAGTCAGTCTATTCTTCAGATATTGTCTCTATTTATTCAGGATCAAGTAGTAGTGAGCCCTGCTAGATCACTCAGGTAGACCTGAATGCCCTTGCTCCTAATTTCTACATATCTAAGCAGCATTCAGAGCTACTGGCATCCCGTTTTAATCTGGTCACGGTAGATGTAAGCATCACCAGTTTCAGGACACGAAACAAAGATATTCTTCAAAATGGAAAACAGGTTCTGCTATTGCAGAGCTTTTTAAATGAACTGAGAGCAGAAGAAGCATGAAATCAGTCTGACATGGCTTCCTTGGTAATACGCAGGTAGCAGATTACCAAGAGTGTATCGAGAAGTTGTTACAGACTTATGACGATATGGAATGTTGATTCTCACTCAAAATTCGTTTTCTCCACTCCCACATTTAATTTCTTCCCTCTGATGAGCATAGAGAAAGGTTCCACCATGATATTATTAACATGAAAAGGCAAGTGGTATCCCAGCATGACGGGGAACTTCTAACAGATGCTCCTGCTCAACCTCCCGGAAGCAAAGTACATGAGATCGCCCTAGGAAATTTAACTTCTGACTATCTGCAGTGTTGCAGTGGATATCGGCTTGGAATGAGAAGTCGAAGAGTCGAGTTAAACTCGTTGCATTCACGCGTAAATATCCTTGGAAATGCTATGGGTTAAATAGCAGGAAAGATTGAGTTCTGTAGCCTTGGTTGGCAACCAGTCTACCGCAGAAAGTAATGGCAACCAACTGCGGAATAGCTTCTGCCCAGTCAGTCATATCTCTTTCGAGACATGATCGACAAAACGTGTATCACGTATGGCATTTACTGACTGACAGTGAAACAATTCCGAGAGAGTTCATCATTAGCAGACGCAATCTGAACAATATAAGATACGCAGACGATATAGTTCTGATAGCAGACACGGAAATAAAATACAGGACCTCCCACAGAAAGTAGTAAGGGAAAATGAAGCGAAAGGGCTAAACATAAACTTCAAGAAAACCTAATGCATTGTCATCAGCAAAAAGAGGTCACCAAGTCTGGAAAACTAAAATCAAACAGGCACAGAAATTTACATATTTGGAAAGTGTGACATTGAGATCCGCAGAGAGATTGGCATGACCAAGGAAGCATTTCAAAAGCCAAAAAGAGTATCGAGAGACAAAAAATTCGTTGGAGACAAAGAAAAGAGTACTGGACTGTTGTGATATCTGTCCTCCTATATGGCAGCGAAGTCTGAACGATCTCCTCAAAGATGAAGGTGATATTCGAAGCAACAGAAATGTGGTTCTACAGAAGGATGCTGGGGATATCATGTGCCAAACATGTGAACAACGAGGAGGCTTTGGAAAGGATGCAATCGAAAAGAATACTTGGCATCAGGAAGAGACAGATGAGATTTCTAGGAGACATAACGAGGAAGGAAGGCTTGGAGAACCTAATGTTCACAGGAAGGATAGAGGGAAAGAGAGACAGAGAAAAGCATTGCTAGCCCTACTTGATGAGCTTGAACATATGGGTGGCGGAGTGGGGCTAGGGAGAGATACCAAGAGGAAAAATGCTATGAGCAACAAGGCAAAGGGGTAAGTGGAAATCGGTGATCGTTTATGTCCTGAAAGAACACGGCACATAAAGAAGAAAAGGATCTGTTGATATAATATTATTAATGCTGACTATTCCTTCTTGTCAAATGAGCGCCATCTCCTCATTCCTTTCCTGAGATTTGAAGAAATATCTGTACAATGTTTCTTAAAGTGACAAAATTTTGTACAACAGCAAAGCCACTCTCTCGGTATCAACTTGTTATAGTGGAACATCCTGCCATTCCAGAGAATAGAATGCTCTACTTTATAAAAGACGGTAACGAGCGGTACGACGAGGAAACGGTTTTAGGCGAAGGCATTCACTATTCGATAGTCGATTCCGCTCCAACCCGTGGCATGCCTATATGTGTATTATTGTTAATTGTACCTTAGTACAATAAATCTGTATTTCTTGTTCCTGGTGTGGAGTTCCATTCTTCAACTGATCTTTTTATACTGTATTCCTTTTCGGGATATATCACAATTGTCGGTTTCCAGTAAAAAGCAGGGCTAGATAACTGGCAACATATCACCTGCAGGTTTTTTGGGGTTTTTTTCATCAGAGTGTACCTTCTCCCAGGGGAAATACCAACCAAGGCTAAAGTGTTTCACCTACTCAGAGCAGGCTGGTCTTGAGGCGCCAGTAATTGGCCTTTCACCCACTTCTCTTGTTAGTTTAAAACATTTCCACCACTAGAAGGCCAGGATCTGGATTTGGTTGTCAGAGGCTGTTTGAGACGCTGCAAATGGAGCATTTTATAGACTACAGAGCGCTCACAACTGAAGTCCCTCTGGCAATAACAACTTTGGAAACAATGTTAATACAAAATCGCCCGGAATTTAACCGAAAGAAAGCCATTCATTTTTCACGATTCATGATAATAGATTTTTTTTAAAAATCTCAACTATCTGCCAAAAAGAACTAAAAACGCAATACTCTTGACCAGTTCAAATAAAGTTCGAAAGAGTTTCTTAATTTTTTAAATTTTAGTAAACATCGTTACAACCTTTTCTCCGGGTTTTGCTTCCCGTGTTATTTGAATCTGATATGTCCCGGAAAGGGATATATATCAATACGAGGTGGTTAAATGGTTTAGGCAAATGTAACCGGGTAGGTCAATCTAGTCCATAGACATAATAGTCGGTACTCGTCGTATGCAGTGTCCTGAGGTGTATGCGTAGTAGTAGATCTATAGTGGTAAATTAATAGATCCCTCTTACTCCCTCTGGACGTCCTCGCCGTCGTCTGTATTTATGGCTGATACCAGCCAATCACGTTTCAGTGAAGGGGAACCAAGATGTATACATATTCATTACCTATTCATTACATCAGAATCTATTAACAATCTTCAGAAACGCCAACATACAGATTGACTACTCTGGGTTCAACTCGAAATTCAAACGAATATCACTTGATGAAGGCCGGAGCGTACAGCAACCGAAACTTTGTGAATGTGTAAGTAAAGATGAGGACAACAGTCCGAACAATACAAATAGTGTAAACGCTTCCCAGATGTTTAAATTGCTATAGCAAAAAAAAGGACAATCCAGAGGCGCATGCTCGTCGTCACACTACGGTTGGTACCTAATTTGTTTTCCATTTTCACAAATCAGAAAACTGAAAATTGTTTTAAACACCGTTTATGCTTCTGATTTGCCAACTGACCCAGAACTTATTGACTTAAGTACAATATTTAAAGCTTGTGGTGGTATATGGCACGTACGCAATTCAATTTACAGTTTTATATTACAGTAATGCGATTCACTGTTTTTTTTTTTGTTTTTATATTAAAGTTCGCCCAATATACAATGACCAAAAGCCATTCAAGATAGAAAGTTACCGAACGAAGTGTGGAATAAGCTCTTTCTTTTTTACTTTTTTTCTTTTTTCTTTCTTTCTTTATATTTTTTTTTTTGTTCTTATTAATTATGATTTCTTTTCCTCAATAGAACAAAACAACGTCACTGTTGTATCTTTTTCTTCCGTCTTTTTCCTCGCAGTCAAAACGGAATGGTCTATTATTTATCTGATGTAATTACAGGGCGTAACGTACGTGCAAACTAACTTACTATCTGGGGCACTTCGACGTGGTATAACGGTCGGCAAGCTTGTCTTCTGAGATCAGTTACTACTGAGTAGTGAGTTCGATTCTCACTGGGTGCTCTACATTTTTGGCCTTGTACCACATCTAAGCAACGCTTAGAAAATCATTTACAGCACTGGTGTAATGGTTAGAAACCACGTCTCGCTAGCTCAATTACGGCTGAGTAGAACTCACTGAGTACACCATAATTTTGGCTTCATTCATCTAAGTTATGCATGGGCCCTTCGGCATGGTTTAATGGTTAGCAATTACGATCGAGTAGTGAGTTCGATCCTCACTGGATCCTCCATATTTTCGGTCTTGACCCACATGTAAATTACACTTAGAAAACCGCCTTACAGACTCTCAGAGGAACAATCAGAATTGTCATATGATAACGATAATTCTTTATCTCAGATAATTCCTTGGACATCTTGTAATTAAACGAAGATGACTTGCTTTGTAGTGCAAGGTTTCCTTTGGCCTGATAAAATTCTTTCTCTTATACTAAGTTACCCGATTCTCAATAGCCCTATTGTGTGCTACTGTCACAGTTGGCTAATTACTGGAGTTGATAACACATTCGGCTATTGTTTTCTCAATCAGGTTTTATGAGATGAACCCAATACTGAATTTTGATCCGGGTCAGCTGAGGCGAGTTTCATCTCGCCATTCACTTTCCCTCCCACAACAACTGCAAAGTCGACCGGTTTCGTTCTCTCTCATATCTGACAATGACATCAATCAGTGACTTACATTCACTGTTTGATCTTTTCGATCTGTTTTTTTTTTCTGTCTTGATGATACGTAATATCATATCACCTGTTAATGATATCAGCCAGTGTGACTGAAAAAAAAAAAAACACAGGATGAAATTCTATTATCCAGCAATCAGAGTATTCCCAAAATGAAAACACACAGAAAGACATGAAGCTAAAACTTATTTTTGCTGCTAGTTCACCTAATCGAAGATCCAATAGCCACTCACAGTTGAGGATTATGAATGAGATTGTAAGGAAGGAAGAAATAAAATAATATTATGAGGACGAGTAGGATAGATACCGGTTAACACTGGACTTAAAGAGACCGAGATTGTAGTTGTCGGGGAACCACTCTTTCAAGAAGTTGTACCACAAAGTAACTGGTCTGGGGAAAAAGCTGTCTGAGTGAAACGTTCTTTTTAACAAAGGAACACCAAGAAAATAGAGATCGTTTGCCAACGTGATAACAGTGTGGCGAATCCTAGATATGAATATTCGAGCTGGTAACACTTAGTGGGCGCCAAATCTATTACAACATAATACCACAAATACGTGAGATATAGCAGACGTTTCATGGCTCCAAGTCATGAGCCTATTGGTTTTGACTAAAAAGAACAATTTATTATGTAGGAAATATTATTTAACCAGATCCGGAGCCATTCTTCACGGCCGTCTAGCTTCTTATTGACAAATTAGGTTCCGTCGATAGTATTTTGTTTATTTACTTACTGATAGTTCACTCAATACAAGGCCCAAGATCCACTCATGGAAGTGGATTACAGATTTAGATTAGGATAGATATCAGTTCACTCTAGACATTAAGAGACCAAGATTGTAGATGTCATGAAAGCATTATTTCGGGAGTTGTTTCCACACAAAAAAAAAAGACCCAGTTCTGGGGAAGAAGCTGAGTTGAACTTGTTTTTTCTTTTATCAAGGGAACAGGAAGGGAATAGAGATGGCTTGTCACGGTGACCACAGCGTTGCGGATCCTAACTACTAAGCTGGTAGAAAGAACTTAGGAATGCCACTTGCCCGAGCATATGCCGTAGAAGTTGCGATATAATAGTGAAAGCCTGGCAATGCATCATCTGTGACATAAGGGTTGAAAACAGAGAATAATTCATCATCCACAAGGCCGCGTAAGCGCTTCTGAGCTCTGTCGAGGCTGGACAATGAGAATTTGGGAATACCAGCCAATATACGCCAGATACTCCATTCTGTGTTCCATTTTGCATTTTAGGAGGCGGTGTGTATGAGAAAATTTATCTATACACATATATAGAAAGAGAGAATTCATAAAAATAAAAGTGTTTTTACTTAGCTGATTAATGTTACCTTTAGCAGAGTTTCGTAGACGGACCATCTGGGAATCACACCGTCCACTCGTCAGGGGTATCAACATTTGACTGTATAGTTCTCGAATTTTATTTTGTATATGCGCTTTTCATTAGTTAAAATTATTTTTCTTAGTGAATGTCGTAGTTATTTGTCCTTTTCGTCTATTTTTTTCACTTTACACTCATTGGTTTTTATTCTTTCTCTCTTTTTCTCCTTTTCTTTTGGTTGTGTCTATTTTGACATCCGGATTTCCAAACATATTCTAGTTCATATATATATATATATATATATATATATATATATATAAATGGAACTTTGTCTGTGTGTGTGTGTGTGTGTGTGTGTGTGTGTGTGTGTGTGTGTGTGTGTGTGTGTCCGTTACGGCTCCGAAACGGCTGAACCGATTTTCTTGAAAATTTACACAGTTGTACTATAAGCGTCTGCGAGTGTTCTTAGCTAGGTTTTGTGTCGCGGTACCCCCGATAAATATCGAAAATCGATAATTTTAATCGAAAAATCGGGTTATAGAAGGAGTGGTTCGATTTTAATCAAATTTGATACACTCATAGACAAAGACATAAGAAACGATATTCAAAAGTTTCTTACAATAGTGCAGAAAATCGATAATATATATATAAAAGGCAAAATGTTTGTGTGTGTGTCTGTTTATCTGTCTGTATGTCCTTTATACAAATCCACAATTTTATCCGATTCTCACCAAACTTCACACAAATATTCTTTAGGCTGAGTCTGAGCTCCAGGACCATGGATTAGTTTTAAAGCTTTCATTACACTCGAGCAACACCGGGCTATACTGCTAGTATATATATACATCGGGTGTAATGAAAACTTTTTATGGTAAGAGAAATATATATATACTTGTGTGTGGGTGGGGGGTGGATGGATGGATGGATGGATAAATGGATGGATGTGCGAGTAGCGTGGTGGTTACTGACGTAGAAGGTCATCCAGTGGCGACAGTCTTTTTCATAGTTAAACGCAATCTTCAGGCCATCATGAAAATTCCATTTAACCATTAAGCAGACTGGATGCTGACCTCAATATTCACTTTCAAATATATATTATTTTTAATAATCATATCACCCTAAGTAAGGCATTTTACTGCCACTGGGTTACATAAGAAGAAAATTATGAAAAAGAGTAACAGGTTATAGGGGGTGTCAGGAAGTGGGTAAGAGAAGGATGAGAATACTGATGAGAGTGGAGTGGACGGAGAAAGGAGCATGAGAGAGAAAGGATGCAGGTTAGTGAGATAGGAAACGACTATTGACTTTACATTTAAATTCTTGGTGATTGTAGCAGGGAAGCAAGTAAACGGAAGGGAATTCCACAGGCGGGAAGTGCCAGAAAAGTACCTGATGGGGTAGAACTTGCATTTACATTTTATTGGTTTCACAGTAAAAGGGTTGGACCTAGTTACTAATCTTGTGGCTCGAGTAAACTCATATATATGGGTCACCAGTGAGCTAAGTTTATCGGAGCAGAAGCCGTGAAAGTATTTGTAAAACAGACACAGGAAAGCCACATTGAGCAGGTGAGACAGTGACTGTATCTGAGCTGCCAAGTCGGGATCGATCACATTACATATTCTCAGTTGGATTTTGTGAAGGACCCCTAGGTAGATAGCAGGAGCACCGGACCAGATATGGCAGCACTATTCAATGCACGGGCGGATGGTAGATTTATATATGTGCAAAATGGTTTCAGACGGGAAAAACTTCCTGGCCCTACACAGAGAACCGACCTTCTTAGCAGAGGATTTAGCTATGGATTCTATATAGTCATTCCACATGAGGTCTATTGTGAGAGTTAACCCGAAGAGGCGCAGTGTTTTGCTTTCAAGGAGACTAGCCTGATCCATGCTAGGTAGGAGCGATTGTCTGTGATGGTTAATAAATAGCAGCTTCGTTTTGGAAGCATTAAAATTCAAGCGCTACTTCTTACACCAGTCTACTACAGATTGGAGGTCCTTTTCAAGCATGGCATCGAGGTTTGCTTTGTCAGCCTCGACATAGTTTTGATCAAGAGTAAGCCGTAGTGTCGTCATATATATATATTGTCATCCGCAGACAGATCTGTTTCGCTGTATCACAGCTCATCAGTACGGTTAGACTCCAATGGCTTTTTAACCCAGGATTGAAACCCGACCACATTGGCGTCAGTCGGCGATTCTACCTCTGGGCTATGGCGTTCGGTGGAAGAAGGCAGACCTTTTAGCGCGTATATTATCATTATACGCGCCCAATAGCCAGAGTGATCTAATTCATTTTACTGAATGAGCGATGCGTACACGCCAGAGTAGCTACTGTTTTTCAAAGTCTACCATTCTTCCAGAGTGCTCAATCAGGGTGTGAGAGCGTAAAATATATACATATATTTTCATGTATATTTGGTCAGTAATCTTGCATTTAAACTTGTTTAGTTAAAAAAGACCGACAAGGAAGATTTTATTAAATTTTTATGTGATTTACAATTTTTCCTGTATTCTTTCAAGTTTTATTTTTGCTGGAGATAAGAAATGTAAAAATACTCCATAATTTTCGTCTTTCAAAGCGCTTTCAGCCTCTTCACAGGCCATTTTTAAGGATTCTATTTTTCCAGTATTGTCATGTCCTCATGTTTGAAGGTAAATAATTGTTTTGTTTAACTCGTTTTTTTTTTCGTTTTTTTTTTTGAAAAGGAGAGTTCTGTCACGTGATGCCGCGGCTGAACAGTGTCTATTTTTTAAACTTTCAAAACTCCATTTCCACTGTTAAATAATGTAAGTTTTTATGGTAAGAGAAAATTGTTTGATATATAGTGCCTCAAATAACTCTTATTTTCAAAAAACACAAAAATTTACATTCCTGTCAAACATGATGACATGACAACACCGGAAAAATAACATCCTTGAAAATGGCCTGTGAAGAGGCTGAAAGCGCTTGGAAAGTCGAAAATTATGGAATATTTTTACATTCCTTATCTCCAGCAAAAAAGAAAACACGTAAAAATACAGGAAAACGTAAATCAAAAATAAATAAAATCATCCTTGTCGGTCGCTTTTAACAATATATATATTTACGCACCGCTCTTTCGATAATGAATTGGAGCACTCTAGCTATTGGGTGTGTTTATACGCGTTAAAAAGGCTGCATTCTTTTACTGGACGCTCGTGGCTTAGGGGTAGAATCGCCGACTGATGCCATTTCGGTCGGGTTTCGATCCTGGGTTAGGAACCGACCAGAGTCTAAGCCGTACTGATCAGCTGTAATACAACGAAACAGATCTGTCTGCGGGGGACTATGGTATATATATATATATATTTATATATACAGCTTCATGAAAGATAAGGTATTATCATTAAGTTTTTATATAATTTTTCATATGTTCCTATAATTTTGTTTCTTTTCAGAACTCTATTTATATAAGAATTGACCAAAGGTTTTGTACTTTCGAGCACTTTCGGTCATACTTTTAGCCATTATCAAGAATCAATATTTTTTTACTTGTAGATGAACATGTGTAAAGTTTATGCATATAAATAATCTTGTGTATATTAAGTTCCGAACACGGTAAGCACATTGTTACCATGTTCATAATTGACGTTATTAAGTGTAGGATTTCTCTTTTTTATTAATAATGCCTCCATTATTTTTAATCTTCTTTTGCATGTAGATGATGTTATTATGTACGTATTATCTACAAGTATATCACGGATAGGTTCTGCAAGATTTCGTTGTGCTTAAATGAGATCGGATAGAATTGTTGTGGGAAAGGTGTAAGATCAATCTTCTCGACAATTTTGTGGTGGTGTAATCAATCTAATTGTTTACGAATTTGGATAGTTGAGGAACGCAGTTCTTCAAAGGACATATAAATTGGTAAACGACATTGGCTCCCTGCAGTTTAGATTTTGCAAGGGAATTATTATTATTATTGATAATGACTTTGGCAATTTTAATCTTATTTATATTAGATAATTTAATTTTCTTGTTTGAATTGGTCGGTGTTACATAATTTCGGATGATATTGCGAAGTGAAGATTCCTCCTCTCTGTAGTTATTGTGCATTTAATTTTTGTAAAAATATTAATGTATTGTTTTTGTCCACGTGTTCGTGCTCAACGTTGGTTACGTTACGAAGAAAAAGTTTGATATGGCAACATTTATATATATATATATATATATATATATATATATATATATATATATATATATATACGTGTGTGTGTGTTTGTGTGAGTGAAAGTAATTATAAATATAAGGAAATAAACATGATAAAAATGAATGTAAAGAAAAGACAAAGATGATAAACTAATTATGAAAATCATATTTTTAACAAATAAAATTAATATGTATTTTTTTTTAATTTAACACCTCATACAAGGCAGTAAAGTCACTAAGACATGCTGGGTTTTTCTTCTTCTTCTAAGTGCCTTGTCCTTTCAGGACGTAGGCGATCATGGCCTTCCACGTCTCCCTATCCCTGGTGGCTCTTAGCACGCTTTCTCCTGTTACACCACGCAACCTCCGTTCTGCCATCCACCTACCCAAGTCCGTCAAATATGTTACACGCTGTTTTTCCCTGTCACTCTTTCCCTCTATCTGACCTGTGAGTATCAGATTCTCCAAGCCGCTGTCTCTTTCTGATGCTCAGTATCAATTTCCATTTCGTTTCCATCCTTTCCAAAATCTCGTCATTGCTCATATGCTCGATCTATGATATCCGCAGCATCCTTCTGTAGCACCACATTTCAGTTGCTTCAAGTTTTTCCTTCATCTTTGATGATATTGTCCAGCATTCACTGCCATATTAAAGAACTGACAACACATAGCAATTCAGTACTCTCTTCCTTGTTTCTAGCGAAATTGTCCTGTTTCTTAATACTTTACTCAACTTCTGGAATGCTTCCTTTGCCATGCCAATTTGCCTTCAGATCTCTGTATCGCACTTTCCGTCTTCTGTTATAACACTTCCCAGATATTTAAATTTTTGTATCTGCTTGATTAAGGAGCGAGAAATTTTTGAAGATCAGTGCTGGCTGGAAAGCATGTAGTTGGAAGTGAGTTCCACAAACGAGAAATGCGAGGGACGAAACTATTAACATAGAACTTACGCTTACTTTCTTGCCAATTCAACCGTGAATTGATGAGACTTTATCGTTAATATCGTATTGCGCCTAATTTCATGAAGTCTCGGTACCATAGCGAAGAGATCATCCGAACAGTTACAATGAAAATATGTATAGAAAAGGCACAAGTGATGGAGAAGGGACTGAAGCCGAGAGGTAAGGTCAGGGCCAATAATATTGCTGATCCTTTTTCAGATTTTATCCAGAATCTCTAAATATTGCCAGTTATTTCAGTTTGTCACTAGATACCTTATTATTTTAACTTTGTGTCAGACTAACCTAAGCCCCAAAAGTATTTACTTAAATCTTTCACGCTTTTAAAACTATTAAATACGGTTTTGTAGAAAGATAAATATTTGTGAAAATGTAGAGTGGCTATTGTCATTTCAATACTCTTCTTTCTTTCTTTCATTCTTTCTTTCTCTTTTTCTCTCTTTCCTTAAAGTACTCAGGTTTGTTCTCTTTTTCTTTTCTTTTCTTTTTCTTTTCTTTTCTTTTCTATTTATATATTTATTTATTTATTATTCTCCTGTTAGCAAAGAAAAACGTCAGCTCACGATTTCTCTTTTTCTTTGTTTTCTCATCTGACCTCCGTTTCTTTCTTTATTTTGGTTTTTTCTTTACAGCGTGATACATCGTGAAATGGACAGCACCCACAAACTGTTGACGCACAGCCAGAAACTTCTGTCTTCACTCCAAGAGCGTCGAACTCAAAGTCAAGTTTATTCCTATGATCACACCATAACCAGCAGTCAAAATTCAAAACGTACTCCTCCCAATAACGACCAATATAACAAAAACCGCACTGAAGAGACTTCCCAGGGCATAACAGGGAATAGTAACAAGGCACGTACCCGAATATCTCCTGTTCTTTCCAGAAAAGCACCCGGCACTTCCGAAATTAACTGGAACGGAGATCAGACCCCAGAGTTGAAAATGTCTAAGAAAACAAACTTTGCACGCCTCAACAATCGTAAAACGGAAGACTGCACTAAGTTTAATGCATCTACTGGCATCACGAGACAAGAACCAAGGAGAGTAAGAGAGACAACTCCGATAAGCACATCACCCAGCGAGGAAGATAGATGTTTAAAGCGTTCGTCTGCAAAGCGCCCAAAGGCTGCAAACTCGAAAGAAATGATCTTGCCGAAAATAGTCATCTGGCCCGACACTTCGACAGAGGACACTGTTACGATCGACATTGCAGACCATTTGAAAGAGGTTCCCATTTCGCCAAGCATACCACAGCCACCACCTCCAACTCCTCCTCCGCCGTTGAGAACATTAACGGGGCCCGAAAGTTTAAATTCTTGCGAGAAAGAAGACGAGAATAAGCCTATCCTTGATGGGTTCAGCGGAGGAGAAGAAAAGGGGCGTGAAGAAATATTGAAAATGTTCAAGAAAAACAAAACTGGCGAGAACGGTGTTAAGAGGGAGAATGAAGAAAACGCCTTGCTATTGATGAACGACGAAGCTTCCAAAAATATCAGTTCGAAATCAGACGACGACGATGAAAACGGGGCCTGTAAAGAAAAAAAAGCCTTCTCAGTTCAAGAAGAACTCCTCTGCGCCGGCGATCGGTATCTCCTGATAATACAAGCCGCCTTGAAGAAAATCTGCCCGTGTCCACCCTGCATCATATAAACGAAACCTCAGAGGTTGCTATCGCGACCAATAATGAAGCCAATTTGAACGCTGAACATCCAACAATGGGTCAGTCGCTAAACAGTATGGCAAACCAAATTCTTCAAGACAACCAGAAGACGCTAAATGAGGGAAAATGCCTTAGGGCAGATCTACCTTTGACTGAAACGAAAAAAAGGCGTAGCTTTTACGATTTACTCTTGGAAATTCCACGAAAGTTGTCTCATGTATCTGAAACGGGTGAGTTTTTTTTTTTTCTTTTTTCTTATTTCTGGTCAAAAGTTTCTTTGGGTGAATTGTACAATAGACACTGCGGTCGGAATTAATCTTTTTCCTTCTCATTTTTATTGTTTTTCCAATTGGAGTAGATAGACTAAACTATCGCCCGGTTCACACTCCACCCACGTCTATTGAACAGGTGTAGAGGCTCATCCCGTGTTCCCTGTTTAGGATGTGGTCTCCGGTTTTCTCTTTTCCAATCTTTTCACTTTCCTTCTTTTTTTTTTTCAATTGGATTAGATAGACTAAACTATCGCCCGGTTCACACTCCAGCCACGTCTATTGAACAGGTTAAGAGGCTCATCCCTTGTTCCCTGTTTAGGATATGGTTTCCGGCTTTTCTCTTTTCCAGTCTTTTCACCTTTTCTTCTTGTTTTTTTCATTTGGAGTAGATAGACTAAACTATCGCCCGGTTCACACTCCACCCACGTCTATTGAACAGGTGAAGAGGCTCATCCCTTGTTCCCTGTTTAGGATGTGGTCTCCGGTTTTCTCTTTTCCAATCGTTTCACTCTTACCTAGCCCCCTGCACATCATTGGCGTTATCGACTTGCTCGGGTGATATGATTTAAAAAATACTATTATAGATTAAACACTACAATTCACGAATATCTATTGTTGATTGGTTTTTATGGTTTATCAATTCTTTGTGGGTTATTTAAAGCTGGATCATATTTTGAATTATAGAAAGTCGCTTACATTACCCGGTATTTCCAAGCAGTCTCCCATATAAGTAAAAACCGGGCTCGACATTTTTAAACTTCGGTGATCTAACGAGAACCGATGTTACCTCTACGAATGCCATAACAAATAATTTATAGATATAATATATAATCGTTTCGCCCCAAAGCGAGGCAGTACTACCACTGATGCGCAGAAGGTTACATGAAAGGAGAGCGAAAAGAATGCAGAACGAGTTACAGTGGGTGTCGGAGAATGGATAAGAGAAGGACGGGAATACTGATGAGAAGAGTTACATGAGAGTAGAGCGAAAAGGAAGAAGAACAAGATACAGGGGAAAGGATTGTCGGGGAAAGGATTAAGAGAAGGACGGGAATACTGATGAGAAGGAGGGTTACATGAGAGTTAGAGCGAAAAGGAAGAAGAACAAGATACAGGGGTTGTCGGGGAAAGGATAAGAGAAGGACGGGAATACTGATGAAGGAGAGTTACATGAGGGGAAAGGTAGAGCGGGAAAAGGAAGAAGAACAAGATACAAGGGGTTGTCGGGGAAAGGATAAGAGAAGGACGGGAATACTGATGAGAAGAGTTACATGAGAGTAGAGCGAAAAGGAAGAAGAACAAGATACAGGGGTTGTCGGGGAAAGGATAAGAGAAGGACGGGAATACTGATGAGAAGAGTTACATGAGAGTAGAGCGAAAAGGAAGAAGAACAAGATACAGGGGTTGTCGGGGAAAGGATAAGAGAAGGACGGGAATACTGATGAGGAGAGTTACATGAGAGTAGAGCGAAAAGGAAGAAGAACAAGATACAGGGGTTGTCGGGGAAAGGATAAGAGAAGGACGGGAATACTGATGAGAAGAGTTACATGAGAGTAGAGCGAAAAGGAAGAAGAACAAGATACAGGGGTTGTCGGGGAAAGGATAAGAGAAGGACGGGAATACTGATGAGAAGAGTTACATGAGAGTAGAGCGAAAAGGAAGAAGAACAAGATACAGGGGTTGTCGGGGAAAGGATAAGAGAAAGATGGGAGTCAAAAAGATAAGAGATGGCAATTGACGTTGCACTTAAACTTTTGGAGATTGTAGCTGTCAGGGAAGCAATCATACGAAAGGGTAATTCCACAAGCGGGAAGTACAAGAAAATAAGCTGATAGTTTCAGCTACATTTGACCGTTTTGACTTTAAAATGGTGGGACCTAATTGCCAGTCTAGTAGCTTCAGTAAATTCGTGTAGAAAAGGCATCAGGGAATTAAGC